>VXBZ01010216.1:0-14760 GCA_013399135.1 Heliornis fulica
TGCCTCAGTTTCCCCAGCAGCAAAGTGGGGCTATTTTCTCCCTTCCCACTGCTGGGGACATAGGAGCTGTGTGGAGTTTTGCTTTTTCCACAGTGGCTGGGTTTTCTCAGAGCTCAGCACTTCCACAAAGCCAGTCCTTTCTGTACATAAAGTGCTGCAGGAGTAAAGCTATGCTGGATACCCGAGCTGGGGTGGAAGCAGGTACTGCAGACAGCTATCTCCATGGATGGGCTGATACTGCAGATGGGCCAGGGCAGGGAGGGGGGGGGGAGCGGATCGATAATGCAGATATGGAGAGAGCTGGCCCGGCACGAATAAGCCCAGCTTTGTAAATGAACCCAGAGCTCTCAGGGCTCCCTGGTAAAGGCTGTTATCTCCAGACACTCTGGCTGTCTGGGTCCTTTCACAATACAGAGACCGCCGACCAGGATATGAGTCAGCTAACAGGGCTCTTTCTCTGATCGCTGACCGAGTGCCGGCCTGACACCGCTTTGCAATGTTGGCTGACAGCTGCCTGGTGTGGGGAGCACAAGGTGGGTTGTATCTCCACCGAGGGCAAGGGCTGGCCAGGCAGTCAGCTCCCATCTATCCTGCTTGATTTGTCCTTTATCCCAGCTTGGGATGCTGTAATAGCAGCCACTGATGTGTTTCCTAGACATCAAGGCAGTGTGCTCATCCTGAGTTTATGGGGAAAAAAGCCTAAAAAAAAGGCTTTTTTTTGTGTGTGAAATTATTCACAGAATCAGAAATTGGTCTGGATTGGAAGGGACCCCAAGGATCATTGAGTTCCAACCCCTCTGCCACATGCAGGGCTGACAACCTCCAAGCCTGCATCTAGACAAGGTTGTACAAAGCCTCATCCAACCTGGGAACCAGAGTTGGGGCATCCACCACCTCTCTGGGCAGCCTGTTCCTCAGTACTCTCTCTGTGAAGAACTTTCCCTGATATCCAATCTAAACCTTTCCCCATCTAGCTTTAATCCATTCTCCCTTGTTCTACCACTATCTACCATTCATTGATGGTCTCTGGGGGTGATGCAAACAGCTGTTCCTGGTCCACAGCGTTTCTGGCTTTACCTATGCAGTCCATGGAGCAGGAGAAGCAACCAGGAAGCACACACCCCATTCCCACCCCCTTGAGCAGCTGGCACAAATGTAATCCAGCTACAAAAGCATTAGAAGGAAGGCTGGAAAAGGTGTGTTCCCCAGTCATATCCCATCAGGTCTCCTGGCCATGTCCTTCTGTCTTCAATGGGTCCCATCTGGGAACAAGCCCTAACCCTGTCCAAGGTTGGGACTGGCAGAAGAAAATGACAGTTTTGTCCTCTCCAGAGCTGATCAAGCCCAGGGTTTGTCATGATCCCTAACCTGGTTCTGACAATCCACAGCTGATGCCTGGAGAAATGCAAGGCAGGAAGAGCAAGCAGCACATTCCAAGAGAGTTCTCCTTTCTGCGACATCATGAACAAGAGGTATGACAATAGGGAATGGATTTTTATTCTGGAAATGTTGAAATGTTTCCATTATCCATGCAAACTTTTAGCATCCTGCAGCAAGGAGTTCCTTGGCTTTATTGCAGAAAGCACTGGCTGATAGTAAGTATGGCCTTGCAGGAAACATCCTTGCTCTCTCTGGGCTGCACAGGCCTGGGAAAACCAGTTCATCTGCCTGTGAAGAGAAAATATCTCAGTTTATGGCCAGCAATCCTTTAGAGTGTTGCACATATGGTTTTCCCAAACTAGGAGTTCTTAATCTTAACTCTTCTATTGCTTCCACCCTAAAGACCAGTGTTCAGGGTTGTCTACAACATACTTGTTAATAAATTGAAACCTGGGCCAGAGGATCTCTTTGGCACATTAATACAGACATTCCCCCTTCCCCTCCCCAGTCCCTGTTCCTCCTTTCTCCCCCCCCCCCCCTTCCCATCTCATTTCCTCCTGAGCCAAAGAAATCTGTCTGCCTGATAGATGGCTCCTGACAAGCTGAGCAGCTAAAGATCACATGTCAATAGGGCTATAATTAGGAGAATTGAGCCCTGTCAGGGCCGGACGGATATTTATCTGAAATCAATGGCCAATAGGGTGGAAGGAATGAAGATGTGGGAGTGTTTGCTTTGGAGCTGCCACAGCTTTTTACACCCTGTCTGCACAGGGATCCTGCTGGCCTGGGCTTTCCTGCTGCCTGAAAAGGGGGAGGATTATAGCATTAGCCATGGAGATCTGCCCTGGCCTCTGAGCACCAGCACCCACTGACCCCTTTCTAGATGTACATGCACCCCCCAGATGGGGATGGCAATAGGAGAAAAGTGAGATGGGGGGGGCAGGGTGTGTGTGCTGGTTGCAGACAGGCTCTGATTCAACCCTTTTCTTTTCCTTCCAGGGAAACAGAACATGTTAGCAACCCCAGGCACCAGGGAAGGGTCTCAGATGTACACAGGGGATGCAGGACTGGAGGCACAGCAGCTTGTAGGGACAAGGAAATTGTCACCTTAAATTACCAGCTGAGATGGAGCTGGGGCCTCATCTAGATGCTCACATATTAAACCTAAATCTCCAAGGGAAGATGTTAGGTTGAGATTTGAACAGTGGCTTCCTCTCTGGAGACCGATAGAGGCCGTCAATGGGGGCTGGGTCACTGCAGAGATTTTGTTGCAGATCTCTCCACAACTGTGATGCTTTTCTAAGAGCCCAAGGACATCTTTGTGCCCAAAGCTCCTTAGCACTGGTGCAGGATTGGGCAGGGTGGTGGTGTTTGGACTGAGGTAAACACAAAGTCTTGCTGTCCCTTGGACAGGGACATGAATCCATTTGGCAACTGCTGAGATTTCATGCAAAGAAAAGTTCAGAAGGCCTTGGGTCCTGGGAAAACCTTAAGAAGCCACTATAATGCTTTGTTGGTTCAGGGGTCAATGGCCCAGTCTCAAAGCTGTTCAGCTATGAAAACAGCTGAGGTTAAAGACAGAAGTGCTTTGGAAATGTTTTTGGGCAGCAGGCAGGATGGAGTCTGGGTTCACACAAACCAGAGGAAAGCATCAGGGAGGAAATGACCCCTCCTGTGCCTGGGGGATGATGCTGTGAATGGGGTACCACAGCCCACTACCCAGCATGGAAGTTCAACACCCAGAACTGAAATGAGCTGAAGGAAACTTTTGTAATTCTGGTGTTGTTCAGCTTTGTACTCACCATTGCTTGAAGATCTTGCAGGGGCTGACCTCACTCCCTCTTCAGCTGTGCATGGACCTCATGCCCAGCATCCAGGAGGATAACACACTGTTGGCAGCAGGCAATAGATGATGCCTGGACTGAGCATACACAGCTTTCATATCCCACAAAGTCTGCCCTTACTCAACCAGCATGCAAAATCAAAGCTCTTAAAAATTTCCAGAGATTAGTACTTAAAATTAATGAAATCATTGATTCCTTGTTGAGGCATTAGGGATCAAAAAGGCTCCCCCAGCTTGCTTTGTCATGACAGTATCCTCATGCTCCATGCATGACCAAAATCCTGGCCACTTGCAGTTCATCACATCCCAGTGTATCCACCAGTTCTTTTAGCCCTTTTCTGGATTCATGTAACTTCTGAAAGCTCCACAGACTTGTAAGAAGAAATTGAAGAAGTGGGAAGAACCCCCCCACAAAGGCTCAGACAGTGGCAGTGGATGCCACATAGCCTGGTACGCTCATAATTTATTGCTTCTGTAATTGGGGTTAATTAGTGGTGACCAAATTTATCTTCTTGCCTCTCATTAATCCCAAACACAAAAGAACCCTGTTTGCAATCAATTGCCGTTTAATTACAGCACAATAACTGCCTCCTGAGATCGAAATCCCGGCTGGCTTGAGGTCTTGACAGAGATGATGGAAGTGGAGAGATGCTGCTTGGGGTACCTGGAGGATGAAGATGCCACCTGGGACTGGCATTGGGTACTCCAGGGGCCTGTGATGTTCTGAGGAGCAGTATGAGGTGTCCTTGCCTTGGCTGAAGGATCAAACAGTGAGTTACAACCTAGGAGAAAAAGTTGGACTTTTAAACAGCTCTTCATGCAATGGAAGGGCAACTTAGTCCAGGGTGTGGAGATGCTGGACAATCCTGGAATGCTTTTTTAGCTGGGACATCTGCCCATGACTATTAAACAGGATGTCCTAGATGCATCCAAAACCTTGTTTCACCAGTAAGTCAGAGAACAGGGGATGTCCTGCCCAAGACTTGTGTCCTCTAACAGCAGCTTCCCTTGTTTTGTTATAGACCTCAGAGGCTGGAGTGGACACTTTTGCAATCACAGTAGAGGCAGTAAAGCTGCCTGTGAACTACAAAGGGTCTTGCTGAGGACCTGAATGAAAATGTCTCTTTCCTAGTGACAAGTGATGGGACCAGAGGAAACAGATTGTGTCAGGGACAGTTTCAGTTGGACATTAGTAACAATTTCTTCATCAAAAGGGGTTTCAAGCATTGGAACAGGCTGCTCAGGAAAGTGGTGGAATCACCATCCCTGAAGGTATTTAAAAGATGTGTAGATGTGGTGCTTGGGGACATGGTTTAATGGTAGACTTGGTAGTGTTAAGTTTATGGTTGGAGTCAATAATCCTAAAGATCTTTTCCAACCTAAATGATTCTATGATTTAGCCAGAAAACATGTTCTTCATGTTGTCTGGCCTTGGGAAATGATGCACAGGATATTTGGTCCACTCTCAACATGAAGGCAACAGAAATGGAAACTCCTTCAGGCTCAAGGGCAAGAATGAAATGTCCTACTGTTGTCCAGGACTGCAATATTCAGGCTGAAGGACTCTGATGTGACAGTATGATTACTTACAAGGGCATAAAAAGTGAGGGAGAAGGGTGGAAAAATGGGAAAATTGGGAAAGCCATTATTTCTACACACAAGCTCCCATTTCCAACCCTGGAACTGAGCCATTTCTGAGTACAGGCTGACTTGCTTACCCTGAGATCCCACCTGAGAGCCCTCAATTTTTGCCAGGAGGTACACCTCCTTAGCTGTGGTACCAGTCCTGCCCCCTCATTTACCCAGATAAATGTATGCTCTGTTAATGCTGTGAGTATTAAATAAACTCCTTGCCTAGCCTGCACGCCTCTCCCTCCCCGCTCTTTAGGTGCCATCAATCTGCAGGATTATTGAGCCCAGTTTTGAAGTTAGTGGCGTGTTGAAAATGCTCTGGTCTTCCCTTTATCACTTTCAGATCAGCTCATTGGATGGGAATCCATCAGGGAAAGTAATGGGAGAGACTGTGCTGATATATGGCTCTGCGTTACTGGATCAATCGGGCTCTGTCCTTCCCTCCAGTATGGGGGCTGTGCAGGTCTGGAGCTGGTGCTACTCGATTCCCCTCTTTTAAAGCAGCAAATTAATCAATGCTTCCCAGTCCTGCAAGGATTTTGTCCTGGTATTTTCTGGAGATGCCCTGGGTGGGATAAAATATCAGCTGTGTCAGAAAGAAGGTCAAGGGCTGAGTTCCTCAAGGGACCTCGACCCCTGGCTCAAGCCACTTACTGACATCCATTGTATTTAGTATTTCGGTGGATTTAGGGAGGGTAGGAAGCAGACAGAAGCTGGATGTTGTGCTTTAAACCTTCACATACCGAAATGCAGCTACTGCTTGAGTGGAGCAAAGTGGGTGCTAAGGTGGCACGTTCACCAACAGGGCCAGGAGTCAGGACCCCGAGCTGGTTTTTGAGCTTTTTTTTCCACTTGGGCATCAACAACCACCCTCTCCCAAGCGCTGTGTGGATTCAGAGGGAAGAGCACCACCTACTGAGACTCCCTCACCTCTTTCTTCCCTTTTTAAAAAAATGTATTTTATTTCTGTTCATGTTCTCAGATAGCCTTTGCTTCACTCTGAGGAAGGTAAGAGCACATTTAACTCTCAGAAACCCTCCTGATCTCTCCACACGTTTCTGCTTGCATTGTTTTTCTTGCTAAGCTGCTTGTGTTAATGAGACTTGGGATCTTTCTGCTTCCTGCTTTTGTGAGCTAACAGCCTGTCCAGACTGATGCCTTCCCAGATGCAGGTCTCATTTCTAGTTTTGACCAGAAATATAAACCAAGTTTTGATTTGTTTTGACTAAAATGTTTTGACTAAAACTCTAAACCAAAGCTAAACATCTTTGTGTTTGACTGCTGTACCCCAAACAGATGCAGCAACATATTTGTATACATGCATATATATATATATATATGTGTGTGTGTGTGTGTGTGCATATGTAGGAACAAATGCTTGTATGCATTTTGGCCCTGGCCAAGGATTTAGGGAATTAGCTAGACTTTCCCATCTGGGTTCAGTTTCTCACCCTAACACAGTCTTCCCTTTTCATATTGACTAAGCACGTTAAAAATCCTCAGAAGCAAGCTCTGGTGCTTCTTGTATGTTTTTAGTTGTGAGACTACTCATCTTTTTAGGAATAAAGCCATGGTCCAGCTTCTGTGTTATTCCCCCAAAGTCCTTAATTTGCAACCAATGCAAAATCAGATGAAACATTAAACATCCTGTTATTATTTCTGCCTGCTTTGTTCTTTTGCAGTGTGAAAGGGTGTTTGTGTTTGTCCCATGGGATGGCACAGGTTATTTTCACAGAAACACAAGGTTGGAAAAGACCATTTAGGTCATCAAGGCCAACCACACCTGTCCTCTCCTAAACCATATCCATAAGTAACTCATCTACCCATCTGCTAAATACATCCAGGGATGGTGACTCGACCACCTCCCTGGGCAGCCTGTTCCACATCCCAACAGCTCTTTTGGTGAAGAACTTTTTCCTAACATCTCATCTGAACCTGCCTTGGTACAGCTTTAGGCCATTTCCCCTTGACCTATCACCTGTGACTTGGCAGAAGAGACCATCACCCACCTCTCTAGAGCCTCCTTCCAAGAATTTGTAGGTAGTGATAAGATGAAATAATTTTGCAATGATTAACAGACCATGAGTCCTCAGCCCCTGAATCACTTCACCTGCCTCCAACTGAGTTTTCTGCAGTCTCAACACTGTTGATAGCACTAGCAAGAAGACCTAGGTGAGAGGTGGAAGTGAGGAGAACCAAGTCCTTGTCAGAAAGGCTTTCCTGTTTTCTTTTTCTTACCCCATGTGAAACTGAGTGACACCAGACCTTTGTGTTGAGGAAAAAAGCCTGTAGCTTCCTTGAGGGTCAAATCTGGCTGGCTTGTCAATGCCAAGGGCTGGCCATATCCTTAGACATCAGCTCCAGGCACTGCTTTGGCATGGGTATTTCACCTCCTATGTCTCACCTCTTGGCCTTTTGCAAGAAGTTAACCAGCCAACTTGCATAGGAGCTTGGGATTATGAAGTAAACCTCCTCAAAAGCCAAGAAAAAGTGGCCTGCAAGGAAGGGTTGGGAAGACATGAGGTTGTTTAGTCCAGGGAGTGAAGCAAGATGGGATAACAGCCCGCTATTATGTAAAAGGCTTCTGCAAGAAGGGGAGGGACACATGTTTCCCTGTGGATAGGACAAGTAATAAGGAGCTTAAAAGCCAGCAAAGGAGATTTAGAGCTGTAGGGATAGAGAAGGGCTGGGATTGATTACTGGGAGGAGGGGGGAAGGGTGGTATCACCAGTACTAGAGGTTTGGAGGACAAACATGTCAAGAAGGGCTTAAAGAGAGTGAATCTTGCCACGGGACAGGGAAGATAAACATCCACCTGGATGTCTTTTCCAGCATTTTAACTGACCCACAAGGCAAAGTGAGTGCTGAGGTATCTACAGTGGGTTAATGGGCTTCACAGTATCAAGGGTTCTCCTCCATCATGTTCATACTTGGTGTAAGCTCCATCATCTCCAGTGTCACGCAGAGCTGACTCTCTATCCATTTTCCTGGCCATCATTTTGCTCAGGACCACAGGACACAAGGTGATGTGGCAATGTTTGCTTGCAGGTGTTGCATCTCAAACTATCTCCACCACTCCTGTGCTTCCACCTTGATGTGCACTTTGAGAGCTGGAGATGACTTTTGGGTGGAAAGCATCCAACCAAGCAGTGGCGATCCGATCACCCCAAGGCAGCAAATATGCTGACCGGGCACAAGTCAGAAATAAACCAGAAAAACTTGAGAAAGCTCTTGCTTCCAGTAATTCCCAGGGAGAGGTGTCAGCCATGATTTCTGGATGCCACACACAGCAGAAAGCAAGGGACTGCTGGCAGCACTAATGAAGTTACTGCCATCCCACGATTAGGTTAGGAGATCCTCCGGGACTGGCCCGTGAGGTGATGGACTGAAAGCAGAACGGGAACTAAATTGCATTTCATTTCAATTTGGCCATAAATTTGATGATTTCGTCAGATAAGGAGTAAAGGGGGAAGGGAGGAGGGGGGGTGGAGAAGAGGAGAGGGAGAGCTCTTTGCCTTCAGCGTGGCCAGGGCAAGGAGGGAGCAGGGGAGAGAGCACGACACGAGAAATTACATCGTTCTAGTTTGTACCATTGTAGATTATTAATCAGAAGTGTCAAAGGCTTTATGGATAGGATGTATATCACCTGCTTTCTATAGACTATTCAGTGAAGTAATAAGGGCTGGGAATATAGGTTATTGAACTGCCCTGGGATTTATGAGAGAAGATGCAGTGGGTGAAGAGAGGAGATGGGCCATTGTTTCCACTTTCATGGCATGCTCCACTTGGCATCAGTGGATTGTGTCACCTGAGTCATCTGCAGGAAGCACAGGAGCAGATGCATCAGCAGGGCTTGTGATACTGTCAGACTGCAGCAAGGGTTGCAAGCTGTAGGGCAGGAGACAGTGAGACTTCCCAGTTCTCACCACTTGAACTCTGATTCAGGAAAACCTCAGCCTCCAGGCAAAGCAGATCCCGCTGTAGAGAGGTTGCTCAAGAATTTCAAAGGCTCAGATGAGGTGACAGATTCAAATATGATTCCATCACTGTAGCCTAATATTGTAGACTTTAGTGAAATCACACAGAATGAATCACCTCAGCCACAATAGGACCACCTAGAGCAGGTTGGACAGATCAGAGAGGTTGTGGAATTTGCTTCTCTGGAGACATTCAAGACCAATCTGGACACATTCCTGTGTGATTTAATCTAGGTGATCCTGCCCAGGCAGGGAGGGTGGACTAAATGATCTTTCAAGGCTCCTTCCAACTCCTGACATTCTGTGATAGCATCCAGGTGGGTTTTGAATGTCCACAGAGATGGAGACTCCACAACCTTTCTGGGCAGCCTGTCCCAAGACTTTGCCAAGCTCACAGTAAAGAATTCCTCCTCAGGTGGAACTTCCTATAGTCTAGTTTGTGCTCATTGCCTCTTATCCTGTCCCTGTACACAAAAAGACTGACCCCATCCTCCTGAACCCACCCCTCAAGTATTTGCCAGCATTGACAAGATCTCCCTCAGTCTTCTGGAGGCTAAAAGGTCCAAAGTCCTTCAGCATCTCTTCATCAGAGAGATGNCTAAAAAGTCCCAAGTCCTTCAGCATCTCTTAATCAGAGAGATGTTCTAGTCCCCTCAGAGCCTTTGCAGCACTTATTTGTCCCCTCTCTCGTTGCTCCCTGTCCTTCTTGAACTGGGAAGCCCAGCACTGCTCACAATTTTCCAGATGAGACCTCACCAGGGCAGAGTAGAGGGGGAGGAAAACCTCCCTTGACCTGCTGGCCACACTGTTCTTGATATAACTCAGCATGCCCCTCAGCTTTTTTGACAATGTAGGCACATTGCTGGACATGGTTAGCCTGTTGTCCACCAGGATTCCCAGGTCTTTTTCCACAATGCTGCTTCCCAGCAGGACAAATTCTGACCTGTGCTGATGCCTGGGGTTATTCCTTCCAAGGTGCAGGACTCTACACTTGCCCTTGTTGAACTTCATAAGATCACTCTACCCAACATTCTAGCCTGTCCAGATCTTGCTGGATGGCAGCACAGTCTTCCAGTATGTCAGCAACTCCTCACAGTTTTGTCCCATCAGCAAACATTCTGAGGCTACACTCTATCCCTCATCCAAGCCAGTATTTTGAGCAGGTCTGGACCTAGGACCGACCTCTGAGGAACACCACTTGTTACAGGCTTCCAACTACACCCTGAGCCACTGGCACAGAGGACACTCCCTGCCAACATCCCAAATCATTTCCTGATGATGATGATAAACATCATAGTGTCAGTATTACCCTGGGATCAGCTCACAGCCTTGATGTCAGTGACATCTTGTGATAACACTCCATGGTATTTCAGAATTGTGTCATGGCTGGATAACATCAGTCTTTTACAGCATAGATCAATACTTGCAGTGAAGGGAAATGCTGTGCTGTATTTGTTTAGCATGCTGATCCCTCCAGAGTGGGATGATCCTGTCTCTGATGTGCTGAAATTTCCCTTATGGATATTAGGATATTGTGAGGGCTTGGAATATTGAGAGTTTTGGGGGTCTTGGTAGACAGCAACTTAACCATGAGCCAGCAGTGTGCCCAGGCAGTCAGGAGAGCCAGCCATGTCCTGGGGTGCATAAAACATGGGATGGCTAGCCAGTCCAGGGAGAGGATTGTCCCACTTTACACTGCACTGGCATGGCCTCACCTTGAGTACTGGTGCAGTTTTGAGGGTCACGGTACAAGAGGGACACACAACTATTGGAGAATGTCCAGAGTAGGGCAATGAGGATGGGAAAGGGTCTGGAGGGGAAGTCTTATGAGGAGAGACTGAAATCCATTGTTTTGTTCAACCTTGAGAAGAAGAGGTTGAGGGAAGATATGATGGTCTATGGCTTCCTGATGATAGGGAGCGAAGGGACAGGCACCAATCTCTTCTCTTTGTTGAACAGAACCTGAGGGAACAACATGAAGCTGTGACAGGGGAATTTTATGTTTGATATTAGGAAGAGGTTCTTTACTGAAAGAAGGTTGAGCACTGGAATAAACTTCCCAGAGAAGTGGTCACAGCACCCAGCTTGACAGGTCAAGAAACATTTGAATGATGCATTAAGTCCCATGCTCTGACTTGGCTGGTCCTGTGTGGAGCCAGGGGTTAGACTTGATGATCCTTATGGGTCCCTTCTAACTCAGGATATTCTATGACTCTATGACTCTATGGCACAATGTGCCATTTTTAGGCCAAAGTCGTCACATCTTCTCTCATTGCTGCTTCTTTACGAAAATGTGACGTTCTATCTGGGTGTGTTAAGGCTTCTGTCCTGAGGCTATTTCTTCACCAAGGTTTCAGTCTTCCTGGTTTTGTTACAACTAGATGATGGGCTGGTGCTTAGGGATAATACCAGAAGCAGTCTTGATGGGATGTCTGGCCATGGCATAATTTGTGCTAAAATCATGGCATTGTTTATAGAATCATAGAAACCTTACAGTTTGAAAAGACCACTAAGATCATCAAGTCCAACCATCTGTCCAACACCACCATGTCAACTAAATTATGTCCTGGAGTACCACATCTACATGGTTTTGTAACACCTCCAAGAAACTGGAGTTTACAACTCTAATTTGCATTACCAAGAGCTTTCCATTCATTGACAAATGATGTGTAGGCCTCAAATGATGGGGTTGGATGTGAACTGACTGTGCCCAGTTCCTGTTCATTAATTCCCCTGTTCAGACATGGGAGGCTGAATCAACTTCTGCTGAAGCCTTTCTCCATTGTTCCTTCTCCTCTCCTCGCTTTTCCTGGCAGATGGAAATAAGTCAAAGACTTTTCTGTTGCCAGTCTACTCCCAGCACTTCAGATACTGAAGACATCTGCCCAGCCCTCTGGGGCTTCACTGTGTACCTTTGGAGGACCCCACACATGAAACCTGTAGGTATCTTCCTCTGTGAAGTTTGGATGGTGAATACATCTGCAAAGCAAATGACCAATCCAACTCAGAGAGATAAAGAAGCTCCAGTTGGATGTTGATGCTGGGACAATAAAAAAATCCTGTGTGGGCATAAGTACAGTGACAAACCTGTGCCATGAACCATGCATCTTAGATCCATGGTGGCCATCNNNNCAGATCCATAGAATTTTAGGAGTTGGAAAGGACCTCAAAAGATCATCTAGTTCACCCCCCCGACCAAGCAGGATCACCCAGATTAAGTCACACAGGAATGTGTCCAAATTGGACTTCAATGTCTCCAGAGAAGGAGACTCCACAACCTCTCTGGACAGCCTGTCCCAGGGTTCTGTCACCCTCACAGGGAAAATGTTTTTCCCTACATTCACATGGAACTTCCTTTGCTCCAGCATGAACCCATTGGCCCTTGTCCTATCACTGGCCATCACTGAGAAGAGCCTGGATTCATCCTCCTGACACCCTTTACATATTTATAAATATTAATGAGGTCACCCCTCAGTCTCCTCTTCTCCAAGCTAAAGAGACCCAGCTCCCTCAGGCTGTCCTCACAAGGAAGATGTTTCACTCCCTTAATCATCTTGGTGGCCCTGAACTGGGCTCTTTCAAGGAATTCTATGTCCTTCTTGAACTGAGGGGCCCAGAACTGGACATGATATTCCAGATAATGCAATATAGCCATGGGGAAGGGCCATAGAACATCTCCAGGACTAACTCTGCTGAGTCTAGGAGCTGTTTTGCTCTGGCACAGCAATGCAAAATGTGATGAGTGCTTGGTCTGCCCTTGAGGCCAAAGCTTTTAAACTCATGTGAGAGAAAGGGGAAAGATATCACCCATAAATCTTCAACCCCAGTGCAGAAAGGCAGTCTGTGGCCATGGCAGGAATCTGAAGGCATGTGGCTATAAGACTACTACAGGAGTTTGGCAGGCAGTTTTGTGATCATAATTAATACATGCTGTTGCCAGGAATTCACGTGCAGTCATAGAAATTTTTCACACAAGCCCTCATCTGGAGGAGTGTGACTTGCTCCTTCTGTGTCTGTTTCTCTCAGTTCATATATGCTTTATTACATTCAGTGCTGGTAAACATGAACCTGCATTGCTGTGTCTGTACTCTGTGACACTGCTGCCTCTTTGTCTTCCTGCTTAGAAAGTATTCCATGCCATCGAGGTGGCAAGGACGATTTCCAGGAACACCAAACCCTCTACAAGTTCTTGGGAAGTCAACTTGTATTTTTGGTGCTCCTCTTCGAAGAATGAATCTGTTTTAAAACTGCAGAAGCAGAAAGAGGAGGAATCTTTAGTGCAACTTCAACATGTTCAAGATGAGAGATTACAAGTGTTAAGAAAATAATGACTGGGAGGTACAAGGAAAAAAAATGCAGAAATCTATTTCACATGCACAATAATTTACTTTTAGATGTGCAGTAAAGTTTTTATATGCACAATAATTTATTTTTACATGTGCAATGATGTTTTTACACATGTAATAATTCATTTTTATGTGTAAAAGCTGACCAATTAAAGCCTGACTGCTAAACACACCTCCGAACAATCCTCAATGCCTTTATTTTGGCTTACAACTTCACTCATGCTTAACACCAGCACTCACTTGCAATATTATGGTTTATTTTGCAACTGTTTCTGACTGACTCTGTGTACTTGATTCTTTTCCAGTTGACCCTCTTCTCTGCCACTGAAAGTAGGAGAAGCTGTATAGGCTGTTGGGAAGGGATACAAGGGCCAGATAAACTGTGTTATCCTCTGCTTTTCTCCTGGTCAGCTACATGCATCTGTGGGAAGCATACCAGCCCAACCAGGCAGATTACAGAATCACAGAATCACCAGGTGATGTTAGGAGTTGGAAGGGACCTCAAAAGATCATCTAGCCCAATGCCTCAACCTGAGCAGGATTGCCTAGATTAAATCACAAAGGAACATGACAAGATTGGTCCTGAATATCTCCAGAGAAGGAGACTCCACAGCATCTATGGGCAGCCTGTCCCAGGGCTATGTAACCCTTAAAGTGAAAAGGTTTTTCTCTATATTCACATGGAACTTCCTTTGCTCCAGCTTGGACCCATTGCCCCTTGTCCTATCAGTGGCCATCACTGAGAAGAGCCTGGCTTCATCCTCCTGACACTCATACTTTACATATTTTTAAACAGTAATGAGGCCACCCCTCAGTCTCCTCCTCTCCAAGGTAAAGAGACCCAGCTCCCTCAGTCAGTCCTCATAAGGAAGGTGTCCCACATTCCTGTCTCATGGTCAACCTGCTGACCACCGAGACCCCCAGGTCCCTCTCACCTGCACTATTCTCTAACAGGCTAGTCCCCAACCTCTACTGGTACCTGGGGTTGTTTCTCCCCAGATGCAATACCCTACACTTGTCCTTATTAAATTTCATTAAATTTCTCCCTGCCCAGCTCTCCAACCTGTCTAAATCTTGTTGAATGACAGCACAACCTTCTGGGGTGTCAGCCACCCTTCCCAGCTTTGAGCTATCAGCAAACCTGGTGACTGTGCTCTCTATTCCCTCATCCAGGTCATCAATGAATACATTGAACAGTCTTGGTCCCAGTACCGACTCCTGAGGGACTCCACTAGTTACAGGCCTCCAGCCAGACTCTGTCCCATTAATGACAACTTGCTGGTTTCTTCCCTTCAACCAGCTCTCAACCTACCTCACTACTCCACCCTCTAGTTCACACTTCCTCAGTTTATCCACCAGGATGCTGTGGGAGACAGTGTCAAAAACTTNTCTCTCTTGTTTTTTTTTTGTCAGTTTGCAACTGACAGTCTTGATGGGATGAAGCTTCACAAGCTCTCAGTTGGAGGATCCTGCATGCTCTTTTCTAGTGGTCTTCTGAATATGGGTGGATTTCAGTCAGTGGATTTGGACTATTTTAACAGCAAACAGTCCATACACCTAAAACAACTGAGATAACTCAGTG
>VXBZ01010242.1:0-115869 GCA_013399135.1 Heliornis fulica
TTAATATTTTTTTTTATTTTAAATGTTAAAAATGGGGATTTTGGCCATATTCACTCAATCACATAAATTAACAAAACCTATTTTTTTAAATACTTATCCTCTTTAGCTGAGACTCATGTCTTGCATGTCACTGAAGTGTCACATGACAGAGTATTTTTGTTGTACTAACTTTGGAAATATTTATGGGTAGTCCATTTGGCTGGGAATAGAAAGCTTGCAAAGGTTTGTGGGAGCAGGAACCTTGAATTCACTCAGTTTGAGTGGGCCTGGAGTAAGCAATGCCCACCCTCTGATCTGACCAGTCAGCCAGATATGCAGACATCATTGTATGAATCAAAAGCATTTGGCCCAAAGAAAAAAGAAGCAGAGGGAGATATATCTAATTTTATTATGAACATCAAGAAACATTTAGCCTTTTAATTTTTGTCTGTTCCATAATTTAATATGAAAATACTGCTTGTATTAATCTGTTGTAAATTAAGAAATGCTCCTTCAGAACTTCCAGTTCTTCCCTGTCTCATAGTCTTCTGGTTACAAGGTCTGGTTACACCTTCTCTTCTGGACCTCAACTGTATTTATTCTTGAGCTTTAACTCCTAAAACTCTCCTGAATAATTTTTATATCAACCCCCTTCATCTACTCTCTGCCCTTTATCTCCTGCTGTGGAGTAACATGGTTGTTCACAGGCACATCCAGCACTTGGATCCAAGGAGATGAAATTTCCTTCTTGTGGTTTCATCAGCTGTCTCTACCATGTTGGCCTGTTACACATTTTTTGCACAGCAGCCTCTTCTCCATGGAGATAGAAAATTCCTCACAACCTCCCCACCCCCTCAAAAAGAAAAGACAGAAAAAGGCAGAAATTTCCTTGTTTCTCCATATTGGTGTCAGGCTGCTCACGTCTGCTCTGTCAGATCTGCAGCAGCTGTATCCTCCTGATGATATGTATAGAGCAGCCAGAAACCAATCCTGGGGATTAAAATCCAGCAGGTCTTATGTTTAATAGGTGTAAAGCTACACATGGATGAATTTCCAACCCTCTGACCACCTGTCGCTCTCATCAAGCACTGTGGGAGGTAACAAAATTTACAGGATTTGGCCCAGGGATAACGAGAGGAATTTGTAAAATGAGTTGTCAGATGTGAAGATCCCCATGCAAACTGTTACCATTCAGCAAAGTTGGGTGCCAAGGCCAAGATGCTGATAAAGAACTTGATCCTTATGCTGCAAAACTGACTGGGTATCAGTGCAGTTATCGAAATAATTTCTATGGTGCTTCCATTGCATCTCAGCAATGTTTAATCAGAAAATTATTTTAAAGCAATACTGAAAGTGAGTTCAAGAAAAAAACCCAACCCTGCTACTGAAATGATTGAAGCTGCATTTGATGGGTTTTATTATATTTGGAAAAAAGTGGGTTTCCAGTAAAAATGGGGTTTGTTTTACTCTTTTGTCATTATTGGTACTAGGATACACATAGCTTCAGTGGTGGGAAAGTTCACAACTTTTTTTAGTACAGATGGGGTGGGGGGGCACATATACAGGAAGTCATATTTCCACAGACATTTAAGTGTGTATTGATGGCAGGATCATTTTTTTTTGTTGTTTTTTGTTTTTAAGTAATGATAATGGTCCAAAAGTGAAAAGTTAAGCATCTTACGAGTACTGTTGAAGAAAGAGGTCTATGATGTTGCCATTTTGATGAGGCTGTTACAAAGCCAGTAAACTCTACAAAAATAATCTGTTGACAGGTGCTCACAAAAATTAATAGAAAAGAATAAACACTCACAGTTATAAAGCACTGCTTCTGAAACCAGATTTCTAACACTGATCTGTTTATTCAAGAGAGCAGCAGAGGTTAAACTCATCTGAGATCAATCCTGATACTGAGAATTACTTGGATGAAATGTTAAATTTAGCTTTTAAAATCAAGAAAACTTTACAAAAAGAGCTCTAGTGGTCAGGAATGGGTTTTGAGTTCTGAGAAAATGTTCTGCAATGTTAAGAAATGATACTGAATAGCAGTTTAAATTATTATTATTTTTTTAATAATAAATTACATTCCTGGTTCCTGAGAGCATCTCAGAAGGAAGCTCTGCTATAATGTAGGGATGGTTCAACAGAGGTGTGGAGTTTCTGATCTCATAAGGCAACTCAAATACTGTCGTTGTCGTCATTAACTATACTCTGAATTTCAACATCACACTTCACCTTACTTTGCTAAAACCTGGGACAAATCTTCCTCAGTGCTCCTCTTGCCTCAGTTTTGTTCCTGGAAAGACATGACTGTAAGTGTATCTAGATGTTTGCAGTCAAATCTGAGCTACCCACTCCACGTGAGGCTGACTTGCAGCCTGAAGAAAACCAGCTGGACCAGTAAGCAGTGAAAATATGTCGGGAAAAGGGAGAAGAAGAATAGAAGGGTCTGGTTCAAATTAAAACTTCACAAATTCAAGCAGTGACACAGACATGTCAGTGTTCCTGTCCACAGAAACAATCTGAACTCCTATGTGGACATGGATTACTAAAAAATATGAACATAGTCTATAGGTCTAGAAACCTAAATCAAACCTAACAGAGACTTCAAACTTAAGAGAAAAAGGTTTAACTTTCACAGCTTCTGTGAAGATTTTCATACTTTGTTCTCAAAAGTAAAATCCAGTGACACTTCTCCTCTTAGGTTTCATAAATAGAGACAGATTTATATGCAAATGTCCTCCTGTAAGTAATCCTAGAGCCTCGTGCCTGCCAAACTGCCAGAGCTTCACCCAACAGCTACAAGGCTTGGCAGAGCAAGGCACACACACACAGACAGACACACACACACATATAGGTTTACAGAATGTTTTGCCCTCATGTTACTCTGTGGTCTGGAAAAATGGGATGCTTGAAAGTTTATGAAATGTTACTAAGAAACTCTTGAATTATCATGTAGATATATTCTACCACAGAAATTAGAAACAATTCACAAAATACTAGTGTATGGTAGGTCAGTGGTTATAATTCTCATGTGTCAGTGAGAGGTACAAAGTAAGAGATGAAACAGTTTATTTGCAAGAACACAGAAAATGACTAGTTCTGTGGTTTTCTGATCATCAGGACAAACTATGGTTTCTGACAGGTCAGATGGATCTGCGGTCCAGACTGGCAGCACAAATCCTTATCATCAGGGTAGAGGTCTCTAGTCTTATTGGCCTGGATCTCTTGCAAAGCTTGCATCAGTCCTCCCTGCTGAGCCATACAGCCTGCTTGCGGGAGACGGGGGCTGTGTTTCCAACTTTGCTGGCTTTGGAAAAAAACCCGTTAACCTCTCTATACCTCCTTTTCCTCTTATATAAAATAGGGATACGAATTCTCCAGTGAGGCTGCTGTAAGACACCAGTGCTTGCACATGTTGCTGCTGTTATGGTTTGGGACCTCTGAGAGACCAGGAAAAACCTCAAACCTTCAAGCATTTATTTATGTTCAGATAATAGGTAATTTTTCTGTTGGCTATCAAAACCCAAACATTAATCATATATCAGTTAGGCCTTATGTATGTGATGATGCAATTCTGATACCACACTGCTGGTTCTGACAGCTCTGCTGGTTCTCCCCTCCAAGACCCAGAAGGCTGGGCTCAAGGGCTTTTCCCTCAGGGAAGCTTTAAGGTTTCCCGAGCTCCACTGCATCACTGATGTTTATATTTGCTTTTCTGTGGATCAAGATCTATCTGGTCCAAAGGATTGTTTTCTCCTTTCATGGATCAGCCTCTGTTCTGGCTTGTTGAGGGATGTGTTACCAACTGGGTGCCACTGCTTGGGAACCAGTCTACTCCAGCTAGTCCTGAGCAGAGCTACCTGCCAGCAGACTGGATGCCAGTTCCCAGATTCCTTCTAACGTTTGTGGACTGGGTGCTGTTAATTTTAATGATTTTTATGTAACTATGCCAAAGGAGCTGATATTACAAGCTGATTATTTTGCTTCCTGTAGTAAGCAATTATTTTGGTTCCGTGGAAAGTCTGGGTACAAGACAAACAGAAACAAAGCTCAAGCAGACCTTCATGCTGTGTTGAGATAGTCAGATGGAAACATTTTAGAAATGTAATTTTTTTTTTTTATTTTGTGAGGACAAAATGGCTGCATCTGTACTGCAGAGAAGTTAATCTCTGCAGGTTTGATATCTGACTCGTCCTGCCTGTGCCTTGGGCAAATTGTCAGTGTGTGCACTGTCCCACCACACACTGCTTTCACAAAGAAGGAACTAGAAGTGTGTCAGCACAGACACCAGGACTAAGAAGTGCACTCTGGAGCATAACTGCCCTATCTTACTGCTACACCCAGTAAGAACTGTATCATGGCAGAGACTTCTGCCAAAATGGAATTCATCCCCCATTTTTTTTTTCCTTCAGTTTAAGTACCCTGATGTGCAGACATGGCAGCTGATTGCCACCAGGCAGAAGGGGCTGCAGACAGATTGATCTCAGCTGGTGTAGATGGATGTAAATTAAGTTCTAGCAATGCCCTTCAGCTGAGGGTTTCCTTTATCTGCCTTTTGGTTCCATAACCCTTTCTGTAGTTTGGCTAATTAGTTTCTTTTGTTTTTCAGTTAGGTGAAAGTTTCTGTCTAAAGCTCAAATGCCATTTTGTCTGCTAAATCTTGGCTGTAATAATTGCTGAATCTAAGGACCTTGTGAAGATTTGGATATAAACATCTCACAGTAAGTCAATGTCTGCTTTGCTTGGTTTATATCATACTGCACTGAATCTGTTGACATTTAGTCATTTCAAATGTGCTTTTTATGCATTTGGAAGGTGTAAAGCATGTAGTCAAGCATGAGAACTTCTTATGTGTTTGGGTGAAAATAGTGAAATGGAATACCTAGAAAAATAAATACATGGTTGGCTGTTTGTTGTTTTTCTCTCTTGGTCTGTGCAGTGAAAAGCTGTATTATTCTTTCATGCTTTTTCTGTTTTAATTGCATGGTATTTTAGAATAATTAGAAGCTAATTTTGATAGATAGCATAGGAAAAAAAATCTTTGTTCAAATTGTAATTTTGGAACATTTATAAATTTGTGTAAAGAGGAAAAAAGATTCAGCTTGGAAAACTGACATCTAAAGCTCTGATAGGTCTTAGTTTTCAGGTCCTTGGGTGCTTAAACACTTCCATGGGTAATCTGATTCCCCCAAAATGATTTTGTCTGTGGAGGCTTAAAAAAATCATATACTTAGGAAAAAAATACATT
Source organism: Heliornis fulica (assembly GCA_013399135.1). Classification (NCBI taxonomy): domain Eukaryota; kingdom Metazoa; phylum Chordata; class Aves; order Gruiformes; family Heliornithidae; genus Heliornis; species Heliornis fulica. The sequence continues at coordinate 5,228 of VXBZ01010242.1, forward strand.
TAGCGTTTTAGAAAAAAGGTTGAGAGGGAGTAACATGGCAGGCACAGCAGGATAAGGAGGAGTACTGGAGGAGCAGTGGGAAAGTTATGCAGCCAAAATTTAGTACTGTTTCCGTCACTTGTTTTCCTGATTTCAGTTATTAAAATGCTAATATAGTTGTCCATGGCATGTTCTCTTGTATAAAGATTTGTTTCCAGCACTTCAACTAAGTAGTAGACAGAATTACTGACTATGGTTTTCTGGATGATGAAAAAGTCTTCAGCTGTGATACCTGGGAAGACAGGAATAAATAACATCTTGGAGAAATGGGTACTTGTAAATAAAGGGAGTTTATAATTGGAGCTCTTTCATCTGTGTAGAGAAGCTGGAGAAGGATCCAGGATGCATTCTTGGGTTATTTTGAAGATTAAAAAGATTATATTTGAACTTGAAAAGTTTACCTAGCACTCAGTCTTCAACTCCTTTTATTATGTTTCCCAGGTTGATAAAGTAAATGGAGAATTTAAACAGATAGTTTACATGGATGAGGGAGGTGCTAGTGAAAAAATACGCAGCAGTGAGAGTTTTGTGGGGGTCACTTTCATCCGGTTGTAAACTGTAAAGAGGAATCTTTTGTTAAAGTTAAAGGAAAGGAGTGTGTCCTAGGTGTGTCATCACCATGCTTGAAGAAGCACTGGAGCTAAAAGAAGGATACCCTATCTTCTACAGTGCTCAGGGGAAGAAGGAGGGCCTTCTTGAAGGTAACTACCTTTCTTATAGAAAACAGACTCCTTCTCTCTGAAGTTGATCTGCTCTGCATCATCTTAAAGAGACATATCCCATCTTTCCCCAGTTATAGGGGTGTAGCAACAACAAACAACATCTGCTATACCTTCTAGTGTTACAACAGGTCTATCACTTCAGCTCCAGTGCAGGATCACTTGTAAAAGTCTTGCTAACAACTCATGAAGGAACTTTTCCAATTTCTCTGGAGATGACTTCTCCACCAACTGTATTGTACACTGACATAGGTAAATAGAACCATCCCTGCTAATAAAAAGTTTGAACGAGGGGTCTGCTGGAGCTGGGCAGGTATCAGCAGAGCTGGCATACTGGAGTTTGCTTAGACGAGGTGAAGATAAGGAACAGAGTGAGGTGTAAACCTTCACCGATTAGAAACATGAGATCTTCGTCCTGTGGTAAATACATGATCCAGCAGAAACAAAGCGGCTTTACCTGTGATCTACCAGCTGCTTTTCAGTGAGCATCACCTTTAGCTGCTTTGTCACCAGACTCGTTATGTCAGTGCAAAATGTTATTGAACCACACAATTCCAAAGGAACTTCCCATTTGAAAGTGATTTTGATGAAATAAAAATAGTGTCGTTATAAAGTCCATATTTTCATTTTTTTGTGCAATTCAACCCCAGGCTTGTCTGTATGACTTTTTTTCATGAAATTGTTCTGAGTTATTGTAAGTTGCCTTTTGCATTTTACTGCAGTTACATCCTTGCATCAAACTACTTATTTAACATATTTAATAGGTGTAATTTACTCTTTGAGTAAAAAAGATAAGAGCATAATATAAATCTAAGACCAGTGGGACTGAAGGAAAAAAAGAAAATTGCAGTTGTCAGAGTTCAAGGAACTAAATCTAGGCCAAAGTCCTTTCAGATCTTTGGCTCTGAGAGTTGTCTTCTGGAGAGGTCTCCAGAGTACCCTGTCACCAAATCTGCTCTGGTTAATGTGAAGGTAGCCCTGAAGTCTTTTGGGTTTTGATACGTGCCCCAAGGAACACTCCAGTTCCTGAGGTAAATGTTTTGAATTAGTTCATAACCTTCTTGGAAAGGCTTTTAGTGCTGATGGAAGCGCTCCCCAGAGCACAAGTGGTCCCTTAACTCCATGTCTTAACAACAAAACCTTGTTCAGGATTTGCCTCCCTGTAAACCTCTTTCGTGCCCTCAGCAGTGTGGCATAAGACATGAAGCCTCACTGTTCCCCAGACTCTGCTGCATCCTGCTGTGGTTTTAGCTGGTTACTGTGGTGTCTTGCACAATGGACCATCCCTCAGAGCCAGTGATGTCCCGAAGAGCAAAGGTCTCCCAGTGATTGATGGCCAGCAGTACAGGACCACTGGTCTGTCCTTATCCGCAGATGCTGAAGGCAAATGTCCTTGCCCCGCATATCTGAGCTCAGCTCTGTATTATTTTTCCCCAGAAATCTTTCTTTGCAGACTCTGTCCTGCTGCCTTCTGAGTATCTGTTGGCTACAACAGTGGGAGAATAGAGAATCAGTGTAGAAGGCAGCAAAAGGCAAATCCAAAAAAGATATTGAAAAAACATAGTGCTTCAGGAAAATTGTAGGTGGCCCTCCATTCTTATTTTATTGCTATTATTTATTTGATTTTTTGGTCTCATGTCTCAGTCACAGTTCATTTGAATTTTTAAATTATGTGGGTCTAGGTTTATGATTGTTATTAAATTACTGATAAAATCTATCATAAATTTGTGAAGAATACTTCTCACCTGACAGTCTCAATAACAACTGGTTCTCCATCAAGAGCTGAACAAAAAAAATATCTTTGTTTTATTGTGATAAATATTTAGTCAATATTTTCAATTAAAATTTAGGAATGCTGTTTAGTTTGCATATCATCTAGCAAAAAAATTATTCCCAGTCTTAGTTCCCAAATATCTTTTTTTTTTTAAGCCTGAATCAAGTTTAACACTTGTTTGTCAGATGTTATGGAGCCTATCTTTCCTGATTATATAAACAATTAATTTTATTCAGTAGTCAGACCTGTCCCTTTTGTTCTCTGTATAAATCTCTTCTCAGATTTGTTCTGTCCACTACATTTTTTTAATTTTATTTTTTTTAATTAGCTCCAGGATTATTTGTTTTATACTTTCTCAGGGCTTAATCTTCCTTGCTACAGGGCTGGCTAAAAAAGTTGGAGCACATGGATTTCCCTCCCCAGAAACCTGAGGTCCTTTCATTTCTCACCTTTTCTCAGCCTGAATTTCCTGTAAGCTCAAGTTTTTGGCAGATGAGAAGGAGAGTACCTGATTCTTGTAATATTTTTACTAGCTTACTTGCTAAGAAATGAATAATTTTTTTCTATTGTGGTTTGGGGTAGTAGGTATGAAAAATTTATGTAGAACTGTATTTTAGGCTTCTAAGTAATTTTGCTTTTGCAATTCTTCCACATTCTTCTTGCAGGGAATGGACTTACCTCTATGTTTAAAATTGGCTTTTCACTCTTCATATTAACTGACCTCAACATGACCAAAATAATTAATCTGATATGTGTGTAATCTTTCTCATGGGTTCCATTTTATTTTATTTTAGGGAAATTGAGACAAATTAGAAAAAGCATTTGGGAAATTTTCTTGCTTCAGAAAATAAGATTAACTCACTGCTTGAACACTTTCTGAACTCTCTTGGCTCATCTTATCTCCAAAATAGTGTGGTATAGAGCTTCCAGATGAGTACGTTGACCTAATCTGTTAGCTTTGGCAACTACTAGTAGTGTTGAGTAGTCTCTCTTCTTGCTGATAATGGTTAAGCAGTTGTGGTAGAAATTACTTTGTTATTTGAAGAGTTTCCACATACGTAAAAGGTTCTGAAAATCTCATAAACCAACCCATGGGCAGTAACAGTAATCTGACTCTCAGTTTTGTGGCTCCGTGTAGAAGTTCTGGAAATTCTGCAGAAATGTCAAATAGTTTTGTTTCAGTTCAGTTTTTAATAATTAGCTTTCAGTAAAGACTGTCCTTGTATCTTCCAATTTTGAATTTGTGAATTTTACTCTTATTTCAAACTTTCTGAACGGCTGAAAGCTTTTGTGCACAGAGCAAACACACAGGCAGGGCAATTGACATCTTGGATAAAGATGAATTTGATGACACCATCACAGCTGTGGAGTGCCAGGGACACAGTTTGCAAAGCTCAAGAGAGCATTATTGACCAAGAGCAGGGTTATGTGAGGGCCAGCAAGAACCCAGAGTTTTCACCATGAGAATTTTACCTTTGTATGCTTCCTTACGTTTAAGGTTTTTCAAGTGTAACTTCAAAGTGCGTGACTTAGTCTTTTCAGTGTTCAAGTTGTTTGAGGTAGAAAAGTACTTCAAGCATTCCCTTCTCCTGTCCCCCTTTATGGCTTCATTAACATTAAGTCAAGGATTTTTCAGGCTTCAGAAAGTGCAAAAATTCTTCCCCTCCTGGCACTTAATACTCTTTAATCTTTAATTGGTCTCAAAACACTCATGCTTTAACCTTAATGAAAGTTTCATTGAAACAAATTCTTTTGGTGTGGAGTGAACTAGTCCCTTGGTCTGACAGCAGGTGGGTTATCTCTTTCAGTGTCTGTATGAAGCAGAGGTGCAGAAAACCCCATAATTACCTTTCCTTGCTTGAGAGATGTATTGGAAGGCAGAGGGTGTATCTTAAGATTGTATTATCTAATGATTTCTATTTTCCTATTTGATGTGACTGAATTGTGTAAGATGCTAGTAGAGACCTAAATACAAACATTCCCATACACAGAGGCTGATTTGTGGGGAGATGAGGGCAGGTCCTACCCAAAATCTGTAGGACTTCTTGGGGGAAAAGACTTGCTGTTAGGTCAGTAGAGAACATTCAGTTTCTCTCCCCAGGACTCCAGATTCTTGTTTTTCTATAAAGTTGGCTTGTGTGGATTTTAATCCTCTGTTAACTCTGTCCTGTAGTACTGTAGTGAATGCCAAGAGGAGATTTGTGAGAGAGAAAATATGCATGTGAAAAATGTCTGGGGAGCAAGTAGAGAAAAGAAATTACAGTGTGACAGAGAACTTTGTAGAGTCCATTTGTTTGGAGACTATTAGCAAGTCAGCAACGGGCGGTACCGTTAATAGTGAAATAACTCCTCAGTTTCCTCGAAGTAGCATAATAATGCTGAAATTGTAAAAGCCACATTTAAGATTAACAACAGTATGTAGTTTGCATTGCCAAGAAAATAACGACAGTTAAATACTTTCTTGCACTTAAACTGTATTTCTCTTCTGTCACGGTGGTGACCAGTACCTCAAGGACCCATCAGCAGTGTCAGCCACCCTTTTATTTGACTTACAGAAGACTCATACTAGTTCTGCTCATTTATTGTACTGTGAGGAAGCAAGAGAGGTGACTGGGATTTTGCTGCATTGATCTCCCACTACTCTGTCTCATGGGCAGAGATCTAAAATGTGCTGCCCCAGTGTTTGCAAACACTCCGAACTTGCAGTTGGTATTGTGGTTTTACTTGGAGAAAATGTTTGTATGTTTTATAGGTGTCTATTAGGAATTTTGAAGAGGGCTCAAGTTGGGCTGTTGCCATTAAGTTTGTAATTAAACAAAACCCGCAAGCTAGGACAAATGTCATACCTTCAAAGTGTCAGTGAGATAAAGTGCTCAAATATGGTTATTGTAATGACAAGGGTTTTGATAACGGCTTATGAAATAATATCTTGGATTAATTTGTTTCCATCAGTCAATAGTGGGTGGAAATCTGCATCAGAGCTGATTTCTGGGCTGCAGAAATGTTTTGTCTCTGAAGCTGCTGGTACTGATTGTGCTGGTTATGCCAGGCTGGATGGATTGCCTGGTGATAATGTGTCTGACTTTGTTTCCTGTATCTTGCTGACTTGTGGCAGAATTAAGATAATAAGCATTTTCAAAAAATCTATCTTATGGTTTTTGTATAAAACATATTCATGCTTTTGTTAAATCAAAGTAGTTTACAAATATCTTAACTTTTGCCTCAATTCACAAGCCTTTGGAGCACACAATACCTGGCGACAATGAATGCAAACATGCAACGGACCTGGCTGAAAGCAGTCTTAGGTGCCCTGTGTTATTATTAAGCATTTAAAGTTGTTAAATTTTTCTTAGTGAACTATTTGTAAAGACACCAACCGTTTGGGGTTTTTCTTTGTCAGTGGTGGTGTCTGCGATTTCTAAATTACTGATAGAAATAATTAAACTGACCGTCAAATGTTTTAATAGCTGCAGCAATTTATGCACTCGTGTAGTTTCTGGCCAGCTAAAGAGCAGGACACAGTGGCTTCCTGTGTGTTGGCTTGCTGCAGCGCTCACACAGGTGCTTGCTAAAGAGGCTGATGGAAGTCTGTGGAGTCTGCACCGTGAAGGGCTTCGCGGCTGGGCAGTAGCCCGTTTGTGTTGGGTCTGCTTCACCCTTCAGGCAGGAACTAGAGAAAACCTTACTTCTCCTGTGACTTGCATTGTGGTTGTAATTTGTGGGACATTAAATAGGTTTGGCTCAGCTGATTGTCCTCAAACTTTCAGACTTTACTAGAAATATGATGCATTCAAAAGCTCATGGTATTAATTCAGGACTTCAGGTAAACAGTCTTCAGAGGTGGCTCTACGATGTCTGGATGGTTCTTTTCCTAAGGGCACTGCTTGAACATGATGCAGCTTTGTGTGCTCAGCCTCAGAGTAAGTGCTTTTTTTCTACGTGTTTACTGAGGGCAGAAATAATGGTATGACAGCACATGTTGCTGGCCACAAGCAGTTTTCTTGATAAACACATATCTGCATTTTAAATTGCAATGTATGTATTTGAATATTTTCACAGCATTGTAGGGGTTGGAAGGGACCTCAAGAGATTGAGTCCAACACCTCTGCCAGAGCAGGTTCCCTAGAGCAGGTATTTTGCTGGTGCTGAAGAGAGATTTGAGGTGACACTATTTTGTCACATAAAAGCATTGGTGGTGAAGCAGCAGGCTTTTTGGGCAAGGGTTGTTTCAGGCTGTGGTGGCCAAGACAAGCGCTAGAAAACAGTTCACTTGTATTTCTGTGAAAGGTGCCAGTTAAGCACGGAGACTTGTGGTGGGGTATGAGTAAAATAACTGTGTTTTGCTGCCCACAACTTGCAAAAGCCATGGGTATGAGGAGGACACCGACCACTTAACCTCAGTACTGCAGAGGCACCTGCAGACCGGCCACGCAGCTGCTCCTGGGCCTTTTGTTTGATAGGAAGAATTAATGGGATTGGGGAAATTCTTGAGTTTCTTGCTACTTACATGGTGCTTCACTCATTCAAATGTCTGGAAACTGAGCTCCTGCTCAACAACTTTCCTGAATTTATGAATGTCCATTATGAATAGTACTGTTGCTTCATGAGGGCACGTTTCAAAATGAAAGCCGCTTAAAGGTCACATGTAGTTTACAGCATTGTTATTCAGCTCGTGTGCTTGTTCTTTGGGATGTGCATTCAGACACCTGATTGTTGCAAAAATATTTTTGTGAAGCGAAAGCTCTTTTTGTGTGTGCTACAAATGTTAGGTTTGAATTCCAGTGAAATACGTTATTTCACTAAGGCTGCAGAGCAATGCATGAAAACCAGATAAAATTAGTACTGTTTGTGCACTTCGTTTAATAAAGCCCATTTTCCTTTTGGAGGTACCTTTCTAGGCCTCCTGCCCTTCTTCCTCAAACAAAAGTCTTTAACTACACATAGCTTACCAGCTTAAGTACACTTAAAAATGGTAAGTTAGAAGCCCTGTATAGTGCAAATAGCTCTGTTCCGGAAGGACTCGCAGCATGGTCTTTAAAACAGAACACCCAGCTACTAAGCTGTTCTGTGTCACCTCAAAACATCTGCTGGAAAACAAGGCTATAATAGATACATTGTTCTCAGTTGCTCTCTTTCCCTTTTTGTTACGTCTTGTTAAATAGCCAGTTCTTCGTTTCAGTAGAATAGTGCCCTTTTCTCTTGCAGTAGGAACAGCTTCCCTCCTGTAAGGGTGATTCTGTATGCATGCATGCCTGTACTTTCTTTTACATCTTTTCTTTTAAGAGACACAAACCAAGAGCTAATCTAGCTCAAATGGGGGCTGTTTACCCCTCTTGGCTGTTTCTTTCCAGCCCTTTCCCTGTGGCTCCCGACTTCCTTCCCATGCCTTCAGTTGTACTAATGCTCAAGCTCACTCCCTGAAAAAGGACAGTGTTCACACGCATGGCTGTGGTGTGTTTTCCCTTTGCTCTTTGTACCATCACTCTAAACATCTGCTGCTCTCTAGGTTCTGTTCTTCATGCACAGCCCTCAAAACAAGTATCATGTATTTCTCCTACAAACATGGTCAACAATATTGTCCTGTGGAGATGACGAGATCAGTTGGGTGCTTAGACCAGGGCATTGGCTTCCATCCACATGTCCCCTTAGCCCTCTCCCTAAAAGTAGTGTGTGAGTAAGATGAAACGGGCCTACTCTACAAGGAAGCTTTGTAGTTGCCTTTAGGTCTACAGGTCTAGAAATTTATAAGATAAAAATAGAAACCAAACGTAGCTTTGAGATTCAGAGAGCTCGTAGCCCAAGAGGACCCTTTGGAGGTAGTCAGCAGAGAAGGAATCTCCTGAGGCCTTTCTTTTTATTCATTCTTTGATCAAGAATGTTTGTCTCTGAAATGGCAAAGTTTAAAGACGATATACAAAAGCTATGAGTCTGCTATGAGCCAGCCCCTGAGAAATGACTGTATCTGTAGGCAAACTGGAAATAACATTTCCACTGCCAGATGAACTTTCAGACAGTTAAATTCTGATCGCAGTGGAGAAAGGAAAAAGGAACACAGAGTTATGAAAAACACTTTTATTAATTTGAAATGGTTGTTTTCACTCCATTTTAAATATGGCTTATAATACCCACCTACCAGCCAGGCTTAATGTAAACAGCAAGTAAAATATCTCAATTTCTTTTGATTAGTAATAATTTTAATTCATATCGCCATCTCGAGACTCTTCCCATTTCAAAACAACTGACCTACTGATTTCCTAAATTTCGATGGTTTCAGACCTTTCAACTCTCAAATAAAAGTACTTGCATAAGGAAAGCAACATATTCATCTAATAATAACAACTGTGATGTGGAAAATGTTTAGATTCCTAAAATTGTGTTTAATCATGACATTGGTGCCTGCCACTATGTGTGTGGAAGAGATGTTGCGTATCTGCCATTGTAGTATGTGAGGCTGCTGTTTCTGATGAGTTTTGATGAGTCTGGGGATGAACAAAATACACAAACCAGCGTAAGATGCTGCAGGCAGATATTCCTTGACTGTTGGTCTTTCAATCTTCTTCAGGAATCTGATTCGTGTGGAGTTGTGTACCCTCATAGCAGTACCAGTCTCTCCAAAAGACTTGGGAGCTGGGTTGTGTGCAGGGTGAGGCAGCCCACCGGCGTAGGCTGATGTTTTCTAGTGCTTTCTGTCAAAACTGCTGTAGTGGCATTTGTAGGAAAAGATGATTTTAGTTTATAGCCAACTTCTGTCTGATACATGGACCTGGTTAAGATTTTGTTTCCAGTAAAAGAACAGCCAGATCAACCTACTGTTCTAATCGTCACTTCTTTTCCAGTGACTCATTGCCCAGCCATTAAATCTTCTGTATACCCCAAAGCTTTACATAGTGGAACTGTAGCTGTGGCACCAAACAAGGTGCAAGACACCTGTAGTCACTTGAACAGTGTTTTCTTTGTGCTGATAGCTTCTGTTGAGGAAAGACCTGCAAATCCCCCCTCCCCGGGTGGGCAGCATGTGTTTTTCCTGGTGTACTATGCCTGAATCTGTGAATTGATTCACTAGTTCCTTGGCAGCTGAATGCCGAAGTGTCCCCAGCCTCAACTCTGGCTCAGGGGAATGTGACTTTTTTGGATGCTGGATGCTGATGGATCCCACCAACCATACATGGTCACTAGGGGTTCATGGCTCAGTGCCCTGCTCTCCTCCTTACCATCCTCCTGTGGAGGAGAGAGGAGAGCAATGGCCCCTGGGATAGGGCTCATGCGGGGTGCTCTACTCATGGCTGCTGTGGGAAGAGCATGGAAGCCTGTGCAGTGTGTGTCTGTAGGCTTGCTGATGGGTAGACTGAATTTCTGTCCTCGCCTTTCATTTTAGGTGAGACTTTCTCTCATGGCTTGTGTTTGGAGTCAATATATAAACCTGATCAGAAGTTGGCCTTGAATCTGGTTTCTGCTCAGTTGCAGACTTCTTCAGGATGCAGTCTCAGCAGTGGAAGTGTCATACATTTAGGAGCACTGGGTATGATCAGAAAAATTGCAATACTGTCTATAGAAGGGGTAGATTCTGGAGAATTGGTAAAAACACTTGAACAAAAAGGCATCCCTTTAATAAGAAATTTTAAGTAAAAGGAAGGAGGAGAGTAAGACTGCCTTTCAGTGAATGCCCTTTGAGGCCACTTTTCTATTGTTGTTGTGAAAAACAGAAAAAAATGAACAGCATCAAAATGTGGTATACTAACTAAATGATAGAGACACTTGTCCTTGATTTCCTACTGTGAAAACTTCCAAGGAATGCAGTCCAGATTTTATCCTTTCTGGATCTAAGTCAGCCAGAGTTGCATTTATTTCCTTAGCGCTGTTTTTATTCCCGAAATGAGTGTTTACTAGAAATAGGTAACAGAAAGAAAGCTCATCTTGTACCAAAAGATTCCTCTAAATCTGATGTGTTTTTGCTTCAGGAACTTTAGATGTACAAATATTTCTGTGGGTTTGGGAAGGGAACGAGCTGTTTCCTTTGAGGTATCAATACGAGCATTTTGGGGCTAAATCCTTGTCCCCGCTGGGACACTGGGACAGGTTTCTAAGGCCCTTATGTAATTTAGGGCTGATGCCAGTGTTGATGAATGGACTTTGTGAACTGTCAGGCTTTGTAGAAAGCCTGGCTGGGATACTGGTGAGCTTGGCGCTCCAAGCCCAGATCCTGACTAGATAGAGCCTGCACATCAGGAGGACGGGCCAGGAGAATAGCGGAACAAATTGCTAGCAATACCTAAAGGAGGAAAAAGAGTTTGGAAAATATCACGGATTTGGTGTTCATGGTTTGACTGCTGCAATTATAAAACTACATCAGTTTTCATCGGGTTTTCACTGAGTGTTTGGCTAAGCTGGATCCTATTCTAAAGTATAGGGCCTGTGCTTTTGATCATTGGTACTGTGGTGAATTGAGGGGGACGTAAAGAAAAAAAAAGACAGGAACTTTAACTGTGAGATTTTTATCATTTAAGGAGAATAAAAAGAACTTGCTCTGCAGAAGGGTGACCTCTTTTTGGTTCACCTGTTTTCATGTTGCACCCTGAGCCTACAGAAATGCCATGTTTCCAATGAGGTGTGCGTGTGGCTGAAGACATGAGAACTCACTCCTCTCCACCAGAGCCCTGGGCTGATGCCACCACTGCTTTTCTCTTGCCTTATGCAAGGCCTGGTTAACAGACCACATTCCTCCCCTGGGGAGAAGGGGTGTCTGCAGAACCATCAGAAAGCTGGTGATATGGCTGGCAAAGACTGAATGCTTGCAATTGCGCAAGATTGCACAAGAGCTGCAGAACATTCCTGTCACATAGTAAGGGTCTGCAAAGCAAGTGTGTCGCCTTTGACACTCACCCCAGGAGGATTTTCAGTTGTTGCTCGTTTTTCCTCCCTCTTCTCCTTCAAACTACCACTGGTACGATAAAGGTGACTTATCAGACTGAGGGAGAGAGAAACCCCCCAGGCAGCAGGTTTACTACTTACCTCATAGAATCATAGAATTTTTTAAGGCTGGAAATGACACCTAAGATCATCCAGTCCAACCATTAACCTACCGCCACCAAGTCTACCCTTAGACCATGTCCTCAAGCACTGCATCTACTCATCTTTTAAACACCTCCAGGGATGGGGACTCAACCACCTCCCTGGGTAGCCTGTTCCAGTGCTTGATGACTCTTTCAGTAAAGTTCTTCCTAATGTCTAACCTAAATTTTCCCTGGTGCAACTTGAGGCCATTTCCTCGAGTTCTGTCGCCTGTTACTGGGGAGAAGAGACCAACCCCCACCTCACTGCAACCTCCTTTCAGGTAGTTGTAGAGAGCAATAAGGTCTCCCCTCAGTCTTCTTTCTTCCAAACTAAACAACCCCAGCTCCCTCAGCTGCTCCTCGTAGGGCCTGTTCTCCAGACCTTTCACCATCCTTGTTGCCCTTCTTTGGACACGCTCCAGAACCTCAACATCCTTCTTGAAGTGAGGGGCCCAAAACTGAACACAATACTCGAGGTGAGGCCTCACAAGTGCAGAATACGTGGTTTGCTTTCAAAGGATGCATCAAAGCGTGGCTACAGAAGGGGAAGGCTGGCTAGCCAAACCTTTTTCACTGGGAAGAGAAAAAACTATCCTCAGTACTGCGGCTGGCCGGGCGCTGGCAGTTAGGAGTAGTAGGTATTGTTGGTTCCTGTGAGTTACCAACTCGGCCTCTGCATGAACCGGGCCCATGGCGCTGGTTAGTGAGCTATGGGAAAGGGATTGATGTTCTAGTTCAAGGGTGAACTTACACCCCAGCTGGCAATCAGTATAGAGGTCAACAATCCCAGGACTCTGCAGCAGCCTTTCCTAGAGGTAGGACTACAGAGTCCCTACTGGTAAGGGACTCTGAAAGTCTTGCAGAAGCAGAGTTCCACCTCATTCACGTATAAAAAGCGGCATCATTTCAGTGCTAGCAAAACTGGCACTACAGTTACCTTGGCTAACAGACAAGCTCTACACAAAAAAAGTTGTGCGTTTGCTCGTGAACATTTTGTGTCCTACTCATTGTCTTTGGCTGATATCGCTCCCTCGTGGTTCTGTGACCTGGTCTGGATGACTTTGTTATGGCTGTGTAACAGAAAACCCCGATGCATAAAAGAGCAAACAAACCAAGTAGGAAGACACCAATCACTCGGAATTTTTAGATGGAAGAAAACCTCGCCCTTATTCAGTCTGTTTCATTTGGTGCATATTTGTGGTCTAGAAAAAAGTGTGCAAATGCAGTTACTGGTGTTTGAACCAGATAAAAACTGTATCTGTTCTTTTGTGGTTCAAGAAGTCTTTTGAGAGGTCTGTATCAGATTGAATGCTTGGATTCTATTTTTAAATCTGTTACAATGCCAGCATAGCACTGTGCTAACATTTCGGAGCAGTGCTCCTGAGTTCATCCACGTGCAAAGTGCCAAATCTGGCACCTTATACATGGTGCTGCTATTTTCCTTGCTAGAGGTGCAGTAAGTAGTGAGAAAGCTTTGCCACTGAAGGTATAAATAGCTAATTTCAGGGAGTAAATTAAACAGCTAAATTCATGGAAAAAAATAATTATTTGAGCTGACCTGTGCAATTTTACTCCCCAAAATGTAGGAATAATCCCATTACTTGTTAAAGTAAAAAACTAAATCTTCAGTAGAAGTTCTGAAATTCTGACAGACTATATAAGCAAGGAAAATATTATAAATTTATTTGGGGGAGGGAAAAAAAAAGAGAGAATGGTTTAAGCCATAGGAAACGCTATGGAGAACTGTACTCATATCAGGTCGTTACTAGTGAAACCTCCCAGGAAACAGGGGATTCAATCAGACAGCTTCTTGTTAAATTCTGACTCTTTTCATCCAGGTTAATGTCCATCCATTTATTTTCATGATGTATACAGAATACAAGCGAGTGCTTGGAGCAGTAAATAAGTTACGTTGCCTGTCCACACTGAGGTGATAAACAGCACTTTTCTTTAAAAGTATCATGCTAAGGATGTACTCCTTAGATTGCCTGAAACAGGAACACACACAAATGAGCTGGGGAGACTGAAGGTGGACTTGGGTCTGACAGTCCAGAGGTTTTGGGGGTTGCATCTGGTTTCACAGGATAAAGGCCTCTCCTCTGCAGCCAAACCAAGACAGCCAACCCATGCAGTTATGAGCTGGAGCTGGGATAAGTTCATTAGAATGTTAAAATTTGGTCCTGCTTGGTTTCCAAACAAAACACAAGTGGGTCAAATCATCTACTGACTCACTGTAAGAAAATTATTCACGTTCTGTGATCTCTGGAGTTACAGAGGAACGGTTGCCTCTGTGGCTAATTTTTTCATGAACACTAGAGCACTGACAAAGCTGGGCTTGCTGACAGGTGGCTCTGGCTCACAGCAAGAAGTACAACTAACAAGCCAGCCAAACATGGAGAGTAAGGAAGGGCGAGGAGGTTGTTCTGGTGGCCCAACACCTTTTATTCCAGACCTGAAGAATTTAGTTTTTATAGTTTTGATGTCAGCGCACTGGTCTGTCCATTAAGCAATCCTACTTTGGGCTCTATCATTTAAGCGAGGAGGTAAGTGCTGTGCCATTTTCAGCTCTCATCCTGGAGCTCTGTCCGCACAGCAGTGTTGGCTCTGTCACTGTCAGCGCTCCTGTATCTGAGCACTGCTGTGAAAAAGCTGGGGAAAAGCTATTTAAGATTCCCTCCAGGTTGATGTAAACAGCATCAATCTTAGCAACATTTCCTTGTAATGCAGGAAAGACATACCTACCCGTCAGTATCAGATGGCCTCGCACCACCAAGGGCAATTAAATCCTGTGGTGTGCTTCTATTGTTACCGTTTTGATCTTGGATGTGTCCAATTCTGAAAACAAAGGCACTAAATTCATTGTTCATTCACAAAGCATCCATCTCAATAGTTTTAAACCTTCTAACTAAATCAATAAAGCAAGTGAAGGGTTACTTCCAAATGTGAATAGTTCCTCAGCAGCAAGTCCATGCAACCATTTCCACAACCTGTCTGTGCTTCCCAAAAGACAGATGTGCCAGTCTTCCCCAGCTGAAGACCAGATCTCTTCTGTTCCTCCTAACGAGCAGAAGGGCATCTGAAATCCAGCCTTGTGCTGTTTTTACTTACCTCAGTGGGCAGGGGGATCCCAGTGAAGAAGAACTTTTTCACTGTGAGGGTGATGGAGCACTGGAACAGGCTTCCCAGAGAGGTTGTGGAGTCTCCTTCTCTGGAGACATTCAAGACCAATCTGGACACGTTCCTGTGTGACCTAATCTAGATGATCCTGCTCGGGCAGGGGGGTTGAACTGGATGGTCTTTCGAGGTCCCTTCCAATTCCTGACATTCTGTGAACTGCCAGTCCTGAGATAGGAAGATGGAGCTGCTATGGGTGCTGCCCCACTAGCCAGCCCTGCCTGAAGTTTAACAAAGAACCTTGAAAAGTTTCACAACTCCCTGGTTCTCCACACAGCCACTTAAAACACTCAGGCACCATAAATGCTACTGGTATCACTTTATGTAAAAGGCTTTCTGGGCTAGGCATAACCCCTCCTTTAAGCACAGAGATCTTTAAGTATCCTATAAACTGCAGCTTGCTTTTAACATTGCCAACCTCTAGATTATCTGTGGAGACTTCTACAACCCCTTGCATCCCTAACTGTGCAAGAGATGTACATGGTGAGTGCTCTGATAGGGAGATAGACTGGTAAATCTGAGATTTTAGTGGTAACAGAACTGTAGGACTGCTATTATAGAAAAGATGGAAAACTAGTTTAGAAAGGAAAGAGAAGAATGTTTTGTGGAAATACTAAAATTGTATTAATTTTTTTTAAAAAACTCAAAAAACCCCGACCCCGACTTGACCAAACTCACACAACAGCCCAAAGATCCAACTGTAAAGCTGGACACGAGCAAAACCTGTCTCCAGTGGCAGTGTGAAGACTCCAAGGTGAGGTTTTTTTTTTTGAACAGAGACACCAATGTACTCGTCAGCATCTTCACAGTTTACTGAAACGGCAGGTGCTGTAAGCTGGGATGTGGGAGTGCTCCTGGTTTAAATGAGCAGGGTCCATCACATCGCAGGCAGCTCTGGACAAAAAGCAGTCAGAAGGTTTTGCAGAAGTTGGTTGTCAGCTGCAAGGCTACAACTCTTGGCATAGGAAGCATAGATTTCTTCGAGGTGGATTATTCCCAGCTCCTGGAATGAGCTCCCACAGGAAGCAATAAACACCTGAAATATAATTTTCTTTTCCAAATGCTCTTTGACCTTGTTTCTACTAACAAAAACTGTATGTACAGGGAATTAGAGTAACAAACTGCACTTGACACAGTGAGTCCTTGCTGACTGAAGTATGGCACAGTGCTCACTTCTGACAAATATAATTAACACTACAGTAAATCCATTTATTGACTTGGCCAAGAGATGCCTAAAGCAGTATAGTGTGGAGTTGCTTAAAAATCAGCTGGGATAATGAAATATGATTATTACCTTTTGATAACAGTCTAGATTATGCAGGTTTTTATTGTGATACTTCTAAGGCATGGAGCAACTGCAGTTCTTGCAGATGTTCTGGAAAACAGTCTAGCTGGGGGGGAAAAACTACTCTCCTTAGAGAATAACTAAGGTTCAATACTGAAGAAGAGTTCTGTGAAGGGTACTACTGAAAAGTGCACAGTGAGCCAGTAATGCTTACAATCTCAGGGTCTGATACAAACCCATGAGAGTGTTTCCATTTTTTGAGTTTGTCAGTCCTCACTGTGAAGATGGTATTACTTCACATGTAGCAGTGCTGTTTCCAGAGAGGACACTTCTAGAGGCAGCAACACACATCTATAACGAAACTGAGTTACCTTCTCTGAATCGCCATAAGTGCTCCCCAGAGCAATCATTATTGGCAAAACTTAATGATATCATGAGATTCTTTAAATTACTAAGCTGCCCTAAACACAATGCAGTTGTTAAAAAACGTATTTTAAATATGTGCTCTTAGAACAGTTAAGAGCTGTTCTGTGTGTGTGACTTGGTTTTTCCCCAAATGTAACAATCAATCAAAGCAGTTTCCATAAAAAGCGCAGAAGAAAAATATATTTAAGACTTTACAGTTTGAAACTGTGACCGTGTAGGCAGGCAACTTCTCTTAACCTGTAGCACAAACTTGTACTGAAGGCATCTTCAAGTACATGTTTGGACCATTAAGGAAAGACTGCACAAACCTAAGTACAAATATAATGGCCTTCATAAAAGAAAAGGGTAAGAAGTGGAAGTAGCCATTCTCTCGCACTAAAGCTGTTTGTCTGTGGTTGTAAAAGGCAGCTTTGTCCTTTATCATTTTGAAAAATGACAGTCTGGCTTTCAAGAAGAACATATCTCCTAAAGACAGACTTGACCTTTTCCTCAAACTGTTGCTTTGTTTACTGTAGCGGAACTCATACGTAAGAACATGAAAGCACTGTGCTTTGCAGCCAGCTCTGTCACACAGCTAATACTGAGTGTAGAGTGTAATAATGTGAAACCAACCCCCACCAAAAATACAGCAGATTTTAAGGTTTATTTCTGAAACGCTGATAGACACTGTTATTAATTACAGATTTTTTTTTAAAGTTACCATATTAACGAAGTGGGTTTAGGTTTTAATACAATGACAAAATCATAGTTATGAAGAAATCTGAATGCTCTAACAATTCTTTGTGTCATGTTGCGATCCATGTAATGGTGTTCCAGTCTTATTTCTGGCCAAGTTGGGACAGCTAAACAAGAAGAGACAGAAAACCATTAGGTTGCCAATCTCATCCTTTTGGTCAAACTAGTATCCAGTCCATACAGGAAATACTTCTGTCTTATCAGCTCAGGCTGTCTCTTCTAACCACAAGTCTGTTGATAACAGAATATTTGATGCACACCCTCACGGGAGAGGCTCACAGGAGAATGTGTATTAATCTTTCATAAACAAGTGTTGGGCTTTTTTTCAAATCCAGGAGGACATGTAAGGGTAAGTCAACAGTCAGTAACAGAAGCAATAAGCATTACAGAGGTTATGGAAGGTACCTGTTTTATAAACTGCGTAGCATTAAAAAGTTCACTGCAACCATACAGGACATGTTTGCCTTGTTTTGCCTAAAAAAAAAAGGACATAAAGTAATCAAGTGTTTAACAGAGTAGCTGTAGTGGCTTAAACTAATTGTATTCTGAAAAAAAAAAATCCCTCAAAACCCCAAATAACTGGATGATGTTGAAGCCCTACACTTTTGGTTGGAAAAGAATAGCTTTTCCACCAGAGGGAGAGAACGTGTAACTAAACTGAAGTGGAAAATGAGCACGAGAGGCAGAAAGTGGGGAAAAATGGGGAATATCACACATTTAAACCCCTTAGAATGCTGAGTTCCCTGACCTGCACATGAAGTTCAGGAAGGTAGCAAGCCTACTTGAGCAGACACTACTCCCTAGAATAAGTGGGCACTGCTCTGAGGAGAGTAATGACATTTTCACCATTTCTCTTAAGAGTCTGAAAATTTCAATCTGTAATTCATTTCCATATGATGGTGATGTTAAAACCAGCGTCCCTTGTGTAAATGGATTCTGAAACAAAGCGTTGATTTCAATTGTATGCCTAATAAACCTAGCTTGCAGCAAACAATTTTTGGCAGCCTTACTGTCAAGTGAATAATGTTAAAGTGCCGTGTTAGCATTCTGGAAGTGAAAATAAGTTTAATATGTAGATTCAGATGGGGTTTATTTCCAGAGCTGGGCTAATAATCCCATGGTTCTTCAAAGTTCAAGCACAGGCTTGAGAAATCTGGTTTCACTGTTAAATTATTTTGTATCTCCCTATGTCAGCTAGGTGAAACTTACTTAATAAGAACAAAATAGGAATGTAAGCCTTGACAAAATGATTTTGTTTCGTATATATTACCAACTGTGCAGTTTCAACAGAAAGTGGCAGAAGCAAATTCTCTAAGTCCTTGGCTGGTGGTCACATGCTAACTGGAGAGATGGTAATCTGGGTTACATCCTCATCTGTATTAATTCTAAGGAGCTTGTGGTATTAAGCTATTCTCATCTCTCAGCAGGGCCTTGAGTTTGCACCTTTCTGTGTTTTAGGCCACTTGTTTAATGCTTGGACAGTTTTGGTTTTGATCTGAACTGGTGTTTTGTCAGATTCCCCTTTCAGTAGTGTGACTGAATAGTGTTTATCTCTGCTTAGTATCAAAAACAACCAACCAAATAAAAATTCAAACTATACAAATCATGGAGAAATGGACTTCTGCTTTTTGGGCAGCTCTGAAGTACACTAATATGCTTTCCAGGCCATACTTTATGTTCTTCTGAAAGTGTAATTTTTAAAATGCATATGATTTATTTAAACTAAATTTACTGACCCTTTCCAAACAAAGAGATATCTCCAAATGATTACTGGAGCCAAGTCAAAAGTGCTTAAAATCTAGAAAGATAAAAACCCACCTCAATACTCTTCAAAGTGCAGTATTTTTAAATGACTGAAAATCTCTGCTGGATTTTAATGTCTTGTGATATACCATTTACCACACGTAGACTGGAAGAGATCACCATGCAGTATCTTTCTGGCCATCTGCAAAAAGCAACTGAAGGACGTGCTGAATTCTGTTGTACAAAATGGTATGCTGGCCTCCTCTTGGAGGCTCCCTACGGCTTTCAATTTTGATGACACGTTTTCAGCATGTTGAGCTGAACTTGGCCCAATACCTCTATTTTTAAGGCACAATCTGCCTTTCTGACATTACAAATATTTGCTTTTTGACTATGTGAGATGGTCCATTCCAGGACAGAACTGCAAATAATTGGATTTGAGGGTTCCTCTTAGTTCTCATACAAAAAAAACCCAGAATGCCAAAGTTGAATGAACATTGCTTCCTGTTTTAGAAACTTTAAAAATACTTTCTCTGTGCTTTCAGAGGCAAACTGGCAAAACAGATAGTGCTTAGAAAAATAAAGCTGTGAATAAAATCCTTGTGGTATCTGCTTGCAAGAACAGAGCTGTTGATTTTTCTTTTTTTAATTCTGGACGATGACTGATTGAATATTAGAATAATTAATAAGCTACATCTGGTGAAACAACAGATGCTGGAAGTGTACCGCATGGAAAAGCAAACTGTATTGGATAAGCCCCTAAGAGTCACCTGGGAGAGCCAGAGCAGTCTCTGGAGGGGTGGGAGGTGGATTTAAGGCTTTCGTTAACCTTTATTGTTTGGTTTTTTTTTTCAGGAGCTACAGCAAAGTGGAATAAAAGTGAGGGAGCCTTTCCCCCGGGGATGTCATCTCCCCCTCACCATGTCATGCAGTTTGACTGGGGAAACATACAGCACCCTTTGACTGTGACAACTGACTATGAGGAAACCTCTGTCCATGGATTCCAGACGAAGAAGAAAATCTCCGTCCAAACTCAGACTCTCCGTAAGACCCAACATTACTGTTCCTGCAGTTTTAGTTCCTTCCATCTGTCCCTCTGTTCACCCCATGCCCTCTTTGCCCCCTTAGTCCTCAGCAATCCAGCTTCCTGCCACTCTGTAGATGGGGCGAGCGTTTAACTTGTCTCTGTACGTACACGTACACACAGGCACAGCAAACCTCCGCTCTGTCAGCCCACAGCTACCCCACGAGTGTGTTACCCTCCGGGGCATTCCGAGTTTTATTGTAGCAGGAAGGAGCAAACATACATCATAAATGCATGTGTTCCTGAGGGTCTTTCGAATTGATATGGCACCTGAAGTGGCTTTGGGAAACTAAGGAGACAGACAAAGGTTTGACAATGCCCACTGCTACAGGCAGATGCCCCATTGACTGCTGTAATCAGTTACCAATTTTAAGTGCTAAGCTGAGCCATAATAATTTCTATAATTTACAGTCCTCTTCCTCTCCTCTCCCCTCTCCTGAGCAGCTCTGTTCCCAAGTAGCTGCCTGTCAGCACACAAATTCTGACTTTACCTTCTTCAAGTTTTACCTAGATAAAAAAACCTCTCCTGTGCTTGTTTTGTAGCAGGGTTTTTTCTGTGACTAATGCTCCCTATTTACTGTTTTTTCTGAAAAGCCTCCATCCTGACCACCACTGGGCAGGACAACTGTTCCGTGAACATGGCTAAGAGCAGGAAGGAAGATGGGCATGCTGCTGCTCTTAAATGACTTCCTACATACTTCAAAATTCTATCAGGTTTCCATTTGTATTTTTTTTCATTACTGTGAAGTGCCTGAATCCCACCCCTGCCCCGCAAGAACTGTAAGTAGTAGTTATTTTTTATAAGCTGTCGTTATTTTTCTCCATGCACTGAATTTTGGTATACATGTATGTTCTGTTGGGCTGGCCAGCCAGAACCAGTGCAATTACATCTGTTACCAGCATTACATAGTTAGTTATATAGCTGCTTTTTCGTGCATGTGATACCTCTTATAGTTTCTTCAGAGTCAAAAATGAGCTTCCATTAACTCCCTGGAGAACACTTCTAAATGCAGGTAACTAATAAATAATTTGAAATTGATGCCGATCTGATCTTTGCTTTGACAGACAGCACAGTATTTGCACTGTGGTGGCTTCTGAAGCAACAGACACTGTGCTCAGGTAAGACTCTTAAAATAAGACACCATTATCTGCAGGCCTTGTTTTCAACTGACTTCACACTGCAGTTGTATACATGAAAAAGCACTGCAGTATCTCTTTTGCAAGACTTATGAAAACCACGGAATTGTGAGCAGTTCCTTACTTCCCAGACTATGACACGCTACAGCTGCTTTATTTAGCGACAGCAAACGAAAACTAGTAACAGGACTCTAGACCAGTATGAAGTATGTGCAGAGTACAGGTTAACTGTGTTGGCTAAATACGCTGACAGTCTTCAAGCACATTAGTGTGTGTGACGACAAAATAAAGCAGAATGCAGTTTATTTACTCAATTCAAAAGTGAAAAATAAGCAAACATATCAGAAACAGTAATTCTTTGTTGGTCCCAGTTAATAATACACTTTTTAACTGATTTCTTGCATAGTCCCAGACACTTTATATAATAACAATATTAAGACTAATTTCATAGATTAATCTAAATACCAAATGTTACAGAAATCCTGCTGAAACAATTTTTTATCAGTAAGTTATAGACTATAACCACCAGAAGTGTACATACCTTTATGTAGTCAATGAGGTTTTGATATTCGATATAGTTGCCTCCTCCAACTACAAAGACTACTGCCTGCAAGGCAACACATACGGAATCAGAATATGCAAATTCTTAACATATACACACCAAATCATTTAACCTACAGCACAGCCCCTCCCCACCCCTCAAATCACACTACAGTGTAGCAAGAACCACTTACTCTCTCTTACCTAATACAAGAGCTTTTTAGTGGGATGCAGAATATTCAAGCTTTATATTTAACTATCTCCTACTAAGTAGTATTTAAAACATAAGCAGTTTCAACACGTTACCTCTTTGTGCAGAGATGTCTCCTGTGTCCATAGGAACAGTTAAAATAATTCCATGGACACTTAGGAATTAATTTGGGACACAAATAAAATACTTCTGTTCTAAAGGAATACACTTTTAAATCCCCACATACTAAAGGTAATGATGTACACTCTTACAGGCAAAGGCCATCACTATTTCCTAGGCTATGTTTAAAAGAAAACAACTAAATAATAGATAAAGGAGACTTAATCATTGCATTTTTTTTTAAACATTTACTACCCCAAAACTGTGACTGTGCTATACGAATATTGTATAGGCATTATGCTACTACTCTCTGTTTTCCTATGACCATCTGCTAGCAATATACATGACACCACATGGTATTTCTTCTGTTCCAGAGAATAATTTGACATTTGAAGAAGAGAAATCTGAGACATTTGTATACTGCCAAGGCAAAAGTTTTACTTATGAAACTTGGTAGTAAGATCAGATGGGCAGGACTTTTACTATTTGCAAATGTTTATGTTGAAAAATAATGAATGTTGCTGGCAGTTGTATAAAATTCCTTTAGTTGCAGAGACAGTTTAAAATACTGTCACTGAAATCGGTGGTCACTGCTGCTGTTAAAAGCCTTACAAAGGACTAAATCTAGAGAGCAGTGTACAAGCCTGGTGTAAGAAAGAGGCTTTAAATTGCTGAGTACCCAATTGTGATATTAATAAATCCTTTTAATTACCTCCAGAATAATTTTCTTCCTTTCTCCCCCCCAGTATTAGTTAATGCTTAAGATGAAAAGAGTTCTTCAGAATAAAGCTAATTATAATTAATACTAGATCTAATTAGTCTAAATGTTTTTTGCGAAAAAGACATCTTTTTTTTAATCATGATCATAAAAAACTACTGATACTTCAGGATTTATTTCTTTTTAACACAAATTATTTCTCAATGTTACTATGTGACTTACCTCCTGGAATGGATTTTTGTTTCTTGGAACAGAGCTATAAGATGAAACACAAACAGACTACAACTTAAAATTTAATTGGGCATTAGGATAATATGCCAAATAAGTCTCATGTACGACATGTTTGCAGAATACTATACAATATTAGACAAAACCATAAAATAGAACAATAATGGCCTCTCTCCATTCATCCTCCAAGTATTTTATTTAAATGATTTGTTATGGAAAATCATTCATTTTACAGGATCAAATACATGAGTAAACAGGAGTTTTACTTCCTCAGTTTTAAGGCTGCTGTTTGAATTCTAAATTTTAAGACAACATTTTTAGAGCTATAAATCTCTAACTACAGCACTGCTCTTTGGGAGCAAATCCTATGAATACAAAGTTCCCTCAGCATTAGCACCGCTCTGACCCTTACACATCCTGCCTTCTGGGCCCTGAACTAGGTAAGCCCGTTTGTCCTGCCTGCAGGGATACCTACTGATGCTTCCAAATCTCCAAAAGCGCTACAGGCAGCGGGTGTGTGCTCTGCTGCCAGGTGTCACAGCAACAGGATTAAAATGAGTCTATTTCCAGTCTAGGTGGCATGGCCTCCTCCTCTCCCTGTGAGCACAGAACCCCAGCCACAGGGAGGTAGTGTGGAGAGGGGCAGAAACCTCCTCTCTGCATCACCTCGGACCTTCAGGAGGAGGGGAAAGAACCTAGAGAAAGCTCTGAAGGGTCAGCCTGCTCTCCTGCCCTTTGCTCACCTGTCACCACGCCATCAGTACATCTGTTCGAACACAGATGAAAAGCTCTGCATTGTGACCAACAACAACTGTCTCCACAGAGATTCCAGACTATCACAAACACAGGTTTCAAGAGGGAATGGCAATCTCTGACGTGTTGCTTTAACCTGCCATGAACACTGAAGACTCCCCATAGGTAGAACTGTAAGTCCAATTCTCTGCTCATTTGAGCATGACATGAAAAATCCACATATTCTGTGCCATCCTTTCCAAGGACAAGGCTCGTTAATAAGTTAATAGTACTTTGCTAAGACTCAACTACAGTAAGGCAGTTCCTACTCTTTTAAGAACAACAGGCTGAAATTCCAGTATTTCCTAAAACAGGAGCAGATTAGGGGAAAAAGTCTTCTTAACGTCCTTCCACTAATCAGAATATCTGATATTGTTATTTTAAGCTAGTAATATTTTGTCAAGCCAGCTAACTGTTTTTTTGATCACTATGTGAAGGGAGAATTAGACAAACTCCTTTATGATTCCAGTAGAGTTTTACTCAACTATGATTTAAGGCATATAACTTGAGTTCTTGTGAAAAGCCTGAACAACCCCACACTGGAAACAAAGTTTTTCCCTATCTCTAGCTGCGGAGAATGGCCAACTTTGGAACCGTGATGAATGGTTACCTTTACATTGTTTAAAGCAACCTAAGAAATACGTGAGTAAAAATGCACATTTACATGAGAAAAGCCTGGACATATTTTGTTCGTATTCACCCTGTAATAAATCCCTGCAATCAAATTAGCTGATTGTTTACCTACAGCTCAGATGAAAATTATTTTTAGAAGGTATGTTAAAATTAAGTATCTAATCTGTTTCTTGGATGGTGAGACTATCAACCACAGCTATTGGTCAAAGATATAAAGCAAAAAGAAATTTGTAAGCTTTGAGTAAAATGTCCCTTCCCCTCTTTAACCGGCAAAATAAACTCCATCCAACTCTCCCGTCATGCACACATGAACATAAAACATGAACCTGCCTGTACACCAGAAAAAGCAGCCAATTTTTAATGATTTTTTTTTCCAAAGCTACTAACAAATTACTAGAGAAGGGATGTATTAAATACTATCTTAAAAGTGATGATATTATTGTATGCTATTCAAAGACTTTACCTTAACAGTGAAAACTCAGAGTTTCAAAGACAACAAGAAGTACAACTATATAGAATTCTAATGTTCACCGTTGCTAAATTAGTGCACGTTCCTATTGCAGAATCGATGTACACATTAGCAGCATGTTCAGCCAGTGGAAGAAAAGATACATGTCTTTTGCGGTATCATAAAAATTTATCAGGTCCCTCCAAGTTCCCTCTATGGATTCCTTCAACACAAACTGTTTTGACTTGGAATTAATGACTAAAATTAATTACTTGTAGTCAGCAAGGAAAACAAAATCAGACTTCTTAAGTCTTTTCACAGGGTCAAAGCCTTTTCACAGGGTCAAAGGAAAAAATAAAACTAATTGTAAACTCACCTGTCACTGCCTCGTAGCATCTTGGGGTCAAAATACCGGTAGTCATCTGTCTCCTATTAAAAAGTATGCTTTTATCTCAGAAGATTGGAATTTTTGGCTTATGAATTTCTGCTTATATATAGCATACTAAAAATCTTTCAAACCAATATCATCTCCCATTTAGCAGTCACATCATTCAAAATTAATGGTGGTGTCCAGTAATATTTAGAGTGTTTGTCCATAACTGAAC
Organism: Heliornis fulica; assembly: GCA_013399135.1. Classification (NCBI taxonomy): domain Eukaryota; kingdom Metazoa; phylum Chordata; class Aves; order Gruiformes; family Heliornithidae; genus Heliornis; species Heliornis fulica. The sequence goes on from VXBZ01010242.1 coordinate 30,668, forward strand.
CAGTACAGAACAATGGCAAGGGAGCCATAAAGGGCACAACTGAGCTTTTTGTTTCCTGTTCACCTAAAATTGACTATTACACACATTCAAAAAAACCCTATTTGTTGCACACCAAATCCCAACAGAAAGGCAGTATGCAGAAAGAAAACTGAAGGTGTTACCAGCCTTGGAGGACACATCACATGTTAGTTCTAAATGCTGAAATTTTCCAGGTTACAGAGATCTGCTATTGATTTAATACCATAAACAAAACCACTTCTATGGCAATGAATGCTTAATACAGGACAGATCAAAATCTGCTACTGTTATGTAACTTAGCCTTTTCATTTCATGATTTATGACTATTATTAAACCAAAATTAAGCTCTTGAAGAAGAAATGAGTTCCACAAGAAATATTACAAGTTCTGACTGTCTAAACTATATAAGAAATTTTGTTTCCTTCACACAAAACACTGAGGCACTTCCAATATTTTTGTTGGCAACAAGCAGGATTTTTGCCAACTATTATGGATGAAAAACAAAACTTCTCAGTAACTCCATCCGACAACTACTTTCCTCTGCTTCTATACTATGTTTTCATCCAGGTACTGCGTGAAGTTTAGTTTGTGGATAAACTGCATGCAGGCCTACAGCTGATTTAATCTGGGTTCTGGCATACACAGGCTCTGTGTTCTGATGATTCTGTAGAGCAGAAATAATTCTTCTGGAGTAGCAAACAGATTATCCAGTGAATTTGTTAGAGCTCACATAGCACAATTGTCTCTAATACTACAAAATTTGCAGTATACATGTGGTGGTTACACACACAGAGAAAATACATCGATTTGATATTATTTGATATTAATAAAATTACATATAATAAGTCTCTTATTCTCAAGTTTGGCTTATTAAAAAAATAATTTAGGTCTAATTTCACACTGAAATTCTGTAAAATGTTTTTTTACGCTCCACTGGGAATCTGAACTATATCTGTAAAGCCTGCCAGTATTCATGATTTTGGCAGCCTCGTACGTGTAGATGGAATAGCAGCTCTGAAGACCTGAGAGCTGGGAATGGATAGATGTTGCTAGGCTAAAACTGAAAGGTATTTGAGAAACCTTTAACATAGATTAAAAAGCTGCAGCTTCCCTGCTTGTTAGAATGAATTACAGATTAATGCCAGAACTACCCTGAGTTAAAAAAACAGTATTACAAACATCTCTTGGATGTATTACAGCTGCCTTTTTTCACTGTGGGCTTGTGCTTGTAGACTCACAAAAAGCAGTCAAAGTAATATAAAAAGTGTTTAAATATACCATTCCTGCTGAAATCAGCTCTGAGGGTGCAGGGAAAAATTCCTACTGGATTTTATTTAAGAAATAGCTACTTTGCCAATAAAAACAACCATATAATCATTTCCTTATACAAAACTGATTTTGGGACTTCCCCAAGCAATTTGAGAATAAAATCCATACTTTTGTAACTGTAAACTTACAAATTTCAAGATTTGAAATTAAAATGGATAAAGACCCATGGAAACACCCTTAACTTTCAGTCCATATTTGTTTTTTCTGACTAGTTTGGACAAAGGAAATTTTCCACTTTTAGGAAACTTTTGGGACTCTATTGCTTATCACAGATTGTCCCTGCTCAAGAATGAAACGATTTTGTGGAAGATACTTAAAAGAACCTCCATACAACTACAGTAAGTAGTGGTGAATTTCTCATCTTTGGGTTAAAATTTGTGTATGCTTAACAATAAGATTTCTTTTATGCATTAAGAAGTTTTAAGGTTTTAATCAGTCTCTATTTAGTGCTATCCAAACAGAGCAACTATGTTATTAGATTTACAAACAGAACATTCCTTTATGAAAACATAATCCCCAAATGGAATTGCTTTAAAAAATTGCCTCCACCAATAAATGTTACTATTAAAAAAAACCCAACAGATTACTCTAAGGTCATCAATGAATATTTCTGAATTACCTATTTCAAGATAAAGTGTAACTATAGTTAAACAATCTAATCAAGAAACCCCCATATGACTTGTAATCTTTTCCAATTCAATTCCTAAACCTGTAGCCCGAGGAAGCTAGTGTTTTGTTTCAGGTTTTTTTTTTTTGTTTTGTTTCATTTTTCATCTATTTGTAAGTGATCTGCAGTTTTAATTTCAGTGTTCCATATCAAGTGTTCCGAGTGACCTCTACTGGCAAGCTGGAATAGAATGAGCCCTGTACATCTTTTGAGTCTTGCAAATCAGGGCAGCAATCCGGTGCCCCTGAAAACAGTGTCACTTTTTTGTTCTTTATGAGAAAGCAAAGTTTCTGCTAACGATCATGGCATACATCATCTATGATGTACAGTTTAAGAAAAGGATTACTTGCATGTTGACCATTTTCAATTTTTACCATTATTCATTTCCTTTCAAATACCTGAAGGTGAAAGCAGACCGAGAATGTCTAACCATCGTGTGATACCACAATTTTATCTTTCCATCTGAAGCTGATGTCATTAAAACAGGAAGACTGAAGGGATGTGTCAGAATGCCTTTTAATAGGTGGTTTGTTTTTTTTTTTTCAGAACAAGTTTGTGCACAGGATGGTGGTATGTAGGAGTTCTGAAGAAACATAATACTTAGCAAGGAGAAAAAAAAAATGCAAGGAGAAAACTGCTTTCACTATAAACTACATATAAAAAGACTTCGGGCTATTTTCAGCTGTAAATTCTAGCAGATGTCTTGAATACCTAGCTAAGATTTAAAAAATCACTGTGATTCAAAGACAATTTCAGCTCACAATTTAACTTCCTGTAATTTAGGAGCAACTGAAACTTGGCATTGCAGAGAAGTAATAGGAGCTCAGAATAGAAACCTCACCAAACCTCAAACCCACTAGTTTCAATGAGACATAAAAATAAATTTGTATGAAATAGTTACGAAAATGGTTCTATTGTTGAGATCCAGCATAATTACATTTAACAGCATTATCATGACAAAAAACAGCCTCAAGATTTCCTTCGTTTCACCTTTTTCCATGTGAAGGGAATTATACTTACAGGATTCGACTTCATCTCCATAAGGTTGTCCAATATACGTGTGACTGGTAGATTCTGTAAAACATGAAATTAAGGGAATGCTGAGTAGCTTATTAAAAATTATTCACAGACTCACTGTTATTTATGGAACAGAACATTTGAAAAGCTACTTTAAGCAGTTTTCCTATTATATTTTGTAAAGGGTGAGTGTTTTTATCAATCACCTGAACTACCTTTCTGTACACAAAATGCAAACATCTGAGAAGCACCCAGCCAGAGGATGAACAGAAAGAGCTAAAACCATGTGAATACAGGAACAATGTTGTATTTAGGTTTTACCAACGTATGCAGATACATGACAATGTGTGAATTCTTATTTAAAACAAACCCACAACTTTGCAGTTTAGGAAAAAAACTTTAAAGCTGAAGATGAGAATTAGGGTGTGATTCTACAAAAGAACTAATTTTGTCCAAGAAATGGATAAAAAAAGCACTCCTGGCAAGAAATGTTTGGATAAACTGGAAAGGGATAAACAGAGGTGAGATTCAAAATGACTTTTCCTCATTTGAGACAGGAAATGTTAGCTTGGACAAAAGATCTCATGTACTTAACAGTCAAACCACTTTAGTTATAATAAACCGAGGGAGAGTTTACATAGCAACGGAATTGGAAATGTGTCTTGTTGACTAATCTATCCAAAAAGGACATTCCAAAGGATGATCTACAAATTACACTGAAAACACTTTGTAAAAAAACACAATGTAGAACCCCATATGACTGAATGAGAAATAAAGTTAACTTTAATAGGAATACCACAGACCTACACCAAGCTTAAAAATACGAGGAACAGCATTTTATTTGGCTAGCCTAAAACATCTGGAGAACAAATTAAAAGTCAGAAAAAAACCCAAATAGCCTGAAAACATCAGCATTGTGGCTGCTTCTTCACTCAGATCCCAAAAGAAAGCAAGACATTTTGTCAAGAATGATACCAACTTTTTAAAGCCACACATTAAATGCCAAAACACTTAACACAAGAACAGGAAATCTCATTTAGAATATAACTAGTGTCTATTGCTGTAAATGCCAGTTTATCTGAATACCTCTCTAAGAAACATATCATACAGGCAAGCTCCTGTCCCCGCTAAAACAGTTCCCTCAGTTGCCTTTCATAACATACCAGATTTGTAACTGCAATGCAACTTATCATACCTAGTCATAGGGAAATGCCTGCAGAATTAATTTCTGATTCTTCCACTAAGAATCTTAAGACGATAAATGATCTTTTTCTTAGAAAACCTGATGTCAAAATATTTCAGAATTGAGATTTTTAACTGTTAATATTTATTGCCATCTGACAAAAGTATGTATTGGAGAAAGTAACGTGTCCTCTCCAGGGAAGCAGATTTCTGCAATCCACAACTCATAATTTCAGCTATGACAAATAACCAGTGCCTTTTTTTGTGTTGCTGGTCTTCTTTTGGGGAGCACACATTAAAATTCCCATGTGAGTTATGCTCAGGTGAGTTATGCTCAGAAATATTCTCTAAAGGTAAGTGAGTATTCGAAGGTGACCAAGTCAGCGTGAACATAGTATGATTTTCAAGTGCATTTCAAGACGAAGGTTGCTGTGCATAACTTATGTGGGAAAGCTAGAAACGCCTGAATTGTCACCAAGCAGAGAATGCATACGTTCAGCCTTTCCACCACTCTGGAACTGATGCATTTAATACATGCTGTTCTCAGTAAAGACAAGGTGGCAGGTGTGGTTTTTTTTTTGTTTACAAAGGTAGAATCTACCTTGAGTATTCTGCAGCTGCTCTTTTTACAATGCCTAAAAGTCAAACACACACTGGGATTTAATTCTTTACAACTCAGATACTCAAAAGCAAATATGAACATTATTTGTTACTCGTCTAGAAACTGGAAGCTACAAAGTGCATCCACCAGCAGAGGTTTCTTTTTTACTGTACAACTAATTTTATTAATATGATAAAGGTACTGAATGTTGGGGTTCTTTCATGTTCACAATAACAATGTAATATTGTTGTTTAAACTCACTTGTTGCTTCAGTACCAAGTTCTTCACTCCTTCCATTACAAACTGTGATCCTGTATTCATAACACGTGAAAACAAACTGGAAAAAAAAGAGAAAGCTTTAGACCTTTGCATTAAGATTTAGGCTGACATCCACTTCCCATTAAAAATGATGGGACTTAGGTACCAAGTCATTCAGTTTGTCATAAAAGATGTTCTTCAAAGCCCATGGTAATCAAGTGGGAATGCACCTATCAGATCCTCACCTACCAACAGGAGTCTTGAGTTCCAGTCTTTAATCCATTGAACAGTTTATGTTACAACTGCAGTGTTGCAAGGATTTGAGTGCTCCTTTCAAGTGGGTGTGCTAATCACCAGAGTTAACAGAGATGCTCAGTGTCACCAACCAACCAACCAACCAGTATTCTTTTCCAAGTGAGACAACACCAGAATTCTTTCTAACCATACTGCGCCACAGTTTCCTTATGACAGTGACAATGCAATCCTGAAAGTAAAGTTGATAATGAGGATTCAAATCCTCTCAAGCATGGAAGACCCAGGTCCCATATCCTGTATGGGATAAATGTGCCCTTAGCACACTCTCTTTTCATTTCTTGAAACAAGTAACAACACCTTTCAATAAGCAGCCAGTCAGCCAGTCCAGAACATCCTAATGAAAAAGCTGTATGTTATTGCATTCCCAACAGTCCCCAAGCCCTGGCGAGAACCGGTTTGGAATACACACGTTGTCCTAATTTTCTACCACGGACTAATTAGGGCTCAAAATGACAGCTATCATTATTTATTTCCAGGTGCTGAATTCTCATATGAGAGCCTATACATTTAATGTGCAGGTGCAGGTATCACCATGTTAAGCTCCTTTGTGGATTTAGTCACTGATCCTTTTATTTTCCCATGTCTAAGTCCTAGGCATTGTTAAGGGAAGGTGAGTGCTTGTAACTATCTGTGATGTAAAACTTTTTACAAATAGGGAAATTCTTTATTCTGGGTCTTGTACAGCACCAATCACACTTTCAGCACTACTAAAACAAGCTAGAACAACCCAGAATCTTACAGAAAATTAATCAAAAGCATACCCCAAAGGTTTAGGTGTAGTGTTCCCATAGCTGGTTGGAGCTGAAGCCATCTTAGTGAAAGCTCTGTGAAAGCAAGGACAAAAATGAAACACTTATTTCATGGAATACGCTGCTGTAGAACGATCCACTCTGGAAAGTGAAAAATCTTCTGCTCTCAAACTCTTTCAGAAAATAGCTATTTATTACATGTATCCCTCATGTATAGAAATACAATACTTAAAGAACTGATTTAGATTTAGAGTTAAAAGACAAGTCTTTATTTTGATATCATGTAAAACTACAATAACTGATAGGCAGCATGGCCCTTTGGTGTGAACCAAAAAAAAACTTGTGAGTCCGAACTAGCACAACTTTTCATTTGATTCAATGAGTTGTTTCTGTCTCGGATCATAAAGCACACTACTACATGTCATGGCTGACAGTGTCCTGGCATTATTATATTAGTTTTTACATAAACTTGCACGTATATCAATAACAACAGAATTATGCCAGAAGGAATGCTTAAGGATAAATTATGATGTATGAGAAGTAACGCACAATTCTTTGACAATAACGCAGAGTTCTGTAAAATTACCCAGTTACAGGCTCACATGGGAGAAAAAAGAAATTACTTACTTCCATTGTTTTATGTAGCTCAAAGGAGCAAGATCACAGCCTGCATCCGTCAATGCTTTTTTATACTGCTCCAAATCAATCTGAAATTAAGGAGAGTTGCAAGAGGATGAAACTGCTATTAACTCTCTTTATGTGGAAAGACAATATATCTTAATCTAATTATTAATTAAGGAGTGTAAAGTTATAGCATCTACTAAAGAATTAACCAGGAGTCTTAATCCCATCTGCTACGAAGTATGAAAATGCAATTCGCTCTGAGCAGCTCTCATCAAACCAAAAAGTATTTGTGGAATTCAATGCTGTGCATTTTCATATATGGAAACAGTCCATTATCGGCACCTTTAAAAAACCTGACAGAACGCTGGTTCTGTAACATCTCACAATTGCAAATAATAAAGGTGAAGAGGACTTAATATACAAGAGTACTACCATGTAATATTTCTACAGTACAATGAAGATCTTTCTTAAAATTAATGATCATAAGATGATTCAAAAGAATCATTAACAAATCTGAGTTAATCAGATATTGGCAGAAGAGGCATTTCTTTTATTCATCTCCTAGTCAACTGACACAATTTTTCTTGACTATTCAAGGATAGAGCGAAAAGAATCACATCAACATTTTCTTTTATCCAGTTCTATTGAGCAGTGGATCAGAATAACAGCAAGCATGCTGTGTCTTGCAGGAACTGAACTTTATATTTGAAAAGATAATCTTCCTTCTTACTAATGATTCATACCCTCTGAAATGGTGGCTAAAGCTTTGTAAGCAGATTCCCTGATAATCCTCCTAAATTTCTTTAAAGTTTTAATATTTCCTGGGCACTTTGCTTCAAAGCAAGATAACTATCCAGTGCTGAAACAACACAAAAGCCTGTGTGGTCTAATTTAGTGTTGGAAGCTGTGAAGAACATACATACCTCTGAAGGTGCCTGAGCCGAGCTTATGTAATAGATAAGAAATAACCGCATTTTGTCTTCTGGAGTTCCCGCTGCAGTGAGGGGAAAAAAATTAAAAACCTACCAATTGTAAATACAGTGTTATGTTAATTGCTCTTCAGTAGTAACACAGATGCATATTCATACTCTAATTATGACAATAGTTGTTACCTATAACCATGACCTCACTTAATGTATAAAATGATAGCAAGACCATTTAGCAGTTTTATTAAAAGTTGAGTTGGACTGACTCACTGTTTCTGAACATTTGCTTATACTTCCCCTTTTGCTTGTGAGAAACATTCTTCAAACAACATACTAAGTCAGCCATGGAGTGGCATTTTGTCTAATTGTATGCTGGGACTGCAAGCACTGGCAGGGAGTAGATCTATGAAAGAGGAGACTAAAGAAAAACTGTAGAAGTAAAAGCCACAGCATACTATTTTTTAGTGCTACAGGTTGTTTATGCAGTTCTGTGGTTAAATGTACTGAAATACTTCAGGGCTGCAAAAAGGCTTATGTGAACCTTTGGTCAGGAAAAGAATCCTTAACTTCCAATTTGCCTCCAGGAAGGATTTAACCTCCTGAATCATCTTTTGCCTCACCACTTGTTGGAGAAAAACACTGCTACAAATTATTGGGAACCATTATTAATGCCAGTCAAAATTAACCTCTGTCAGATCAAGATGGTGGTGTGGTCATCCCTCTGTTACTTAGACTATAAGCTACTACAGTAGATTTTGAACACTATCTTTTTCCTAGAAGAGAATCACTATTAGTAAAAATTATAATTTCAAATTAAAATTTCATAGGTAAAGCTTCTCAAAAAATATTTCAAAGTTCATAATCCAATACTTAAAAATCTGATACCTTTACATATAGTACAGTATGTTACTAAAATGAACTTTCTTGTACTTGGGGGTAAGAAAAAAATGGGTTTTTGTTTTGGGGCTTCTTCCCTCACTACGGAATGCGGATCATATCAGCAGGGGATCATCTAATCTAATCTGCAACTTTTGTTTATATGTGAGCACATATTTAATTTGGCAGAAGTTAAGAGTAAGCACTACCACAATGAACATTTATGACTTGGTAGAATTTTTGCTGGGAAACAAGTTTTATTTACCTTTACCAAATACCAGAAAGCCAGAAGACGAAGAACTGAAGAAAGTTTTTATTATCTATCTAAAACAAAAGGCAGCCTGCAAGTCAGCCACCCACTTGGAGTTCACGAGGGTAAAAAAAACCTAGCCCTTGAACATTATAAATGTAGGGTGTAACTAACTTCTGTTTCTCTAACTTACCTGGAAACATGGTTTCTAGCTTACCACTTTATAGCTTGTTTCAGGACTTTTGTGATCACCTAAGTATCCGCTGGCCTATCATTTCCCTTGCTGGGCATATTTACCGTGTCTACCAAATTCCTATAAGGTTTGTGGTCACAGGAGTGCAAGTGATCTCACACACGAATGTAAAATATATTTTGTCTTAGTAAAAAATAAGTGATTTAAAAATTAAAATAAAATCTGTTATTGTACTGTACAGAGTTTACTAAATCTTAGGAAAATCACTTTCTTTTGCGTGAATACTTTACTCTTGAGATACCACTGATGTAAATCACAGCTATGACAAACAGCCATAAGACCTAGGTCTGTTGCCTGTAAAATGTTCACTTTTTTTTCCCTGGCTATGATCTGTGACAACATAGAGAAGGGGAGGGCTAAATGTTATGAAGAAAGTTTTAAATAGGTAAGCCAAGAACAGAACAATCTTCTTTTACACTTAAAAAACAGCAGACAGCCTTTAGTGTTACTGAGTAGCTACTAGAGCAAACCAAAACTAGCAATTCCTTTTTATCACTACTCTGGGATACAATAATATCCTCTGAACTGGGAGGCAGCTGATAGCCCTGGGATGTAAGCCTGGTATGCATCATGGATGCAACATGATAGCATCCCTGGAATTAATTGCCATGCTTTACCTTAGATCCTTTTGTTATATGAACTTACCTTAAATCTAGGACACGCACATGAAATGCTAACATATTACTGTAAATATCTGAATACTTATGAAGGAAAACTCAAGCTTGGAAATCTAATCTTTCTCTTGTGTAAAAACCATGAATTTTGCTAACAAGAGTGTTAACACACCAGGACTGGGAAACAATTTCCTTATACCACAAATCTAAAAACGCATAGAAAATGTGGATTCAGGTGACAAGATGCAGTAGGAAATCAGGGAATAACAGAATTTGTAGGGGTTGGAAGGGACCTCGAGAGATCATCAAGTCCAACCCCCCTGCCAAAGTAGGTTCCCTAGAGCAGGTCACACAGGTAGGTGTTCAGATGGGTTTTGAATATCTCCAGAGAAGGAGACTCTACAATGCCCCTGGGCAGCCTGTTCCAGTGCTCCGTCACCCTCACCATGAAGAAGTTCTTACTAGGAAGCACAGTAATTTCTGATTTCGTATCTCAGTTCATGTAAACATAACAGCTGAAATGAAAATAGTACTTGAACAATTAATTCTGAACACAGTTTGTACTGATGCTTAATAAAATACAGAGCAGACATTTTCTTATTAGCTTCATATTAACAATGAATGTCTGTATGCAATTAGAGGTTGATGTCTGGCATTAGATTTTCTGAAAGTCTTTTAGTTTCTAGACTTGACCTAATATGAGATTTGTAAAATTTTAGCTCAAACTTCTACCAACTGTGTTCTATCTCTTCTACTGCCTTTTTTTTTCTACAGCACAGACACTAATAAAAGACTATTTTTAAAAGTCATCAAGATTTATATATTCTCCTTCTATAAATATGAATCAATATACAAACTCTAAGCAGACATTATGCCCAGTACGTAGCTACAGGACTTCACACATAAGCATGCAGTAGGAAAACATTTTCTTAAAGAGCATACTGAGAAAAAAGCAGGAACCCTGGGTCTTTAAATGCTTGAGGTTTGCCAATATACTTGCCAATATGCAGACAGGCCAGTGCTCATAACTTAAATTTTACAATCTTGTTCTGCAGGTTGTTTTGTTCCAGCCAATTTGTATCAGGTCCCATTGAAATCTGTCATAGAGTTTTGACATACTTCAGGTTGAACTGAGAGTTGATACTGTGAAAAGCTGATAACCCATTCTGGCCTCAACCTTCTACAGAAAGAGTCCTAATGACTCCTGCTAATTGAGAATCTGGGTATCACCCAGTGTGTAAAGCTTCAATATGGATGAACCGTCCGTGAATCAAAAGCTGGGATGTGCTGCTCTTAGCTGATGAAAACAGACATACCACAGCTGGGTCAATGCAGGCAAAACTTGAGGCAACTCAGTGAACTGGCCAATTCAGGTCTCGCGTCCCTTTTCTCCACCTTCTCTGATCCATCGTTTTTCTCACACAAGCAAGATCTACTTACATTACAACCCCACGACCTCACCAAATTCTATGAAATGCCCTTTTTCATTCTGTATGAGGTATGTGTTAAAAAACACACAGCAGCACTTCAAAGAATCAGTACTGTTCAGACCACATAAGTTCATGCTATACTAATAAACACTGGAGATGCACAAAAGTTACAATATTTTGACCTTTGGAGTGGAGCTGCCAAAGTTGCCAATAGTTTGGATATCACTCAACCAACATACTAAATGCTCTAGATTGCTACTAAAAATCAGTGACTGTCTCGCAGTTAGCCCATTAGCTCTTTACCAACCCAGGGTTGGTACACATTTATTGTACAGGTTTATACATTTCATTACAAGTTCAGATTTAAAGCACTCACCATCTGGGTCAGAAATCATGTCCAGAAGAGATTTATCCAGAGTGGATTTGGTCATTATTTTTTCCTCATACTCAAAATACACATCCAGCTTTCGACTCTGTTTAGAGTAAGTGTTAGAGTTCACCTTAACATTGTGAAAGAATATTCTTTAAAAAAAGATAGTTTTAGTTATCAAGACAAATTTAAAAATAGTTTAAAGAACATTACCAGCAAAAATAACTAATGCCTGCATTATATTTTTATTAACTTTCAGAAGATTGGTGCTTATGTAATTCTCTCATTAAAAGTGAAAATGCAAGTTAAGGAAGGGATGTCTGACATGCGAATATTAACCTGGAAGAGGAGCTCTGTTTTCAATTAAGGTTTTGCCACAGCTGGAAACTACATGCTATCATATGTAACACTATGCTGTAATTGGAAAAATAACTGTTCAAGTGGATATTATGTCCAAACTACGCTGAACCTCAAGTCTCTGTCAGCAAGACAATATCCCATGCAGATAAAAGTGGGAAATTTCTACTTATATTAACGCATCATCCCAGAGAAAAGTTGGCAACAGCCAGCTTTAGCTGGTACTGAAGTTTGCAACCTTGCAAAGGTTGAAATAATTCATTCATATCAAAGATGGAGGACTTCAAAATTAGATTATCTTGCTAACACTGGAGAAGTTATCTCTCATTGTAAAATGACACATGTAGGCCCAAGTTGTGAAAATCCTTTTTTAGGGAGGATGGCACAGGAACCACACAAAATCCACAAGGCAAAAGCTTTATGGAAGGCATCACATGGCCATGTAACTAACGACTGCATTGCAATACATATGCACAAACATCCAAGTTTTGCACTTATCAATCTCAGTATCATGAACTTAAAATCTAAAGATAGAAAAGCACATTTCAAAACTTAATTGAAAACCTTTTATTACATCACAGGTCATTATGAGCATTCAAACATTAAAATGTAGCATCACAACATATGTTATAACTACTCAGCTGACAAAACCTTAATATCTGGTAACTAACTAAATCCTGGACATTCAGCTGGCTTGAAGAGGAGACCAGCAGAGAGGATTTCTATCTCTTTGCCTTAGAAGCACTTCATCCTCAGATCACACCCACTGAAAGACTGAAATGATATTGCCAGAGTGAGGCAAGGGTTGCTGGGGCTTTTCTTGGGTTAAGAGATTCAGGAAATGCTCAGGCAAGCAAAACTGCTATAGCATCTTCTAAGCCAGTGCAGTGGTTGTTGCAATGACAGCAACAAGTCTAGTTCTGATATTTTTGAATGGGACTAGTATTATTCCTAAAATCGCAAATGACGAAATGGGATTTTAATCCTGTTATTTCAATACCCCACAGAAAAGAGAAAAGAAAAAAACCCCGCTACTTCTCTAGTCTAAGGATACTACTGGTATTTCACCTTCTAAGTATTCAAAGTTCATAAAAAAAGAGCTGGAGATGATAATACAAAAGTCCTAGGAATATTTTAATATTGAGCACCTCTAGCAATCAGTTTATTATGCAGCTGGCTATATATACTTGTATTTCCCATTTACCACCTACTGAACCCGCTGAGAAGAGCAGTTACTTGCAGAACAAGAACTTTAAGCCCTCGAGGAAGCTTGCAATTACACTTTATTAAGTATCATGAAGAGTGCTCAAGAAATGACCACTCGCTACTTTTAGGGTCAGAAGGATGTTTCTGCTGTTTATCACAGTGTCTATGACTACATATGAGGTGACAAAAAAGAGCTAGACATTCTTTCAAGCTATATTTACCTTGAGTTTGTGTTACAAGAAGCTCAATTTTGGTAGTTACGTTACCGTTAAACCTTGGATTAATACTGTATTTAGACAAAGTTAAACTGATTATCAGTGGCTATATACACTAGTTTAAAGTCTAAATAGATCTGAACTAGACTTGAACTTTTTCCAAGTCCTTACTTCAGACGCAATCCATCATGTCAGATTCTGTGACTTCAATTCTACAGCATCTTTACGATTATCTGCATTAGAGTTTCCTTCACTCTCTCTAGAGGGATAAAACAACTGCAAAGAAACTACCACAGCTCTTCTATTTTTTCCATTACATTTGGATTTTTGTGTGTTAACCATCTCCTTACATGGAGCTAAATTCAATGTTCTAAGTTTAAAATACTTTTCCCAGACAAAAGGCATCCAAACAACAAAGGATTGTCTTTAAATCTGGAAAATTCATCTTATTAAGACAAATAAATCATTGTTGAATTTGGCAATGCCTGTATTATCTTAGCTGGTGATCTTTTGAAGGCAAATTTATTCACATGGCTTGTAAAACTTTACAACATTAAAAAAAAGGTTCGCTAATTCACTATACATGTTTACAGATCAACATTTACATCAAATACTTTTAATTCAAACATGAGATACTTTCAGTTGCATGAACAGATTTACAGTTGCTAATTTACTTGGACTACAATACAAACTCGGTAAAATTATTCTCAAACGTGTACTACTTTATGACTGCTTGATTAAGACTGCTGAACAAAACAGACTCGACATAGCCCCAAAAACCCCGGTTGCATGTGTTTGCTACACTTTGAGACTGAACCGAAACATTAGTCATTCATATGTGTACAGTCACTCTCTTAAATTTGGTCAATTACTGTTGAAGCGTGAACTTGTCAGTCTTTGGGGTAAAAAAACCAACAAATACATCCTGAAAATCCTAAAGCTTCAGGTCCTTTATTTCTATCCACAATAGGGACACCAGAGGTTAAGCAGCAATATAAAATTCTGGAGACTCTTTTTGATGTGACAAAACAAAAAACTAAAGAGGTGGATTCATATGGTGAATATTCAGCTGCTTCTTCACTAGATAACTAATGGTCAGTAAAGATACTAGTTAGGGCAGTATTTTTCTTTGCTTCACTGGAATTAGATGGACACCTAATCAAATTTCATATGGATTACTACATAGCCTTAAACACTACTAGTTACCTTTTGACAGGTTTCCCAGATATGCCACATCAATGAGACAGTTACTTCCCAAAGAGCCAACTTGTCTTAAGAAGTGCTGATAAGAAGCAGATGGCCCATTTAATTTAAGTATGTGCGATTTTGCTCACTCAGTGGCAAACTCCCAGACATGTCAAGAGGAAAAAGCTGGGGAATCCTGTAGATTCAATAAAAAAGACAGCAAAGAAGTGGTTCTTATGGGTGCCAAACTGGCAAGCAAGGTGAGGAAAGATATTAATAAAAACCAGTAATAAAATCAAGATGCATTAACAGTTATTCTGACTCCTGCTCTTCACTTCCTACTATGACAACTTGTTCCACACCAACCTCATTCAGGAGACTATTTTGGCTGCCAATTCAGGGACAAGATCTGCATTGCAGTTGAACGGCTACACTTCAGCTTGCTCAGTCTTTTTCTTCCTTAATACATCTAGGAAAGCTTTCAAGTCAGCATCTTTACAAACAGGTTGTTCATAGGCTAAAACTGGTTTACAAAACACTTGGAACTGTCTGCCTTACCCAAGCACTGTACTCCAAAATGAACACAAAATTCCCTCCTTTTTAAGCAGTGAAGTAGAACCCACTCAAATCTTATAGAGGCTCATTTTTGTAAGGACTTGTAGGAGACTCTCCTATCCTTCTTTATAGTAAAAAGGTTCTTGTTTTTAGAGAGACAACATACAGAAGAAATTTTATATGAAATTCCTATGAGGAATTTCTCAAAAATACTGAGAGAAAGCAACCAGAAATAACAGCTCCCGTAGTGAGTGAGGTTTGTCGGGCAATTTTAGGGTGCTCTATCAAAAGGAAGAGAAACTCTGCGATATGGCTAAAGTGTCAGCTACAGACAGTTCTCTTCTACCAAACTGCAGAGAATGATGACAGAAAGGTCACTGTAACTGAACTCAGAAAGAGCTGACCTTTACTGGAAAGTTACTTGATTTACTGGAAAGTTACTTGTGAACTGCAGCAAAATAGCCTGGACCACTGTGACATAGATCTCTATCTCACTTTCTGTTCACATGGTAAGAGAATGTAGCTATTTAAAACAGAGTAGATAAAATAGTGGAATTTCTTTACAAAACCGGAATTTGAAAACTTGAAAGGCTGTTGGCAATCCCAATAATGGATCTCATGTCCTGAGATCAAGCAAAATTGGAGATACATGATAAGAAATCTATGTTGGAATTAAAAAAAAAAACACACCAAACCTAAAGCAAACAAGTGTAAGCAATCTAAGATAGATAATTCACATGAACACCTGCCACTTACACCGAAATGTATAGAACTCTAGCAAGATGGTATTTAACCTACTCCCTCTCCAACTGATTGTTTTAGAAAAGTGCACATGTGTATCTTTTTATGTGCCACAATTCAACACACTTGTAATCCTGGTAGTCATGAGAGAATGACATGCAAAGATAACCCTTACTTGGAACTCTAAAGCAGCTAGAAAGATATCTCTAATTCTAGCCCTAAATCTGTTATCTGCTGGAACAGTCCTTCAGTCAACAGCTTCTTCAGAGGAAAAACAACTAATGCAAAGCAAGGATGCAATTGTTCTAAGCACTGACAATAAATACTTGATGGTTTACTCCATGAAAAAAGGGACACATTCTTTCCATTATTTCACTAAACACTTAGATATGCCAAAAAACTGCCAGGACCCCCATGTGATTAATTTCTGGTTTCCTCTTGCTGTGTCTTAAAAATGATCCAAGACAATGTGGAAAGCACCTGTAAACTGAACAGTAAAATAAGATCCCCCCCAGTATAATCACTTAGCCTACCTAAAGCAGGTCTCGGAGCATTCTTTGCACTGATTCTCACAGATGTAGTGAAGAAAAATGCTCAAATACTTAATGTAGTAAAAAAGCAAAAAAGTGGACAACACACACAGCATGAATATGCTTCCAGATTATTTAAAAAGTGAAAATACAGTAATCAAGAAAAGCACAGTGCCTCACTAGAATTATTCACAATATCTGGGCACTTGCAAAAAATTTGTCTTATCCTAATCTGGTTTAATTATTTCGCTCTATATAAAATGTAGTAACCACATCCTCAAGGTGCCATCACGATGTTTTTAAAAAATACCAGCTGAGATATTTCTCTTTTGGACAGCCTTTTTGAGGAATCCATTAAGAAGCATATCATCCCACACGTTAGAATTCTACAGTTGAATATATACTTTTCTAACACTGGAAAGTGAAAAGAGGTGAGAAAATGGACACAAATCTGCTGGAAGAAACTTTACATTCATTCAGTGAAAAGGCTTTAGTGTAGGTAAACTCTGACAGAAAAAGTATGTGATTCTACATGAGTTTAAGATAGTGTCCTACGTAAGTGGAGATGAAGAAAGCAATCCTTTCTAAATCAAAAGATGATAGAGAGGCCCATATCATCAATATATTGAAGAAACTGCATGCCCATTTTTTTCCGAACCTTCGCTGATGGCTATACAATGAGAAGGTAAGGAGCTCGAGCAGGTCACAATATGGAGAAAGGGATCACTACTCCCTAGGAACCATAAGAGCAAGCTCCCTGTCAGGAGACAGCCGAAGGGCTAGTGGAGTGCTGTAGCAGAGGGACCCAAAGGTAATTCTGTCCACCTCTAGGTAGCAGAAAACACATCGCTATCTCCTAGTGGAGAACAATCAAGTGCATCTGACTCCAGTCCATGGCCAAAGGACACTGGTGATCAAAACCAATGTTACTGCCATTCCTCATCCTGCTCCAAAACCTGGCTTCTGTCCAACAAGCAATAAATACTACTAGTGTACAGCCGCCATTCCCATCTCAGTGACATCGCAGACAAGGTATCAAATAAAATACTGACATTGTCAATTTCTATTTTTTTTTCAATAGTATTATTGTACTGCTTTTAAACTGCCAGGTGTGGAAATTGACATACCTAATACTGAAAAAGCACAAAAACCTAAAGTAATAATCCAAACATACAGACACACTTATATCTCTTCTCCAATTTTATAAATAAGTAAAATTAATGGATTAGAATTCAGAATGAACCCTTTGTTAATTTATGTTCACTTTTTATTATTGTTCACTTAGATTAAAAAAATGTAGTGGCAATAACTGAGGACAAATCGTATGCACTTTACAGATAGCTTCAAAACATATTGCCATCCATGAGTACACAGCATGGGGCAAAAACGTGGCAAAACATGGCCTTTACTTGAACCTCATCTGCAAGTTCTCCGATACAAGAGCAGCAGACAAACAGAAAAGAGGAAAGCATCCTTCTGATGTGCTTAAATTATGCACATCTAACGCAGACCCTGCTGGAAAGACCACTCTTGCCATACGTCTGTGAATCACTTTTGTTGGTGAACAGTATACAGAACCCTTCTGATAAAGACACAGAGAGCAAAAAATTGCTCAGCCTGAAGCTGTAACTCGTTATGACACATTTCTAAAGTAAACAAAATGCTTTCATCATAAACTTATTTTAGAAAGACTTCAATGCATAATACTGGTTGTGGCCATCACAACAAAATGAGAGTATACTAGTAGATTCTGGTAAGAAGAAAATGGACATGTTTACTTGGCTTTCCATGAAGAGGCACTCAGAATTTGCTCCCTCTCCACCTTCAACACCAACTCACATTACACAAGGATTGCTGTAAAACGCAGCACAACTGAGAAGACACACTTTCTTTGTTTACCTCACCTGCTTAAGTATGTTCCTCCAGGTAAGGAGCACTACTGATAGAAAACTGAAGTTGGGAAGCAATCATACCTTTATATGCTCCAAAACAGCTGTTGCAACATTTGTATGAAGATCAATGAGCCTCTTCTTTTCCAGAAGTTCCGGAAGAGAGCTGAAGAGATTAAATACAAACTAACCTGTTGAGTTGCACAGTTAGTTGAACTGTGTATTGTATACAGCCAGTAAAAAAATAATGTAACACAATCACAGAACAGCTTGTTTTGCAAGTGAACTTCAACTATTATTAAAATCTAAAATTATAAAATAGGCCGAGGGAGCTTGGTATCTTCAGCTTGGAGGAGACTGAGGGGTGACCTCATTAACATTTATAAATATGTAAAGAGTGTGTGTCAGGAGGAGGGATCCAGGCTCTTCTCAGTGGTGGCCAGTGATAGAACAAGGGGAAATGGTTCCAAACTGAAACACAGAAAGTTCCATCTTAATATAAAGAGGAATTTTTTCACTGTGAGGGTGATGGAGCACTGGAACAGGCTGCCCAGAGAGGTTGTGGAGTCTCCTTCTCTGGAGACATTCAAGACCAATCTGGACATGTTCCTATGTGATCTACTCCAGATGATCCTGCTTGGGCATGGGGGTTGGACTGAGTGATCTTTCGAGGTCTCTTCCAACTCCTGACATTCTGTGATTAGAATTAAAATATTAAAAGTATAGATGTAATGATTCTCGTAACAGAATGATGTTATCCACATGTAAAGCAATAAAACAGCTTTTTAGCTTGACTAGCAAAAAATACACATAATGTGGGTAATTAATATTCCTACTGAAAGCTTGTTACCAACAACAGATATACACGCTGCTTACCTAATAATAATCATATAAACAAATAATTTAATAAGAAAATAATCTACTTGAATCATAGCCTATATAATAAACATTTTGTTCCCGTCTGATACGTATTAAAGTGTCAGTAACTGCCAAATAGTGCATGCTGAATCATGTCAAATAATTATAAAATAATACTGAATAATAATATCTGTCAACTCACAGAACCTCTGGATGTCCTAGAATTTGTTACAGGTGCCTCTGCATACAGCACACTTGTCTATGCAGGATTCAAGATTGGAATCTTTTGTGTAGTGGGAAATGAAGTGGTTAAGTTTACTTTATACAACATCTTAACATGGTGTGATCTACGTGATTTTCACTGCTGGCATTTGGACATCATATGTATGAAGGATTGCTCAGGATATATGCACTTTTAGATGCAAAAGCACCCTGGACAGTCAGTGTCTCAGTAATAATAAGTGGAGGAGAAGGCACTTAATATTGACTGCATGATGTGAAGAACCATGGAGTTAAGCAACCATACTTTCTATCCTACTTTAAGCAATTTTAAGATCAATGTTACCCACAATGCTTGGCCATTAATGACCTTACATCTGGAAAGTGATTAGTACTTTGTAAAGGACTGGAAAAAAACAACAAAACAAAAAAAAAAAAAACAAAAAAAAAGAAAAAAAAATGACAGAAGATTATCCAAATCTGCTGAGGAAACACTCCAAAGCCATGTTTAGAGAGGGATTACACACACACATGCTGTAGAAGTTACATGTGCAAGCACTTGTCTACAACACTAGGCTAAATTTTGCCAGAATTGTAAAGAATCTACACTCCATTATAGACCTGAATAGCCTGCTTTTAAAGCTATTAATTAAATGTGAAATGAAAAAATTAGAAATGGTTCCCAAGTAAGCAAACAGTATTACTCACCTGACAGCTGAAGTCAGCTTAGCTGTATTATCAGAAAGCATACTTATTGCTCCTTCATCCTCCCCTTCTATACCCTGGGTTTTGGAGACAGGTTTGGAAAGAGGAACAACAAGCATAATAAATACAAATATCTCATACAGAACCTATTTCTGTATAATGGTATTAATGTCTGGATTGTGTTTTACAGTTTTCACAGAAGTTATAAAACGTAATACCAATAAAATTAAGAAACTGAACCTTCTCATGAAATATGGTCCTTCTAATCCTACTTTTACAACTGTATTGTGCATAACATTCAGCATGCTCTGACAGTTTTTGTGTGTGAGGTGATGGAGCGGGCTCATCATCCCTACAGATCCCATTATGCTTTACATAAAGCACATATAGGCAATAAAACTTACCATGATGCTTTTAAGTCTTTTGACTTCGTCTTCTTGGGCTCTGTAGGATTCCAGCTCTTGCTGAACAGATTCAGCTACCTCTGGAAAAGGACTAATGCAATACACCGCATTAGGCTCAGTTAAATCAACACTAGAAACACTAGAAGCAGACAGGTTGCATGAACAAGGAGGTAATGAAGATATTTTCAGAAATACCAATATGCAAATCATACAGCAGAATAAAATCAGTGGAGATAATGACATCTTTCTCTGGGTTTACTTAAACTTTCCAAGATAAATTCACAGTTTTTAATATTTTGATATAATTTTGGTGTGAGGAATATTTTGAATTTATACAAACTTTAATTTAATACAAACTCTGAACCTGGACAGCTTACCTGCCCTTATGCTTTTGCCAGAATTTATCAGATGCAGTTAAATCATAGGACTTCTTATTTTTTTTCTTAGGTCTAGCACCCGTTGGTGAACTTTCCATTCCTGTGGATTCTTCCAAGTTAACTCTGTTCAAATGGAAATCCTAAAAAAGAAGAACCTTAGATAAATATGTGTTAAATTATATAATCAGTCTTTTATTCTTGACCAATTACATTCTAGAATATTTTCTAAAAAATATCAACACAGGTATTTATTAGAACTTCCTAAGAGGATGCAAAACAGTTTGCTAACTAAATAACAAAAACAATGTAAGAACTCCAAAATTACAGTTATAGAAAGACACCAAACAAAGCAACAAATGTTAAGAAAAGATATCTGATTGTCTATCATGCAAGCAACCTTCTGACACTGAACTATGAACACTGTTTTCTGTATGGAAAAATAAATTAGCAATAACTGAGCTCTATCAACTGACCAATATTTTGAAGTAACAGAAGTTTCTCTATCACAGACAAGAAATGTGTTAAAGCTGAATTTCACTTACATAACTTAAGTAAATATATCAAAAGCTGCAAAGAAGCTCATAACATCAGCAAGAGGAATATCCACTGTATTTTGCTACACCGTCACAGCTCTTTCTCTCATTTTAATCACTAATGAAATAGTGCACGATAAAGCAACACCTTGCAAGAAAGCTACTCTTTCTCCACGTAGTCTTTCTTTTTCCACAGATGCATGAACATAGAAACTACATCTTTTTGCTAGGCTACACAGTTACACTCACATACACAAGCACACTTCTCCCTAGGTGTCTTCTGGTTCTTTCCCCCATTACTTTTGCCAAGGATAGCTCCACATATGTATTCTCTATTGATATTCTCAACAAATATTGATATTTTCAACAGAGACTAGCAGGTACTCGATGACTTCATTCTAACCCTTTTCAAGAGTATTTCAAATTTTAAAGGTGCTCTTTGCTTGGCAAGTAATGACAGAGAGAGTCAGATCTTCACTTATACCACATTTGCCACAAATCTTTAGATATTTTTTTCAGAAATAAAACTCCACTATTATGCAGTTTACAGAACTAGATCACTGTAAGTAAAATTGTTAAATAAAATTTTAAAATGTTTCTAGTTAGCCCTTGGCAGAGTTCACACTTAAAATGTAATACTACAAATGATCCATGCCAGAACAGAAACAAAACTAAGTAGCTACTCAAAGGAAGCACATGCAGTTAATGAGCACAAACCTCATCTTACAAGATGTGTTTAATGTTTTAGCAAAAAAGGGTATTTTTCAAGTACATATGTTCAAAAAAACTTAAAGACAAATAACCCCATTTGACTGTAAATTCAGCTGTGATTTTTAACTGAGATATATGTTTTGGCTCAATTTAACTCACCAGTGACCTGTGTTTCCAAGTTAGTTTTGGCATTTACAAGGAGTTTTACCAAAATGATTCTTATTGATCAGTGGTCCTCCTTTCACCTCCCCATTTTGTCTTTATAGGGCTTTCTATCCATGCCTCCCATTTTTCTGTATCCACTCCTGAAAGGTTTTTTTATTCAGAAATGGGACTCTCTTCATACAAGCCTGTTCATGTGTAGAAACACCACCATTATAATCTCAATGGATGCAGCACACAACTTTGTGGCTGGGTTAGCATTTAGTTCAACACCCCACAGAATTCCTAGACTACTCTTAACTGAGAGGTTAAACGAAAAACAATTTATTTGAGAGTACAGTTTACATCATCATCACTTTGATACCACTTTCAAGGTCACAATTTATGGCCTTTTAAAAGGCTACTCTGCATCAAGAACCTGGCACACTTGTCTTTAAGGTAAACCGACTAGTTCTGAAATAAAACTTCTGCTGTTGACATGGAGTCACAGGCCACTCGGCAACTTCACTAGACAAATTCATATTCTTATCAACTTAGTCAAAACTTCAATGCAACCTTTAACAAGTTGTTCCAGAGAAACTGCTGGAGCCTGATGCAGTACAGATAACAGATCACTGGTTGGCAGGCAACAAACTGATAAAAGTGTAGAACTTGAGCAATAGCATTTACACCTGTAAACATTTTAATCTTGGGTTCCATACCCTACTCTTTTGCTGATTTTCAGAAGAATCCTGTCGAAATTCAGTACTACTACTTGCAAGTCTCTAACTAGTTCAACAGTTACTGGAGAAAAGACAGTACAAACTGTGGGGTTTTTTTTCATATACTCCTTTCCTAAAGAAACCAGGTCAAAAAATGTTTATTTGTAAAAAAGCACATCCCTTATTGCTAAAATATTTTCATTCTAGCAAGTCAAGGTTTTGGACAACACTGTGTGTATGGCTATACAGTTCCCAAACAACTTTGCCTACAAAGGCAACAGATTGCGCATATGTGCATATTTTATGTATTCCTCTATTACTCTCAATAATAAAACCAAAATATTTCTCAAGGTTATATTTTGAAATGATCGGCACAGCTAGCTACAGTATAAAAACCCTCCAGGTAATGATTACTCTTAATCATAATATCTTTTATTATTTACTCTGTAGCTATATACAAAATGCATAAATCTAGGTAAATAGCATTTGCTTTCCTTCAAATGCATTTCTACTACTGGCTGTATAAAATAAACTCGAGAAAATAAACGTGGTGTAAGTTTATCTGAATCTTAAAAAAGTAATTCAAAACTTTATTTCAGATTCCTCACAGTAGTGGTACCACTTGGTACTTCTATACTGAACATCTGCACCACCTTGTGGAGAAATACACAAATAGGTATTTTTAGACATTTTATTAAAATCAGTTTAAAATCTCATTAAACTGATTTATTTTTCAAAACCAAACTGTACTCAATGGAATTTGGAGTTTTCATAACATAGCGTAAAAGATCATGAAACTCAACTGCTGAAAGAAACCCCAAGGATTGCTGAACTACCTTTCTTTTGATAATCAAGACTTCAACTTTTTAACCAAGTTATTACTAAATAAACCTGGAGAAAATCTTTCAAGGTGTTTTTTTTTTTTTCTCAAAAACCTCAAAATAAATCAGACAAAACAAATGTTAAATTGAGAGAGAAGCTGGTATTAATTATAATAACAAACTGAGTGGAAAAAGTGTTTTGGTAACAAAGAGATTTATCCTCACCAGAACATCATGCACTAAAGCTTGGTATGTCCATGTATGATGTAGAGGAGTTGCTAAGTCTATGTTTCTGTCAACAAGGACTAATAGGGGCCTCTGGAAGCTGAAAAGATGACACCGTATTAGTACTTCTGTAAACATCTTTAGAACATGCCGATAAAGTCCTGAGTTGTATCCACCACCTTCTACATCATATTTCAAGTTAAAAACCAAACTGCTTACTGCATAATTCCTTCAGCCTTCCCCAAACTATCTGGGGCTGATGACTGCAAGAAATTCCACGAATCACTGTCTTTGAAACGATAAAAAGTTCTTCTTTCTGCGCTAAGTGAGATTACCAATGCATAAACAAATATTGAGCAGGAGTCAAAACGCTAAACAGTGAATATCATATTAGGTATTTGCCTTTATCTCTTTGCATGGATACACATCTGAGTTCCAAACAACTGAGTGGGTAATATTCGACCTCAATCCACATTATCAACCTTGAATAAAAAGTCTCTCTTTCAAGATTTTTCAATTTATTTTTATCTTTCCTTGTATATGAAATTATAAAGAAAAATTAAGAACTTCTGAGACGCATTATGGTAAGTCCATCAATACTCAATTTGTAGAAATATGCAATTTTGTAGAAAAATAATGCAGACATACCTAGAAGTCTTGGGCTATGGCTACCTGTAACCTTCATAGTGACAATGAGAAGGCTGTACATTTACAGAACATTATTGCAACCATTTCCCTTAGGTACATTAACTCTAGAGTAATTGTGACAGCTAAAGTTTTCAAACCAATTGTGCTAAGAGACTGGAAAACTCCCTTAAAGGTATACATATACTTTTAATTCAGACTTTGTTCCAAAATCTTAAAAATACAGTTTTCAGTACAGTGGTGGCTTATCCTAATGAGATATTTCAGACAACTGATATATGAAAAATAAAAATATATAGCTATTACAAAGACCATACCTGAACTGACCAGCTCCAAGTGTGTCACCTGTAAAAAGACTGTTTCTGGCATCTCTTAGATTCTCTCTGAGCTTTTTATCTAATTTCTGGGGGAGGGGAGCGGGGAGAGGCAGGAAGAAAAAAAAACAACCAGGTTTTAATAAAACATCAACAATTGCCAACATTTAAAGATTTATTGTGCTGGTTTTATGTTTTTTTCCCTCCAGCATGCATATCTATATCCAAGGGTACACAGATGATGGTCCACTTTAGGCCCACTGTTCCCCTACCAGGCAACCAGCGCTCTCTCTCTAGATAATGCTAATAGAAAACACCAGTACCAGCACCAAAAGGAACTATAGTAGAAGCAGCTTATCAGGCTGTCAGGCACTGCCACACCAAGTGTTCATATAACAGAGACTGTCCTAAATATGAACACACACACCAAAAGCTTCGCTTTAATCTGTTAAATTAAGGCTTCACTGACAAGTATATGAGGAATTATTATTGATATTTAAATTTCTCATCAGCTGATTCTTTAACCCTACAATTTCCACAGATGAGCTCCATGGAACTGAAATTGGAAAGAAGAACTGGTACAGTAACTTTCCAGTTTTATTTCCTTCATAAAGAAAAGGAAACCATAGCACTGAATTTCTGCGAAGTATTACGAAAATTAAACAAGGTGTTAAGAAAGTTTTAAAGCAATGATACTTGTTTAGAAAATAGTTTCTTACCACTGCCACCATTTCAGCTGCAGTTCCTCTTGAGCATCTGATTATAGGAATAGCTCCTAAGAAGAGATACATTGACTTCTACTTGCATTGCAATTTTCAGAATGTTATTTTGATAAAACAAAGTTTTGGTAATGTTCCAAGATTAAATTTTTCAAGTGAACACTACAAACTTGTATTTGTCTGTTGTACACTTTATATATGAACCAAAAATACTATATAGAAATATTTAATAAGTTTTACAAAAGTATCTCACACAGGAATTTATGAGAAGTATAGTGTATAGTACAAAGATAGGAAATGTAGTGTGGAGGACATATTATCTCAATTAGAAGCTCTAACAGTTTCAAAAAAGTTAGAAGTGCCTTGAAAACAGTAATAACAATCCCTATCACATCAACACCACAACCTAACAGTTACAACTCAATGCAAGGGAAAGCTATTTTCAAAAGCACATTTTCCACTGGTTTTTAGACTTCAAAATCTTTAGTTACTGTTTGTTACTTATGTATCTAAATATGAAAATTCCAATACCACAAGAGTTGAAGTTACTGAGTAATTAAGCGATTTAATTTGTAGCATGCTGACACCTGTAAGAACTCAACATGTTCAAGAGAATCCCTCTTGAACAGACTACTCCATACCAATGCCAGCACCCTTCATTGGAATTCTATCTCTGACTGATTTCAGTGAGAACTTAGATTAAATGTCATCATAATGAGAAATGGATGAGCTAAGCATCAAGAAAATTCTAATTACAATAAATAATTTTAATAAATGTAACATATCCTCCTACTTCTTGAGTTATTTCAGGTAGATCTTTGCAGGATTTGCGTCAGGGTTTGGGTTGTGGGTTTGTTTTGGGTTTTCTTTTTTTGAGCTATAAATCCAAACTCAAAGCACCACTGATACTCGTCCCAACCTTTGCTTTTCAGTATTCTTCTCCCATTGATACTGATGATGAAGACTTAACTTCCAGGTAGGACAGCCTCTATTGTCTTTTGCAATAATGCACAGCAATACTTTGAGAACATCATTAACCCACTCCATAAACTATTGAGACTTTTGTCATGGATCTAATTCTACTTTTAATTTTCTATATAAAATCACTGTCTAGGTATCTCATTCAATATGGATCTTTTCTAAAAGGATAACATATGGAATTTGAAAACTTACCAAGTGTAACAAAAAAGCAGAAGAGACTATCAACAATAGTGTCCATTATAGTTTCCATTTCCGTGTCTGTTATATCTGGTCGGTTAATGGCTAAAACAATGTGGAAGAGAGTTAAGAATAGTTAAACAAGTTAATGTCACTTACATGCTGAGAAAGTAAACCTCCTCTTACCCAATGGCTGTTAATAGCTAACAGCTTTTGTTGCAGAAGAAATAAAACTGTGAAATGCCTCGCTTGGCAAATCCATTTCTTTATTCCCAGTGACCACCACCACCCCTTTTTTTTGGGTTTTTTTTTCAGCAAAAAATTCGGAGAACTTAATTACCTAGGTTAATATACATAGGTTAGGGCTACTGTATAAGGTTAAAAACTACACAATATTTCCTAATTATCTCTGGCAAACTATAGTGCAACTTCTGGGTTGTGTTACTATTGCATTGTTAAAAACTTAGACAATCACATTATGGACAGAATTTGAAAACCATTTCTCAGATATAAAATTCTCAATTATTTGTGTGTTTTAAAGAGAATGTCAGTATGCCACTATCTATATTTAAAAATTCTAAATACCTGTAACAGAGATTCCTTTCCTCCTCCTCTTTCTTCATTTTTTTTTTTAAATAAATGTTGTCACTCTCTAGGTTAGGGATAATTCTAACTTCTAAACCATTTCGCACTACAGATAGAAAGATTTCCCTCACATATTTAGGTCAGAACAAGAGATGTGCAGCAACATTCCTATGAAATAATTGCCACTGACAAGAATGTAACAACCAACATCAAACCTAATCTTACCACAGGTAGCAACTCAAGCGCTACCTCGGGACTCATGCTATACATCTCATACTCCTGCATTTTATTTTACCTTTAAAAATTTCTCATATAATTACCTGTCTTATAGTCTTTCTTCAAAAATGAACTTCAAAGCTCTGAATACTAATGAGCCTTCCATCTCAAATTTATGCATGGGCATAATCTTTTCTAACTTTAAGGGTGTTTTTCCCCCCAGCTTTTGCCCTCTAATTTTAGAGATATGGATTAATAGTGATAGTTCTCTGTGGATGCTGCACAGTGAATGAGTTGGGGGCACAAGTATCAAATCAGAGGGAGGAAAACCATGTGGACAATTGTGATAGCTAGTATATATTTGACTTGAGCTGCCATAGCACCATAATTATAGAGGTAACTGAACCTAAGGCAGCCACTTGGTTTTCCTGCTAGCTTCGTGAACAGCTGCAACAAAAGTACTGAAAAAGAAAAAACACAAGTTCCATATGGTTGAGTACATCTGCAACTCTGAGGCATTACAAAGAAGCTGACAGACTTGGCTCTTATGCTTGCAGATGCCAGCAGCATTTCTTATTTTCTAGAATGCCTTTTCCCAGCTACTTCACTAGGCTACTCCAGTCCCTAATGTATCCTAACAATTCCCCTTGTACTCTCTGCCCCTGCAATGTTTTCATGACTTGAACAAGAAAAGCAGGTACAGACCTGTCACTGTGTGGAAGATACAAGAAACTGTATCAGTTAAAGTCACTTTCTTGCTTTGCATTCCCTGAAGTAACTTTCCAATGGACCATTCACACAAAAGTAAAAAGAAGGGATTATGACCAAATAGCAGTGCCTGAACATGCAGCCACCCACAACATCTACCTACATATGTAAACTACATAATTTGTTTTTCCTATACTATTCCATATATAAAAAGCTCTACTATCCATATGTCTGCACTGCAGTTTTGTTATTTTTGTATTTAAAATACACAGTTATTTTTCAATATTACAATATCAATGTTGTAAAGATGCTGAAATTATTACCTAAGAAACTGCTTCCTTTATGACTTTAAACTACACATCTAACAGATTATCCTGAATTCTGAGCAAAATAAAATCATTGTCTGGTTTTAGCTACAACTTCAAAAACAAACTGCAACTTTAGACATTCTGGTGTAATTTTAATACAAATTTTACTTACCGCGATACGAAACAAGTTCCTTGTTTTGGTTACACAATACAAACATGTCATCTTCTAAAGTAATAAAATTAAGATACTGATCAAACACCTAGAAATCAAGAAATAGTTGTCAGAACAGTCCAGAATGAAGTATAAAAAAGTAAAACCCGCTCAATCAACCAAAATCCATCTGTGATTTGTTGCTTCTTTTGAACCTTTTACATAACTATCTATTAAAATAAAGAAATGACAACTGCAGTCACACTGCATTTTTCACCGTATTTAGGAGCTAAAATTCCCACACTATTATGTAGTCATTGGATGCACTCATAGACCTGATGAGATTGAGATTCCTCTGAAAACACTATTTCCTCTCTAACCACTTAGCACAAAGGTCTTGCAGCACTTGTACATTTGATGAAGATGCATTACTGAAATGACTGTAGATTCCCTTTCTCCCCCTGACACTGAATCTAGCTAAACATGTATTCTATTCATGACTCAGTCAGAAAATCTGGGTATGGCACTGAAGTGGCCAGGTAAGAATGAAGTAACACCTGTAATACTAATATCATTAACATTAGAGACTGGGGATTTTCTTACCTTAGCCACTTGAGTTACTGCATTAGCACCTATAGCAGCATTTGCAATATCTTCCAGTTTACTTCTTGAAATGGCAGAAATGAAGTTTAAATAGTAAGATTCATAAAGCTGGTTTCGAAGATCCTAAAAGGAAGGAAAAACATCACCTTTTTCCTGAATAAGTACTCATGTATTTCTGACTAATTAAAAAGCTTTCTTAATTTTACTGTCTGATATTCCAATTAACCATAGTCAAATTAAATTTTGCAAGTGTTTAGCTATCTGTTCATCGAGCCCTGTATGCCTTTTTTACTACTTAGTAAGATATGAGTTATCTAACACAGAACTGCAAAAAACATAATTTTAAATCTAAGATACCAGACAGCGACTATTACTCCACACCACTTACCTCTGACCAAAACCACCCTTTGCTCTTCTTAACCTTTTTGCTATTCCTTTGGTAAAGACATCTACCATTTATCATTTTCTCCCAGAATGTGAAAAACTGATGTTAGCCTTGCCCCACTCCCCGGCTTAAACCAGAGTAAACAGAGCAGGAGGCTCAGGATTGCATCCAGCTGTGTTCTGAGCATCTCCAAAGATGGAGACTCCACAAACTATTCAGGCAATCTGTTCCAGCATTTAACCACCCTCATTGAAATGTCTTTTTTCTTATTTTTAAATTGTCTACATTTCAATTTGCACCCACTGCCTCTTGTCTTTTCAGTCCCTAAACTCTCTCTCTGAGATACAGAAGCCATATTTACCCTTCTACTTTCTAGAAAATGTTAAGTTTTGGATGTAAAAATTTTGGGTAATATTTTCATGACAAATAGGTACTAATATATATACAAAATGAAAGCAAAGGTGTTCAGACACACATAAGAACTAGATACAGAATAGCTACACTGCAGTGAGTGCAGGATTATTGTGCAAATTGTAGTGTGTCCACTTATTTTAAATATCACACATGCAATTTACCTGGCACATTCTGTCGATATTTTCTTCTGTTGGCATTACAAAGTAAACAGCGGGAACATCTGGAATAGCATCCCGATCTGAATGCAGAAGACTGAAAGAAAACATACATCTCCAATGTGTTCCTCTTAAAATTTGTGAAGATTATAAAAGTTAAATGAATTTTTGTATAGACACACTTAATTTCCTACAATTTCTCATTATATTTAGATTTTAGCAACAAAACATGAAAAAATAACAAATTCACATTTGCATAATTCTTAAATGCATTTACAGAGGTCTCCAAAGTTTATGTAAAACTTCAGAAAAGGCTTTCAGATCTTCAAAAATAGATTAATACAGAAGGTAAAATACTACATCCACAAAGTTCATATACCAGTTGCTAACTGTTGACATGATAACAAGAAATCTGCATAACTCATACTATTAAACTTGCCTTTCCTTGTTCATCAGAACAAAGACAAGCAAGGTGCTTATACATTTCTCTCACATTTCTGCTGGTACGCATTTCTAGCCTTCACTTAGTCAATAAATTTTGAAAAAGATAAATGTGTCTTCAAAGATCTTCCGTGACCACTATCACAGCTCAAGAATGACAATGAACTAAATCAACATTCTCTGAAGAAAGAGAAATGAGAAATCTCTTAAAATAATACTTAATGAATCTCTGACACAATTAGAACTGATGTACAAAAAGACAAGCAGAGAATACATGCAGTCCCATGAAATGTTTGTGCCAAAATAATGTTAAGATATATGAAAACAGAGGGACTTATACAGACAGATTCCCCAAAACAGCTACTGGATAATTCTTATTTTTGAGCAGGGACCTCATCTACTGAACAGTGTTTGCACTAACCTTTTCATTCCCTGATGCTGAATAATACCAGCTGAATTTAGAACCTAGTCAGTGTATAATCTTTATTTTAGTAGCTATTCATCGATGATTTTCAATGTTTTGCTTGTGATGAGAGAGTGGTGGTGAATGGAGCCTAATCCAGCTGGCAACCGGTCACCAGTGGTGTTCCCCAGGGCTCGGTGTTGAACAGTTCTGTTCAACATCTTCATAGGTTATCTGGACGAGGGGATTGAATGCACCCTCAGTAAGTTTGCAGATGACACCAAATTGGGTGGAAGTGTTGATCTGCTGGAGGATAAGAAGGCCCTGCAGAGGGATCTGGACAGGCTGGGGCCAACAATATGACATTCAACAAGGCCAAATGCCGGGTCCTGCACTTTGGTCGCAACAACCCCAGGCAACGTTACAGGCTTGGGCAGGAGTGGCTGCAGAGCAGCCTGGCGGAAAGGGACCTGGGGGNNNTCCAAAGAAGGGCAACGAGGATGGTGAAGGGTCTAGAGAACAGGCCCTACGAGGAGCAGCTGAGGGAGCTGGGGTTGTTTAGTTTGGAAAAGAGGAGACTGAGGGGAGACCTTATTGCTCTCTACAACTACCTGAAAGGAGGTTGCAGTGAGGTGGGGGTTGGTCTCTTCTCCCCAGTAACAGGTGACAGAACTAGAGGAAATGGCCTCAAGTTGCACCAGGGAAAATTTAGGTTAGACATTAGGAAGAACTTCTTTACTGAAAGAGTCATCAAGCATTTGAACGGTCTACCCAGAGAGGTGGTTGAGTCCCCATCTCTTGAGGTGTTTAAAAGATGGGTCGATGCAGTGCTTGAGGACATGGTCTAAGGGTAGACTTGGTGGCGGTAGGTTAATAGTTGGACTGGATGATCTTAGGGGTCATTTCCAGCCTTAAAATATTCTATGATTCTATGATTTTAGGGAAATATTAAATAAAGATTTTTATAGACTTAAGAAAAACACCAAACCCCTGAGTTTTACTTACAGATGCAAGGTGATCCCCATATCTCTCAGCTCTTTCACAGACAGCAAAGGAGAGATTATATCTTGGCCAAATCTGTCATAAATGAGAACCTGAAACAGATATATATTCTTTACAAAGTGCTGTAAAAAGCGGATACGTTATATAAGATACAGTGGATACAGAAATTCAGGTTTAAGGAGATACTGTCCTAATCTGAAAAGCGCTAAACTTTACTGATTTATAATACATCATTAATTTATCATGGAGTTACATTTGTGCTTACTAATACCAAGAAAACAAAACAAGACCAAAGCACCAAAAAAAAAAAAAAATTAAAAGAAACTCAGTGATAAAATGAAATAAATTCACCACTTCTATCTCCTAAAAAACATTAGTCAAACAGAAATCTACTGTCAGAAGTTGCTGTAAGTGCAGAATTTCTCTGGCTGCAAAAAGACAAGCGGAGAAGAAAAACAGGAATTAGCAAAACCAGAATCGATGAAGGGACAGAATATATACTTTGTAGTAGCAAAACCTCACAACACTTTTCAAAGCTCATAAAGGTAGCTTGAGCTCACCTTGTCCTAAATTTAAGGTTAGCAATAATTCTTCCCTTTTTACGGGCTTCTTTATAACTTCTTTATGTGAGTTCAACCATGAAGTGAAAGTAAGCTTCTACCAACAGGTATTAGTGAGACCTAAGTATTTTAAAAATGCCCTCCCTCAGTTTCTCATTAAAGTATTTCCTGAAGAATCAGTCATTGAGTCTTCAAGCAGCCAGTATCTCAATACGTATTTTTCTCAGCAATTCTGATATTCAATTCTGTATATTCATAACACACAGGAAAAATACTTTGAACAAGTTAAGAACACAAAGGTACCTGAGTTAGTTAAAATTTGAAAACCTGAACTACAAAACTCTCCCGTTCCTCTTCAAATAGTTCTTACCTTCCACACTGGTTCTCCTGTGCTGTTTTTAACAGGAGGAACATTGAAGTTCAGCATACGTTTCAAAGCCACTGGAAAATAAAGTCGAATAATGCTTCAGTCTCTTTGCACTTAAAAGATTAAATACATTACCAGAATTTTACTATATATTCCATTTGTGAGGAAAACCATCACAAAATATAAATGCAACAAGTCACATTTTCATTTGACTGACAAATAGCACGTCAGCTGGAATTTATGAGTTCTGGAAGACACTGCAAAAGGAAAAGAAGCAAGTTTTAAAACCTGGAGAAAGAATCTTTTCAGTTATACTGGCTATATTCTGTTTGCCTTAAAATGGATTCCATGTGTTACTGAAAGTGTATTCTGTATGGAAGAGTCTAGTTTGCTTTATTCCCCTGATCAGCTTTTCCTACCCTAAGAAAACAGCAGTATACACACAGTTAAAAAATATCTTTTCACCTGACTAAAACTGATGCACATTTTGAGAACTCATGGGAAGAAATTCCTGCTTTAAGGGGCACAAAAATACCCCTGATTTGCATCAGGAAAATGACTGACTCCAGAGTGACAATGGGAGAAATTGTTGGTGAAGACTGATGCAAAGAAAGCACTGGGTACCTCAGCCTTACCTCTGTCCACCACCAGTAAATTACTAACTGCTTTTAGCAATGATTCAACTTTTTTTGTTATTAATATTTTCATTACTAATGTCACAGCAGTCTGTCCCTGACTCTTCCTCTTGTGCATTTTTTTCAAATCACGTTACCAGCAGTGAAACTTGACCATAGGTGGAAGCAAGCTAGCTAGCTGGGTTCCCCTGGAATCCAGCCTCCCACCTGCTTAATACTTTTTTTTTAAACTTTTTTCCCCCTATTTTTTTTTTCTAACACCATGGAGCAACCCTGAAAGCTGATTACAGACTGCTCCTGGAGCCTTCTCCCCCTCACTGCCACTTTCTATACATTTCAGACATATGGATACCTCTGTGTAAAGCTGCATGGTTAGGTATGTTGGTGCTACCAGATCTGCAGCAGCTGCTTTGTAGTTGCCATTTAAATTAAAAACTTGGGATAAGCTCTCTGTTAAGGAAGACAGTAATAAGACTAGTGATGTGCTATAACAATCATGACAAACAGGCAGCAAATATCTGTGTTTCTTTTTTGTACTTGTATTGACACTACATTTAATGCTTAGGCTGAATACTCTCTCAGGCAAGGATCAGGATTTTACTCTGCTTGCACAATTATATACTTTGAATGGTTATGAACCAGGAAAAAGGTCACAACAGATGGTGCACATACAGGGTAATACAAACACTAAATGATAATAAATCTTTTCCTTTTTCTGAGTATCTTCTAGTCATTCAATCTACTTCCTTGCAAATGAACTTCCCAATTCAAGAAAACATGGGTTCAGTGGTAAAAGTTGGCTGAAATAGTCAAGTAACAAAATGAAGCCACAAAAAAATAAACCTCCAATAATAAGGACTCCAAGACAGTCAGCTTTATCAGAAAGGCAGAAAAGTAACAGATTGCAATGAAACATTAAACAGCTTTATTAATTGTAAATGGCCACAGGAATGATTACAGAAAGTAGACTTCTGATGCAAATAGATGATAGAACATACAAGTAAATATTTAAGGACCATACAGAAACTCAGACTGAGATTTTGAGTCAGATTATTTTAGATATTTTATGTTAAATAAATGCACCCACGATCCTCTATACCACCAGAATACTGCAGCTATAAAGGCGAAGGCAACAAGACCACAGCTTAAACTACTGACAAAAACTTCAGCAAGCAAGGGAAGGAGAGGACGATGGAGTCGACATGGGCCATGCTTTAGGTCTATGTCCTAGATGTATCATGGCTCCCACAAAGCAGCAGGATAAAGAGAAGTGAATCAGTTATGCGTTTGTAGTAACACATACAGAGTGGGTAACTAACGCTTTACACACTGAAAAACTCCTGCATAATTTGTTGTCACTGTTAATCTTTTACTCCCAATCTCTTGAGGGTCAATATACACTCCAAAACCCCTGTGTTACCTTAACAGGAATATCACAACAGCAGCTTTATTTTTGCACCTTTAAACGACACTTCCCATTGATCCTTGCCACGGGCAGAAAGCAAGATGAAAGGGAGGGAGAGCACGACCGGCTCCCCACGGCCACGGGAAGAAGGTACGACTCACGCGACTGCCCGAGGGCGACTGCCCCACCACAGCGGCACCTGCGGCCCCCACTCCTTGGGCCTAGGCCCACCGCCGCCCGGGCCGGGCGTACCCACGCCCTTGTACCCCACGGCGGGGCCGGAGCCCTCGGCAACAGCTGCCGCCAGAGGCCCAGGGAGCCCCGCGCTCCACCGAGCCCGCCTCGACTGAGCGACCGCCGGGACACTAAGAGGGAAGAAGGGCGCCGTCCCGTTGCCGGGAGACCCGAGCCGGTTAGCGGGCACGAATCCCCCGGTAGAGGCGAGGCACCTACATCCCGCCCCGAGGCCCGGCCGAGAGAAAGCGCGGAGGGCAGACAGGCAGCTGGGTGAAGCTAGGGAAAGGAGCGCTGCTCGACGGAGCCCGCGGGAAGCCGCCTACCGGTCTGCTTCTCCCGTATACCGGTCGCCATTTTCCTGCCCCTCTACCCGGCCGTGGCGCGGCCCTCCGCCCGCCGCCGCGTACGCAGCCGCCAGACGACGTGGCGGCCCGTACGGCGTGAGGAGGCGGGCCCCGATCGGCCGTTCCCGGGCCCAATCAGCTACAGGACACCCCTAGGGGCAGCTCTCCGCCCTCCCCAGCCCCACTAGAGCCAGACGCCCGCTCTCCAGGTGTGTCGAACTTGGTTTTCCCCAGCGGCAACTTCTCAGACAAAGGCGCGGGGGCTCCCTTTCCCCCTTTTTCCTCAGCAAAAAAGTCGCAGTTAGGTTTTGCTCTGTTCTCCGACTAAGTTTTCCAAATCCTTAAATGTAGCCAGGGGAGCTGAGGCACTTAAAGGAGTGACAGTTAAAACACAGGTAAGCTGTAAATCACACCTGAGTTATGGAAAAAGAAAAACGTTTGCGTGCCGGCCTCAGGTAGCACACAGCAAGCAACGCGCAGCGTACCTTCAGTTCTCCCCTGCCCTTCACACCAGTGCCCTCAGCAGCAATCGGCCCTCAGCAGCAATCGGCCCTCAGTCGTGGGCACAAAGCTGGGTAAACATGATATAAGTGAATACAATCCCCATTAAACCACCAAAATAAAAAACACACGTTAATTTCAAGAGAAATTTAAGCATTTATTGCACTTTGAACATAAATACATGAGTTACTTCCCACATCTGATTATTTTCAACACTGATGCTACTACACCCGCCAAGTACAATGCTCCTTGAAGATGCAACATTTCAGGCACTAATTCTGCAGTTTGAGTTAGAGCTCAGTATTTACAGAATTAAATTTTCTTCCATACTATTATAATGGCCATACATTTAAGAACATTGTTTATGCAATATAAAGTCAAAAGTTGCATTGGATTGGTTTGTAAAAAAACCCGAACAAACCAAAGCAAACATAGATCTTCTGTATAAATATAACTTGAAATTTTGGAAGCCTTTGTATTTTAATTTTTCTTTCATCCAACCAGCAAGTCCCTTAAGTTAAAAAAGGCGTAAACTTAGCTTTTAAAATGCTTTACACAATCACAGAATGTTAGGTGTTGGAAGGGACCTTGAAAGATCATCTAGTCCAATAATACAGTACCATATAATACAGAAACAAGATAAACTTTAAAAGCATATTCTGTAGCCGTAAGTTTATTTGATGAAAAATTTTCAATACTATTTTCAAAATGCACACGCAGAATTTGAGCGTGACTTGGCAGCTAAAACTCTGCTCTACCTTTTAAATAGTTTTTTAAAATTCCTTAAGTCTTTCAAACCCAAGAATGAACATCTTAATGTAAAAAGTCAAAGCTATAGCACATAATGATTTAGACTTGAAGTATAAACTGACGTAAATTTCTTTTCATAAAAAAATGCTAACAGCTTTTTCCAGTAAGCCTGGGTGAAAGGAAGTCAGAAATTTCTTACCTTTTTTTTTTCTTTATTTTAAACATAGCTGTAAAAATACTTGAGGTTTTGTGTGTGGGGTTTTTTTTTTAATTTGTTATGTGCAGGAAAGCATATTACTATTCTATTAGTTTACAAGAAAGTGATCACTCTCGAAAATAAATAGATTACATATGGAAGCTTCGGATTTGATGTAGAAACTGCAGGGTGATGTTCTTTGGCTCAACACAGAACTGCAATACTTCTCTTGTGGCCCTGACAGATCTTACAAAAGATGCAATTTGTATAAAAGTAAATTTAATACACAACAGCTAATGTATATACAGTTTATTCTCATTGTATTACAGAAATACTGAAAGCAACTTCCCTAGTTTTCAGATACGCCTTGGGTTAAAGTTTATTTTAAATGAAAACTAGTATTCTATCTGCAGAAGATTCATTCATGTTGTATACTCACACAGCAATTGTTGTTATGCAAATAAATTTACAACAAACCACCTTCCTTGTAATGGCAGCAGACCATTCTGAAGGGTAAGAATATAAAGAAGCTACTAGAAGTATAGCAATTAATATGGAAAGACAACAAACGTGGAATATTATTGGAGAAAAAAAAAGTGAAAAGACAATGAGAAAGTGCTTGGATTATAAACAAGTCAAATTACATTCTCCAAGAGCTCATACATCGATTTTGAAAGGGACTGTAATATGCTTTTGGCTCAGAACCAGAAAAAAACCCCAAAACACTAGCCCTGTCTAAATTTCAAATATTCCTAAACTTCTAATGACAGAACTTTGTAAAGATTAGATTACTTCAGCTATTAAGTTGTGAAAAATGACTGATCTAAGCCTTACAATGATTTACTTAGAAGCTTTGAAATAAAAAAAATAAACAAGTGGCATGTATGCTTTTCTTACTTTGTGATAGAAACAGGTCTGTATGAAAAAAGTCACCAACCATAAAACTAGCACACCTCCCGAGATGGGAGTATTCCCAGTATTTTAAAAAAATGTGGATATTTAAAGAGATATACAGATACCTATCTATATACACATATAGCACAACCTGTGTTTGGGACATAGTATAGGTGGTCAAACTGACAGGGGAGGGGCAGCAGTAATTTCAAGAGACACACCTGCATATACTGATAAAAATGTACTGAGATGTCCTTTTAGTTTCATAGCTTTAGCATCAACAACATTAAAGTGTTACCATGTTGGAATATAACTACTTATCCTTTATGGCCTCATGTTTATACAAATTTATACAAATACTGCAGAACTGAAAGATATTTTTATGTATTGTTGAAGTTACTCAGAATGCACCTACACCTGAACAGGAAGAGTATAGACTAAAAGCTAGAAAAACATTAGGCATTGATAAGCCTGATGGCAGACTGCCTTTAGTTTAACAAGTAGTTTTAGTGCACATTCCGGTGAAAATACTGACTTTCATGAAAGACAAAGTGACACGTTGTAGTGAGGAACAAATTTGTATACCTTTACACACAACAACATTACATCTAACTCATATTCAATTTTGAGAGATCACTTATTGCATATTCTATATTTACTTATATTTTTTACTCTTTTTGCTAGATGTGTAGCTAAAAGCTAACATATAACAGTAGAATGCAGAATTGTGTGCAAATGCCAAAAGATTTTCACAACAAACTCAAGTTCAAACAGATTTTGTTCTTGCACCTTATTTTGTGTAGGCTCTCTTCAGACCCTAATTATATTTTAATGCACTGGCCACAACGACCAGAAAACCCCAAGTCTCCTAACTACTAGAGGTTTTTATGAATCACTAGTATAAAAACAATTAAAGAAAAATATACATAGAACAACTGAATAACTGCATCACAGTTTTACTTAAGACAAAGCCCTAAAACAGTTATCCTCAAAATGTACATGATGTGACATTGATAAATAAGTTACTGAAGTACGCAATACAGTCAACATACTTACCTGTGGCAAAACTGCTACAGTGTTAGTTTGGTAATGTTTCATACCTGTGTGCAGCACAGGTAGATGTTTAAAGTACTTCTGCAAGAGACAGACAGCTCTTAAAGCCAGCTTCAAATAGGAAGATGATTCAACAGAAAAGAGTGTATTTTCATTTGGAAATTGTTTTCCATCTTAGAAAATTACTACTTTTAATATAGATTTGCAGGAAAAGCAGGAAAAGGCCAGGAGCACGGTGTCCAAAATTCTGGTAGTGACTTGCAAGATGTCCTCGCAGAAAAGCCAGCTTCCAGTAGCCACTTTAACAGCAAATATATTCTTGGGTTTTTATTCTCTTTCAAGTCTTAGTGTGTTTCTGATTGTGAACTCCATTTTATTTTTAAACTCCTTGTATGTCTCCGTTATAGGGAGCTCTAAGCGATTAAGGAGTCTCTTTCCAATGGGATACCTTATATGCAAAAATTTAATAGTAGGTTCAGGGTCAAAGCCAATGGGTGGTATAGAAAAAAAGCCTGTTACAAAGACCAGAATATCCTCCAATGTCACTGCAGACTCACCACCTAAAAGTAACAGGATTAGGTCATATCATTAATTACCCATTACCCACAAGCCATTATCCTGCATCTTTGGTGTCAGAGGAAAGAAAAGCTGAAATCAGGAAACCACACATCAATATGAAGTTATATGGCCAAATAAGAAATATTTTGAAGAGAAAAATTGGATTAGTTCTCAAAATTTTAAGTGATCAGCAAAGGAAAATGTTCTACAAGAAGAGACCACTGTGTAGTATCTTAAAGGCACTATCTAATAATAATAAATTCACAGTAGAGCTGAAGAGAGTAAAGGATCTTTCTGTACCACTCAAGGGTAGCCTTTTTTTTTTAAGTCAGGGAAGATCTAGTACCAATCATTTAAATACTTACCTTTCTCAAGTTTGACTATAATTGGACAAGTTTCAGTTATTTTAATTAATAAGAAAGGGGAAGAAGAAACAATTGTGAACTGACAGTGATCTCAAAACCTTTATTTACTCGGCTTAACCTTGCAAAATTAAACCCTGTATGTATACTAGAAGCTAAAGACCCTAAACATGGAAAGAGGAAAAGAAAACAAATTACTTACTTTCTACATCTTGCAAATAACCAATCCAAAAATCAGCACCTTCAACTTTTTTTACATCTGAAGAGGAGAGGATTGTGAAGAGATCACGAAGAGTTTCTGCTGAAAGTCTTTCGGTTTTGCGACACAAGATACTAGAGAATGCATCTGGATGTGTTTGCATTTTCTCTAGCACACCAAGAGTTTTCAAGCCTTGTCTAAAGCTAGGAGGAGGAAGAGGGAGGAAAAAACAACAAACAAAACTAGAGCAGGCATGCATCAGGAAGCAGGTAGGTAACCAACTGCACCCTGCATCTTATAAAGCTACTAAAATCGAGCATAATAGTTTCCCTATCTGCAGTCTCCCAAGTCTTATCAATGCAGGGGCACACAGTTGTCCCGCCTAATTTTAATTCTGGAAAATGTATTTAATTCTCATTTTAAAATCTAAACATTTCTGTGGAGCTTTCTGGGCCAGTGAATTACCAGTGATAAACAGGAATTAAGTTTATCTGCTGGTACTTACTGGTATGAGCACAATTAATGGTATTTTTCATGTGTGAACATAGTGAATTTCTCTTACAAACAATCCTCTATGCAACAGCTTAACTTCTTTGTCCCTAGACAACATGAGATGTCTTAAAAGATAGCTATCACATGGTTTCTATAGTCTGCAACATATTATTTCAGTGAGGAAAAAATCCAGGAATTTTGAAAACTCAAAACAAACCTTTCTAAGGGTGAAATAATTCTCTTGATTACATGATAGACCAATATGTCTTTCACCAGCACATTCTTATCACACAATGCTGTTATAGGTCTTAAACATCCAGCAGCAGCAAGGAATTGATAGGAGTCATGTATTGCAGACTGTAGACTGGACAGACTATTTGCATATTTTATCTGCATTAGAAGAGAAAAGATAAGAATTCATTTACTATAAGGATATGTGTGTATGGATATATATATATATAAACATAAACAAACTTCTTCATGTGAGGTAGTTTATTCAATAATCCCTTCATCTCCAAATGCAGTCTTGAACAAGAATTCACCAGAAAGTTTTATTTACCATTCTTATTGTTTGTGCTACATCAACATCACCAACATCTTCCAAAGCTGGCTTTACATTATCTGGACCATAGACAAGACAATTGAACAGGGTTTTAGAAAAGAATCCAGGAGATGGGCCACCATGAACCAGAGAAACTGCAATCATTTTGCCAGCTTCAAAATAAAGATCATCTTTTACAGCT
Source organism: Heliornis fulica (assembly GCA_013399135.1). Taxonomy (NCBI): domain Eukaryota; kingdom Metazoa; phylum Chordata; class Aves; order Gruiformes; family Heliornithidae; genus Heliornis; species Heliornis fulica. The sequence goes on from VXBZ01010242.1 coordinate 72,044, forward strand.
GCAAAGGAAAAAAAAAATTCTATAGATGTTTGAAAATAATTTGTAATCCTCAATTTTTCCTAGAAAAAAAATTTCTCATAATCACAGAATATCAGGAGCTGGAAGAGACCTCGAAAGATCACTCGGTCCAAACCCCACGCCCAAGCAGGATCATCTGGAGTAGATCGTACAGGAACATGTCCAGACTGGTCTTGAGTGTCTCAAGAGAAGGAGACTCCATAACCTCTCTGGGCAGCCTGTTCCAGTACTCCGTCACTCTCACAATGAAAACTTTTTCCTTATATTAAGATGGAACTTTCTATAACACAATTGCTTCTTACTTTAGGAGATTAACAAATGAGGTTTTCCATCTCCTGCTGGTTGAAACAATACTATCAGTATTTTTACATAGGAGTACCACATTCTTTTACTCCCAACTCTTCAGATGCCCTCAGGGTTAGGGGGATCTAACATCTTCTTCCACTTTGTATGAACACACATTTAATTCTGAACCTTAAGAACTCAAAGAGGCTAATACAGGGTCTTTAGGTAGCATGCTATCAGAGAGAACATTCTAGAAATTTGAGGTAAAGAAAATAAGAGAAATATACATATAAATAGTCATGAAGAAATTCACTTACAGGGAATATATTAGAGTTCAAAGTCTAACTCTATGCTGTGTGTTTCTTCCTTCATTATCATCAGCTTTTCCAATTAAGCCAAATTTTTTGCTTATGAAAAATTCTGCACTCCCAACCCCCCTTTCAACTTGTAAAGCAAGAAAATTAAAGAGTCTCTATCCATTAGGACTATCATTTTGAGTTGACATCAGCGGCTGAAGATTTAAAAACCTTTCGAGTTACAGTTTGTAACATGTTTTTGACTAAAACATTACCTTGAAAATCAAGGGACAAGTTCTTTGCAGAAGAGCCCTCAAACAGAGGTGAATCTTGAAGGTGAAGCATTAATAATTGGAAGAAACGGTGTTTTGATGCAGCAGAAGTATCCATCTTGAATCTGTTTTTGCAGTTTGTGAACTTTATTTCAATAGTGTTTGTAGGACTGAATTTGCGCTGTCTAAATCCTTTTAAAGCACTATTCCAGATACTTTCTGCATTGATGTTAAGCCTTGTAGTTTTTGAACTAACTTGTAGCTTTAACTCCTTCAATACATTACAAACGTCTCTCTGTTGCTTTCTTAATTCCCTACAATAGAATTGCATGTATTTTCAGATTAAACCTAGAATTCATAATTAGCAACAGTTATACAGGAAACATCCTAAACTCTATTTAGAAAAACACCTCTTTAAACACTTTGGTGCTTTTAAATATTATGTAAATTATATCAATAAAATATTTGGTGTAGATTCTTCAGATTTTAACTCTGTAGCAGTACTTTAAAATTTGCTACCAAGAACCAGAGAAAAGAAAAAAGGAGGTAGAAATAATTACTTTGGCATAAAGTTATTTTCTTAATTTTATTACACCAATATAGTCTCAAATATTTATTACAACATCATTCTACATCTGAATAATGTGAGACAAGGGAGAAATCAAAGAGCTTACCATGTTTGCATCAAGATATGCTGCAACCACACTAGAATACACTGTCAACTATTCACTGTTGTCACTGATAAAAATTTGAGTATGTTTAGTTTTAATTTAAAAAAAATTAAGACTCCAGTCAGTCTAAAAAACAAGACCTCTCTGCTTTTTAACTTGCAGCCAAAGTTATACCCTACCTACAATAATTCCCTCATTAGAATTTTTACCACATATTACAGACAGAATAAGTTAAGTGCTCAAAACAAAGAATTTTGTATCCTTAAACAGATATTCTCTATTTAGAGCATGTTATTTTGTCACTGATTTGGGCACTAACTATTTCTATGGTACAAATGCAAAAACACTTGACAATTCAGGACCTGTCTAATTTGAATTAAGTAGTCTGGATTTTTTTTATGCCCCTTTTTTCCAAAGGATGGTAGCCATGTTTCAGTAAGTACAAACGTTTCTGGGTTTTTATTCCCTCACTACCTAACAATTCTTAACAGGTGTAATTCTTTTTTCCTCACCACCCACCCCAGCATTTTATTGACAGCAGAGGCCTTTATCATGTTACAACTTCAGGTCTTCAATGCACTCATTCCATTTTACCAGTGACTAGACACGCACACACAAATATATAAAGCCACACGAAGTTCTGTAGTAAATATGGTATAAAGTCATGGACTAGATTACTCTTCAACATAAGAAAAATAGAATACTTTTTCCTCAGGGACCAGTTCCTGTTTGACATCTGTGGAGATAAGTACACTCTATTAGATGATGGAAGTTCTAGGTGTGAGCAGGGTGATGAATTGTTCTGGCACATCATCTTTGGTGATCTATAAAGACAAAACAATATTCTAAGACACAATTGAAGAATGCATAAACACTTATTTGAAGGTAGCAATATAATTTCACCCAATTTAAAAACTGAATGTCATTTGTATGTTCACTTCCTGTAAAGTCTGTCAGTGCCTCACCTACAATTTTGAAAATAATTCTGTATTATATGTCAGTTTTAGGATCCATTTTTGCTCACATCCTATGCATGAAATGGAAGTCCTGACTGACACAAAAACTAAAAAATTACTTTTTATAGACTTGCTAGGTTTTTAATACAACAAAAGAAAGCATTATTTATATAAACATCCCCATAACTAGATTTTAGCACACTATTAACATGGAAAAAAAAAAGAGACTGATAAGCAACCTTATCTTCAATTTTTACCATTTGTACATTCAAAGTTAGCTTTAAATTGTTAAGATTCCTTTCAGAAGAATTGAACTTTATCCAATCAAAAAGTTGTTTACATGCCACCAAATATGAATAACTACAGCAAAAATCACTAAGTTCATGGCTTACTCTGTTTCAGTCACTAATATTCACTCGTTCTATTCAATTTGAAATTCAGTGCAAAAAGTTTTTCCTATGGAATAAGTCATTATCTCCTCATGTTTATACACTCTTTCATTTTATAATCAGTTTCTGCTTGAAACAGAAGTTTACACACTGGAGGAGAAAACTGCATTGAGATCCAGGTGACTGCCGAGGACACTTTGGAGATGGCTCTTCCAGAAAGCAAGTTGTCCCATCTGTCTTTTCAGAGGTAGGCAAAGAACGCTTTTTCTGTTTGCTATTACCCCCTGTATGATTAAAGTATATCAGTTTAGTAAAATAGCTAGCTTAAAATAGTATTGACATTTATAATTTTAAGAAGTCATTGCCACATCCAGAACTTCACCTGATTTTGCAAAGATACTCCTGCATTCCATGCACTCCCAGTTTTGCTCCCATGTCTTCATAGATGAACAGGCCAAATGAGTTCCACGGGAGCCGCAAGACTGACAACGCTTTATTTCCCATTTACTAAAATTAAAGACTTATGTATTTAGAATTAGAAGAATGAGGCTAGGCAAAACAAAGAATATTTAACAGTAAGCGCAAGCCAGACATTAAACTTATAGTTTTACCAAAATGGTAGGGCTGTATATAACCAAGGGTAACTCTCTTCAGACAAGATGTACTCACAACTTCTGGCTGCAACAAGAAGAAAGCTACCCATGTTCCTCTTTCCATGAAAGAGGTTATGAGTGTGCTCCTCTGCCTCTAAGTCAATAGCTTGCAGGCAGTATTTTCTCGTCATGTTGCAGGTCAGCAACATTCTTTTATTTCATTACTATCTACTGTTCAGCTTTTCCAAATGGCAAAAGTTTAGAGATGCACATCTGATTAATCCTTACATATTTTTAATAAGACTCATTATTAATGACTATTTAAGTATCTGTTTTCATCTAAGATTACCTTAATTTTGCTTAAACATGCAATGGAACAATGTGACTGATATTAGGTCAAATATGGGAAGCCTCAGGTACAACTCTTGAAGGCAAATTAAATCCCGAGGTACACATGTCATGAATGAACCAAGCAATGTTTGGCCAAATCTGTACAAAGCAAAGGTAATGTCTACAAGGAGTAGCCTACCATGGTACTACAGAAACAAGTCTTCAAAGTAGAGGCTCAGAGCTTTGAGTATACTCATGCCAGTGGAGGATACACAGTTCAGAAGCACACAAATAAAACAAGAAAGAAGAAAGTGAACTTGTTGTCTAGTACATTACGTGGTATCTTGTAAAGGTATTAAGTACTCTAACAATTATTAAATTGTTTAATTAACCTTTGAATTAAAGATACATAACACTAGTTTAGGCATATGCTATTCCATATGTTACACGGATGTAGAAATTCTACTGCAGCTTTATATGAAATGAGATAGGATAAGGACAAGATAACAATGGATTGACTTAGTTTTCTTTGCTTTTACAACCCGATTAAAATTAGATAAAAATAGTATTGGAACATTAGAGTAAGAAGCTCCAAACGTTATATTTGGACACGGCATCTTGCCTTGACATTAAAACCCAGACATTAAAGAATTTAATTAAAACCACATCAAAATAACTACTCCATCCTAGGTTATACCTTCCCGCAAAAGTGTCATACCTATCAGGTTCATTATAGTCTCTTCCTTTCTTGCAGAGACATCTTCTAATGTCACAGTGTTGATAACAATGCAGTAGGTCTTGATATGCATTCTCTTCAAGTTCCCAAGACGCATCCCTATAGTTAATGCAGATCTGTTAGTATATATCTGATTGTTTAAAAGGGTTGCGCTGTCTTTGCCAAAGATGCAAATAATAACCACATGATTTTTCAGTCACATAACGTTTTAAGCAACAGCAAAAATGAGGGGAAGAAAAGAGTCTAGGAAGATAAATACTACCATAAAATACATACTTTTTTTTCTAGTGTACAGTTACTTTTAAAGTATTTATTAGCTTTTCTATAACCATAGTGTATGTTTCTGCTGTTTCTTACTATCCTGCTTTCTCTCTCACAGTAGATATGGATATTTGTTTAGGCTGTCTACTCAATTTACCATTGAAAATGTCTCATGAAAAGTAACTCAATTTTCCAGGCCAGTATAGCAAAGTTCATCAAGTATTGTGACTCTTTTTTCCTCTCCAAAGTCTTGAGCTTCTGTCTCTGGAGGCAATTAATGGTGGTCTCTGAGGGGACTATTATTGAAGACTATGTCTAACAAAGAAACACCATTTTGATAATTTCCTGACTAATTTTGAGCTCCCAACTTCTGAACAATAGCTTAAGAGTTTTAGAAGCAGTTGTATGAAACACGTGCTTAGCAATCCCTTGGGAGAACACGGAAGCTTTATGGTCAAGTAGTCAGTCAACCATAATGCTGTTTGGACAGAAATTGGGCACAAAAACCAGTTCTCGTCAACCTCTACATTGAAGTGAAATTATTGTATTTTGAATTTTTTTTCTTTTTTTTTTGCTATGTTGTGACTTTAAATAGGTCCCTGGTTGAATCACGGCATTAAGAAATACTTTTCAGAACTTCATGGTTTATATTTGTGATGACTAATTTGGCATCTGACAATTTTTATTCATAACCATAAGACAACAGGCTATTCAAACCATTTCTCCATTGAAGGAGAACCCAGTTTTCACATATTAATAGATACAAGTCTATAGAATAAATTAAAATTGTTTTAACAACCTATCAAAGTTTTAGAAGAGTGATTATTTACAAACTTACTTCTCTGGAATGTGTATGCCCATCCTCAACATTTCTTTCTGAAATTTCTCCTTGTTATTACATACTGTGCACCTAAAGAAAAATATCCCAGCACTCAAAGCTTGATACTGCATCAAGGAAAAAAAAACACAACAAAACACCAAACCAATTATTGACTTACTACCATCCTTCGGACATGGATGTTAAAGCTGAAATAAATTATGATGTCGCTTGATACTGCGGCAAAGTGTATTTTACAAGAGCTCACATATTAGAATAAGGTTCATAAACAAAAAGCAATCCTTTTTGTGTAAACTAGATCTGGAGAGTTTAACTAAAGAGCCTTGTAACTATTTCCAGCTCTGGGCTTAGAGAATGGCTGGTGGATCAAAAACTTTTTAGCATTTAGACTCTGGACATAGTTACTTGCAACAAGATGACTACCTAAGGTTGGATCTCAGTTCCTAAAAATAACTACAGGCATGAAATGTATCACACATGTAAAAAACATGGGGTGTGCAGGGTGGTACAACTAATAATGTCAAAAGAGCCTCCCCTCCTTGCAAGCCACTAGTCTCCAAAATACAATTTTAGCATTGTCATTCAAGCGTACTATAATTCCACACATAGTACCAATATTAATCCTAAACAATTTTACACAAGCAACTACTCCACTATTTTTAAACATCATAGAAGCATGATCTCAGTGGATGCAAGGAGAAAAGAAAAGGAGAACTTGTTACCTGCAAGCATTCTCGATGAAACCAAGTGTTTTTACAGCAAGGACTTTTCAGTACATTGTACCCTGGAAATTGTTCAACCAAATCCAGGCATATTGTACACTGGGAAGTTCCACCATATTCTTTATCTGCAAACGTTTGGACTGGTTTATGCTCCCAACAGTAAGACCTAAAAAAAAATTTAAGATTACTTTACCAAAACAGCACATTAAAAACCTTCCTCATTGTTTTTCATAAATAAATGAAGCTGTGCAACAAGCTAAAAAGGCAGTCATGTACTTGTTTTGGTTGAGATAGTTTAAATTTTCTTCACAGTAGCTTTTCAGGGCTGCTTTTAACACAAGTCTGAAACACAGCCACATAAAACACAGGCATGTTCTGAGTAGTGCTTTCACAGAGCCAAGGTCCTTTGTTTCAAACACCACTCCACCAGTGAGTAGGCAGGAGTGCATGCACAAGGAGTTGTATGGAACGTAGCTGGGACAGCTGACCCCAACTGACTGAAGAGAGATCCCTATCACAACGTCAAGCTCATCAATAAAAACAGAGTAAAGGAGGAAGGGGGAAGTTTGGAGTCACGGCATGTCTTCCCAAGCAGCTGGTACACATGATGGAGCTCTGCTTTCCTGGTTGTGGATGAAAATACTGCCCATGGGAAATGAATGGGGAATTCTTCTATTTTGATATGTCTGCCCACAGGAAGTGGCTAATTCATCGTTTTGCTCTGCCTGCACAAGCAGCTGTCACTTGATCTTTTAAACTCAACCCAAGAATTTTCTCACTTTAACCCTACCAATTGTCTCGCTGTTCTGCTGAAGGTAGCAAGCAAGCAGCTGTGTGGTACTCTGCTGTCTATCAGTGTTAAACCATATCGTGCATTTAAGTTACATCGACCACAGAGCCCTCGTCTCCCAAAACTTCTTTTGGTTAATATAACCATATTCCTGTCCTCAGAACCTCAAGTACTTCATATATTTCAATGTTACTATCATGTTAGAAGAACAATTTTGAAAATGCACATCAATTCTGCAGTCTAGGTAGTGTGATAAGTTTTGTAATTTAGCACATTTTCAAATAAGCCAGCCAAGAAATGCAACTCTAGACAAAACCTCATTGAAAATGCATTATTTTTATACATGCTCGATTTAATAAGAGTAATTAAAGTGCCTGCCAGACTTCAATCCACCAACCCCCCCTCCAAAACTCAGTTTACAGTGGGCAAAATAAAGCTATTATCAAATGCACTAAAGAGTATTTTGACTACAGGCATGATGATGGACAGAAAGAAAACAACACTTTATATTAAACTAATTTCTCTGCAGTCCATCTCTAATAAGCAAATCTACAAGTCTTGTGCTTTGAAACAGTGTTTTGACAGGCAGCCAAACCACTGCCATTTCAACAAAGGCACAGGAGAGAGACAAAAACCCCAAAACGAACTATTTTGCAGTTATTTCAGAGTTTAGGATTTAATGACTGATTTTATAAACAATATAACTACTTGTAGAAGCATTAAATTTTATCTTTAAAAGTGATGAGAATTTACTTTAAAAGGTACTAAGTAGGTGATGTAACTGCTTGGCCTTCATATTTTTCCACAAATCTGGTATTTTTTCTTAGATAGCCTGGATGTCATTTATAATTAACAGCCTATGTAATGACAACCCATGAAAAAAACAAATCACTTCCCTTATAAATATAATGAATTGAAAACAAAGAAGCAACTCACCTGAAGTCTTCCATGAACTGGAAGATACATTCCCTTTGTATCCCACAAGGAAAATGGTAACTTCGTCTGCATTTAGGAGATACACATCCAATTGAAGCACCCTTCTTCTTACAGATATTACATTTCTAGGAATAAGTTTTTAGAAATAATGGAATGTTAACACCTAAGGTCCAAGTAAAATTACAGGAATTAAACCAACAGAAAAATGAAGTGTTTGAGAAAGAATATTGGACAGTAGATTATAACTGTGACACACTGCCCACTGAAGAAAGAAACAAATGGAGCCCCACAGGTGATACTAAGTGCACTTAAAAGCTACTGTTTTTCTTTGTATATACCAAAGACTTAATTCTTACCAGTTTTGCAGCTCTATTTACTTCTTTTCTAATATCCGTGATTAAGAATCCATCTACACCTTCATCTTCTTCCCCTCTCTGCCAAATGCCACTTGACATCAACTATGAAAACAAATTTTAAAACATTCAACTACCTAAAGATTTAAAATTACCTCCAGTGCATTTGTCAAGAGAAGTGTGTGCAAAGCATGAGTGCAAACATTTTCATAATTAAAAACCTGATCCAAAACATCTATATTGACACAGTAAGGAATAGTCACCAGTAATAAAAAGAAATAGTTCAGAAAAATCAACCTTATGTAATACTGTAAATACCAATATGGTGTATTCTATATTCCATTTTGAAGTATACAGACTATTTAGATAATTGCCAAACAATTACTTTCAGCATATAAAGCTTCAGAGGAAGTAAAATTAGTTTATTTAATGTGAATGACAATCATGCTTGGGAGATAATGAAGCACAGTAGGAAACATCTATACTCAAGTGCAACCCAAGCGGAAAAGTAATTCACTTTAGAGATTAAATAAACACAGAATACAGTGACTAGGCAAGTCAGAAGAGCCTGATAATTTTACATAAAGTTTTTCATAACATCACAATCTTCGGTTTCACAACTCATTGCCTCCTATATTCTTTACAATCTCATTTTATAGTTCTCATTTTATAATTTCAACACAGCATCATCTTCTAACTATGGTTTTACCAATGTTTTAACCTAACAAATGTGAAGTTAATATCAAAATCAATTAGGAACTTCTTTTTTCCAAATATGAGACATTTCACTAAAATATAGCTGCACCATTAAGTTGCGTCTTTTTAGATCAACTCTTCTCTTATGTCATATCAACTATATTTAAGTAAAATCACTGAGTTTTGTTTTTAAAAAAAAGCAGAGACCGAAACCTTGAAGATGAATGCAGGCAGCTCATCCCATACACAGTAAGACTCAGCACTATAAGCATGCCCTTTCTTAGCTGTTCTGCTTCAGCGAGAAAGGATTTTCCCTTATCATTTCATATGGCCTTATGCAAGACAGAACTATCACAACCTGATCTAAACTTCATTCCAGCTGCTCAAAATTTAAGAAACCCCCCAACCAATCTATATCTATGTTACTTCATAAAACCTCTGCTCTGCCTAGTGTTTTAAAAATTCAACCTATTAAGCCACTTGCAATCAACAGTCTCTAAAGAACCAGCTGAGAAAACAAAACAAACCCTGATTTCCCCCCAAGTAGTCAGAGTATCATAAGGACCTACAAAAATTTAGTTTGAAAGGTAGTACACCTTTAAGACTATGCACCTTGGAAAACATCAAGTGTGATAACCAATGATAGTTAGTTTATATCTGCAGCTTTGCTGAAACAGTAAGCTTTTACTAACTAGTGATACTGTAGTGATACAAACATTTAGGTACATATTTTTAAAGTATTACCCCATCTTATCTAATGTCAGGGAATAACTTACTGCCAAACAAGAACTAATGTGAAATGAGGAAAAAAAACCCCAGACAACTCTTTTTCCAAATTCTGAAACAACACTTCTTTTACAGAAGTGGTTACGTAACTGCAACCTATTCCCTTTCTCTTAATGTGTACCTTCATTGCCACAAGCGCTTGGAAGAATTAGGTAATTAAATGGATCATTAACATATATAGCTATTAATAAAGGCTTGCTGGGATTTCTTTCTTCTGATGCACCTGTAGAAGCCATCAATGCTACAAGTTAAAGCTGAGAGTTCAAGCTTCACAAAACTGTACCGCAACCATTTTGACAGGTTATTACTATCTAATACTTGAGGCTTTTTTTTTAACTCTCCAGTTAAAACAGAGAGGCTTTAAGGTCAAAACCACATACTTACCAAACAGTAGTTATGAACAGTGAGATTGTATTCCACGTAGGTCCTTTTTTCTCCATACTTTTCAGGGCAGTCATCTGTCCATCCACAGAGAACACAGACTGAAATAACAGAATCATATTTATAACCTCAGTGAATATACTGGATTCCCTGTGGATCAGCTGTAGAGTTCTAACTTTGATCTCTCAATTACATGGTATTGAGGTGGATTACGGGATAAAGGAGAGCAGATAACCCTCTCATAGCCAAATTCTACAGTAAAACTGGAAGAGTGTACTACTTACTCCTCCAGTTCCTAAATAGGAAACAGTGCACCAATTCCACTCACCTGCTGATTCCTGAGAAGGTATCATCTAAGCTAAATTCACAAGCCAATCGAGCTCACAAGTTCCTCAAATACCTGACTATAATTATCAAATGTACAGTAACATCCAGACACATAGGAAATACACGGTCAAATTGATTTTATACATATACAGACATCACCGTATTAGAACCCATGAAGCAACACAACTGTTGTTGTGTGATGTTTGTGTGATAATCTTTGTGAGAAGCATGTGAACAGTATTCTGACTGTATCAAATCATATACCACCAATGCTTTTAAACATATCCTAGTTAAAAAACTTCAGGGATTTGACACATTGAAGTCAACTAAAATCTCGACTAATTGCCCATTTCTGCAGTTCCTGAGCCCACTAACATATTGACATGAACAGAGATACTGCTTCAAACTAAAAAAAGCCTTGAAAGATACATCTCCAACACAGCTAAGTGCTATCTGGCAGGCAACTTTCTTAAAACATCTGCATAAAAAGCTACTTTGAAGTATTCCAGTTACAGCAAACAAATCCAAGGAAATTTACATATTACTTCTTTTTCATTCCATGAGACAAGTGGTTCACAAAGCAACTTGATTACTGAAAATCCACCTGTTCTTTGAGACCAAGGAAAACTGGTATGATATATGCAGATTAAAGACTTCTATAACAAATAAAAAACCTTACTTACCCGAACTTTTAATGTCAAAATTACTGTCTTTACTCATCCTAATGAGTTGTTTTGGCTATCTGTAATAAAAAAAAAGAAATAAGGTGTTAAATACATCTAATGTATTAACAGTCACCATTACATGCCACTTTTAAATTTCTTTTTAAATTAAAAAAACCCAAACAAGCAACCTCTCAGTAAATTACAAACGGCATCGAAAAGAAGAATATTCTAATTCAGCTGTCAGTGTGAGAGATAGGGGTTTGGAAAGCAGGATGCAAGCGTTCATAAAAAATATTCCCAGGCCAGCAATCCAAGGAAAAACAAGGAAGTACCAATGCCTTCTCCTCAAATCAACACTGAGTTAACATCAGAGACTTGCAAGAAAAACATTAACCAGGTAGGATAGTGATGTAACTATAATGTAGTAAAAGAAATCCTGATCCCAGATTTTCAAAAGGAATTGTATTGAGAAAGAAGAAAAAAAAAAAGCAGCAGAAGTCTCAGGTAAGGCAACTGCTCTACTCCACTGACAGCACTTTGTTAACGGGAACTGGTGCAGTCACACCAGAGCCCTTAGCCAGAAAACTGTTTAAGAGGAAAACAAGCATAGAGTAAACAAAGCCGGAACCAAAATAAGCCAAAAGGCTGCGAGGAAGGCCACAGATTAAATAGTTCCAGTTTTCCCAAACTCACCCTTCCCTCCTCCCACACAATGGGAAACACAAATATTTATATATAACATATTTATATAGGTGAGGGGGGGCAGCAGGCAAGCACACCACTAGCACATGCTTCCCACTCCTTGGGATCACCCGAGGACTCCCGGTTTCACAGCCCTCAACCTACTGGGGTAATTCAACAAAGAAACAGACCAGATATTCACCTTCGTGTGTTGTAAAAAGCCATACCAGGTGGGGAAAGCTTGTACGTGCTGGGGCAACAAGAAAAGCATTTTGCTTTTTCCAGCAAAAAGGGGTGTGTGTGTAATAAATCTCTACCCTCCCACTACTTTTCTCAATTTCTCACGGGGAATTAAACCCTGGAATTCCAATTTGCAAGTTAAAGAGCATGCCAGAACAACCACTCGGGCTGGATGCATAATCCCGCAGTACTTTCCTGAAGAACAAGGCGGTTTCCTATCAGTCTGTTCGCGGGACAGGAACACATTCTCACCCAGCGCTTATACAAGTCGAAGTGCGAGCGACTTGTATCTACTCTGCCGAAACTGACTAAAATAGGAACAGTCCCTAGAGCGGTGCTTAGGCTTTGCCAAGTGCTGTACCTCTGTGTACCTGCAGGACAACCCCAAGAGGCACGGATGCACCCCATTTGCCCAGCTTAGGGACAAAGGCCGCACAGAGCTCTCCCTGCTCCCACCCGTTCCTGCCGGGGGCTCGAATTCTCACGACTGGTCTCCAGCACCACTCGCTATTCAGAACACGAGGCCGTGCCCTGACAGGAACCCAGCCCTCAGCAGCCACCCAACCGCCCCGAGTCTTGCCGGGGCTCAAACGCGGAACCGGGTTCAAAGGTACAGCTGCCACTATGGCGAGGGCCGCCCCGTCCCGCCTCCGACCCGCAGGCGGGACGGCCGTGCCCGGGACGCTGCTGTCGCCCTACTAGTTTCCTTCCAAGGAGCGCGATCGGAAGAGGGAAGGTTTCCTCTTAGAATTGCCATTCCCCTGTTTTCCGCCCCCAGACAAGCGGCGGGAGCCGCAGGCACGAGCTGGGGAGCTGTGGCACACTGCTGCCCCGCTCGGCTCTCCTCAGGGAGCAGCAAGGCCGCAAGACGAACTGCCCCGGCAGCCCAAACTGACCCACATCCCCCAGCACTCGCACTCGCACTCGCCCCCGCGCCCCGGACTCAGTCAAACCCGAGGCGCAGGCCACTCACCCCCAGGACAGCCACGCCAACGACGCGCTCGGTAGCCACCCCGACAACAACCTGCCGCGCTAACTGACGTGCAATTCAAACCCAAACATCCGCCGCCCTTCCGGAAGCGGAGAGCCAGCCTCGCGCTCGCCCCGCCCACCGCCGCGCTCTCCATCCGTTGCATCGGCTCTCGGCCGCCCTCACTGGGCATGGAGGCTCAGCGGGAGGCTGGGTGCGGGCTTGGAGAACGGTACTTCCGCATAGTAGAGGAGCCGGTGGTCGCCGCGCTTCCCGGCGGTCACAGCTGCAGCTCGGTGGGCGGCCCTGCATTGCCGGGCCCAGCGGTAGTGTCGGGGCAGCGCTCCCGGTGATGGTGTTTTACGGGGCTGTCTGGCTCCTGGGGATACTGGTGAGAGGGGTCCTCGCCTGCGGGGCTGTGGCCGGAGTTAACATGCGGGAGCCTGCCCAGTCCTCATCGGTGACCGCTGTCCTGAGGAGGTGCAGGTCACCGCTACGGCAGTTCACCCCCGCCTGAAGAGCCCTTGGTGGTTACGCTGGTGTTTCGCCATCTGAGCGCTGCCGCCGTGGCAGACGGACAGCGGCAAAAGGAGGCAGGGTTCGGCGAGCCCTGGGGCCTGGGCGAACTCTTTACCTGCCAGCTGAGCCTGGCTGCTGCAGTCCCGGGGCTCGGGGTCCAGCGGTGGGAGTGCTGAGCAGATGTCCCCGGTGCAACACTCACCAGACAGCACCGCTAGCAGATGTCCCACCTCACCCCGCTTTGCCCAAGTGGTCTCTCCAATACCAGAGAGGCCAATTCCTCCAGTAACTTGATTGTCAAACTGGTAATCTCTGCAGCACCGAACACCCAGAGTCAGGCTCTGGGTTACCAGAAAACTCGGTTAAGAAAGTATCTTAAAATCAATTGGGGACTTTCAGAAAGCAGGCATTCTTTATTGCAGTGCTGTATGGACAGGACTGCTCCAACCTAACTTGTGCACTCTTAGATGGGAGGGCAAAGGTGTGTATCATTCTAGTACACACATACTCATTTCATCACACGTGTACTTTTAAGTCTCTGAGGGTCTTCTGTGAGGTTCTGTGGTGGTCCTTTTGTGCTCTGTAGTGGTTCTTTGAAAATGGCCTTTCCCATGAAGTTTTCCTCAAAGCATGCACAGTGTGGATTAATCCAGGTGTCTTGTTTCTTCTCTTATGGTTATCTAGTTTTCACTTAATTTCTTGCTAGCTTATCTGCCCCTTGCACCACAGCTGTGAAATACTGTCCTTGATTGCATTCTTATCTGAGGCTCCTTGCATTCTTCCTTCTTTGTTTGATGCTCCCCCTTCTGTAGCCCCAGAGTCTGTTCTATTACACAAGAATAGCTCAAAGTTTCTTATGTCTACTATTTATCTGTACCAAAAGTTTCAAGGTTGCTCAAGCAAGCACAAGGCAAGCACAGCAGAATTGCCATCAGAGGCATAGAGGAATCTTTCAACCTTTATTCAAGGTATCACAGCCGCTGGGTCCTGAACTTTCTATCCATTCACTAGCTACCATGGCTTGAAGTTCACTAGCAGCACATGGACAGAACAGAGAACATACCCAGGAACATGTTTAGGACTTGGCCAGGCAAGTGTGCTGACCAGCAGCAGCTTGTTTTCATACAATTGGACCCTTTTGTCCCAAATGCCTCTCTTTTCCTGTGCTTGATCATCCTCTATTTACCTTTATTCCACCCTTTCCCTAAAAATCCTGTAATCACAGAACCTCACAACTGTAGGGGTTGGAAGGAACCTTGAGAAATCATTGAGTCCAACTCCCCTGCCAAAGCAGGTTCCGTAGAGCAGGTCGCACAGGTAGGCGTCCAGATGGGTCTTGAATGTCTCCAGAGAAGGAGACTCTGCAACCCCCCTGGGCAGCCTGTTCCAGTGCTCGGTCACCCTCACCGTGAAGAAGTTCTTTCTCACATCAGTGCGAAACCTCCTGTGGTCTAGCTTGTGACCATTGCCCCTTGTCCTGTCCCCACAAGCCACTTAAAAGAGGTTGGTCATCTCCCTTTGTCTCTTACACTTCAAATATTTATAAACATTGATGAGATCCCCTCGCAGTCTTCTCCAGGCTGAACAGCCCCAGCTCACTCAGCCTTTCCTTCTTTTTGTGAAGAGTGGTGAGGTGCTGGAACAGGCTGCTCAGAGAGGTGGTGGATGCCCCAACCTTGGAGGTGTTCAAGGCCAGGTTGGATGTGGCCCTGGGTAACCTTGTCTAGATCCAGGCCTGGGGGTTGGTGGCCCTGCCTGTGGCCTGAACTCGACGATCCTCAGGGTTTCTTCCAACCCAGACCATTCTGTGATTCCGTGATTCTGTGATTCTGTGATTCTGTGATTCTGTGATTCTGTGATTCTTCTCCGAGAGACTTGTAATAATCTTCCTTCTCCCTCATCAATTAGAAAGTTCCAGTTGAATTTTCTCAGGGCTTCCGAGTGGTTCCTTCAATGACCCATCAGTGTCCTGAGATTTCTAATATTTGGTATTGTCCCTGTTACTTCCTGTGTTTGTTTATCTGAGGTTTAATTCTGTGTGTGGTCCGAGTCTTGTATGTTAAACTGCCCTTAATCAGATATCATCAGGAAAAAATTAAAATCCATATATCCTTGAAATATATACTTCTGAAAAAAAGAATGAAACTGATGTGAAAACTGATGTGAAACTGAGGAAAAGGTAGACAATTGTAGATAATTACTGGTTTGCTAAAAAACAAAAAAAAAGTTATTTTTAACAAATTACATTTGTTTTCCTAAATGTGCTTCTGTGTGGTGGATGTTCCATTTTATCCAATAACCAAGAACCTATCTGCTATGTATGAAAAACACAGAAAAGATTCTATCCTTTTAGAAGGATTTGAATCTGCATTTTCAAAAACTGTGGAGTATGATTCTTGTCTGTACCCTCTTTGACTTGCTGACCGTTCTGATACATAAAAGTAAGTGCCACACTGCCAATGGGATTGACAAAATTTAATGTCTTATGAGAGTCAGGGGTTAAACCCCAGTCTGTCATATTCTGGGCAAAGGTCCCAATTAATGGTCTACTGAATAAATAAAGGACATTTTTATTACCATACTACCTTTGTAATATATGTACCATTATTTCCTTTGCTGTATGTCAGTATTTTCAAAATGCAAGATATTCCACTTTGGGTCATCTGATCTGTAAGCTTTGTTGTTTGGGTTGTCGAGGGTTTTGAATTAATAATTTTTATCAGTTAGAAAAAGACTGAACATTTGTTTTCTTTCAGTCTTTGTCAGTCATTCAGGTAGACCTACCCAGAAGGGAGGAAAACTTTAAAGGAAGAATTAACACCGTGTCTGTCTCTTCTGCTGGGTTTTTTAGATTATTGGTGTTTTTCACAAGACAGCCTCAAACATTTTTCTATATTTATGTACTGACAAACAATAGCATCCTCCTCTAAACATCTGAAGTATGGTAGGCTGTCTAGAACTCCAAATCACTTATGTAAATGCTTGGTCATGGCATAGCCCGTTAAGTTTCTAGGACCTAACTGTAATGGCAGCATTTTATACTCAGTTTGCATGGTTATACATTAGTAAAATTAATAACCAATCAGGTCCTGAAATTTTTTATTTAAATTATGGACTCATGGCTTTTTTTGTTTTCACATAGCCCTCTGAAAAGTACCAGCTGTAGTAGCTCACTGTTTACCACAAAACACAAGGTGGTTTTGTTTGGATTTTGTTTTCTTAGTTCTCCCCTATATCTTTTCTGGTCCTTGTTTGACTGTTTTGATGTGAAACCACTTCTTGACTGTTCTTGGTGTCTTTTGAACTCAAACATACCACCTCTTGCAGCAGGAATTTCCTCAGAAATTTCAGGTCTCCAGGTACAAGGTTCTTCAGATAATAAGCAGGTATGTGAGCATTGGTGGTTAGGGGTGATATTTCTCCTGCTGTGAGATGCTGTGGCTTCACCCTGCAGAGCTCATCTGCTGCCTGCATCGCTGTGTTCATTTGGGGTCAGGAGCTTAATGTGTCTATATAAATGCAATACCACTCTGTTCCACTCCTTGGCCTTTCAGAGAGGACATAAGCTAAATTGCTTATAATTTTTCCTTCCTGAGCTAAAAGTTTAAATGATGCTTCTCGTTTTGATGTATCTAAGCACTGTGATCCACAATCAGCACTCTGCCAAGGGCAAGGCAATTCTGTTGGGCAGATGAACCCTGGGGGAACAGCGTAGTACTGTATCTGTTACCCTTCCTGAAGCTGAGAAAGCACTTGAATTACCCTTTTGCATGTTAATTACACCATTATTACAAATTACCAGTTGTAATTTATGTATCTAGGGAGTTTTTACTTTTTTTTCATGCTTATTAAAAAACTTAGGAGGTTTTACTTTTCCATTCTGTAAATAGGAGGCCAGAAAACTTCCACTTACCTTCTCCTTATTCAAATGAACAAATTCTAGCCTGTAGGTGTAAATGTGGTGTTTTGCTTAAATAGTTTATGTTTTGGTTTATGTTTGAAAGTTATATTTAAATGTCAGTTAATACTTGCCTTGCAGAAAGCATTTTGTAGAGTCATTAATTGCAGATTGTGGGTGATGCTGCTGATACTTTGTGAAGGATTTGATTAAGATGCAAACACCAAGCACAATACCTTCAAAGGATAAGATACATCCTGCTTTCTAGAGGACAGGAGAGCACTGCTATGTTTTTTACAGCTTCTTCAGCACTCTGATTTAACTTTTTTGTGAAGAAAAATACTTTTGGTTTAGAAACTTCTAAAAATTCCAAACAAAAATGTTATCATTTTTGTAAGCAGCTTGGAGGCAAATGGGTAGCTGAAAATATGATTTGTTATTCTACTGCCACTTTAAAGCTCAAGGTCTTTCTGTGTTTCTTTTTTTAAACTGTTTTAAAAACAGTTTAAGATTTCTTGAGGTGATCATTTGAGCATACAAATATTTTACATAGATAGGGACATAGGTAGTCTTGCTTATGAAATTCCTAATGCACCTCAGTAAGAATCTTATCTATAAAGGTTAAGTAAATAAAATGCTAACTTCACAGGTGGGCAAGGGTTGGTCCTTTAAAGGCTTGTATTTTCTGGTTAGTTTACTATGGAAATCCTAACATTTTTATAAATAAGCAGAAGTAAACAGACTTCACTGAAACCTGTTGAGCCAAAGTACTTCTGTCAGATAGACAGTAGTCAGCTTACTTATCTAGTAACAACTAAAAAAGTCTGAGTGCACACTGAAACAGTTTACCAAGAGGACCCAGTCAATGGATGCAGAAACAGAAACTTCTCAAGCATCTCAAAATCAACCAAAATTGTACAGCAGATGATGGCGTTTTTATGTGAAAAGGGTTTCTGTCCCCTCAGCATGTTACTTCTGCTAAAAGCTCATGGAAAACCATACTGGAGAAGTGATGTGCATTACTTTTTCTTTCTTAATAAAGTAGGACTTGTTAATGATTTGCTGATCTTTAATGAGGATGTCAGAAAGCTGCAGATTTTGGAAGCAATAGGAAGGCATACCTGAATTGTTATTGAGGGTTGACTGTCATTTAGAGTTGACTTCAAATTCCTTTTTCCTGACATCTAGTCAATTGTATTTTTATTTTCCTTTGATACTCATGCTCTGAGATCGTTCACAACAAAGAAGAATAAGACCCTCATAATTTTTACAGGTACAGAGACACAGCTTCACAGACCATAAAATCAGATGTCCTTACAAAAATAAGCTGGTTTGGTTTTTTTTTTTTTGGTGCGTTTTGTGGTGTTTTGTTTTGTTTTTTAAATGCATGTTTTTTAAAGGCCCGTGAGTTTAATGTGACAAGATGCTAATTTTGGCTTCTCAGACAATGCTAGATCATCCTTCAGTGCACCCAGACAAGACAGAAACAAAGCTCCACTTCCATGTGGAAATCGTGGTGCACCCTGAGGGTCCTGTGTTGCACAAGTGCCTTTGACTTCCATATGAATGAAGATCCCAGCTCCAAGATCCAGAACCATGTTGCAATTTTGTTCGTAGCACTAAATCTCTTTTCAGCAGATTTAGAGATTCTTAATTAAAGATTAGTTCTGGAGTCTGTCAAAAGCAGAAGAAAAAATGGTGATGGCCTCAGTGAACTCTCTGCTGACTGTACTTCACTTAGGTAAAAAGCAGGAAGGCATCAGGGGGTTATGTTATCCCTATTTTGTTTGCTGCAATAAAGAGTCTGGGAGAGAAGGGTCTATGCAGTGCTCTCCTGAAGTTCGTGGAGACATGTAAGGAAAATACCAGATGAGCTAACTTTAGCCAAGGAAGTTGTGTTCACTGGTGACAAATGAGTCTTGATTTTTTGTATCTGTTAGTGACTATTTCTTTTGTATTTACAGAGAAAGGAAACTTGATCTTAAACCTCTTCATTATTTCTTCTCAAATGCTGAAATGAGGTTAAAAATCTCAGCTCTGAAATGACTATGAAACCTGAAATCTTGATTGTTTTAATGACTATGATATATTCTGCACCTGGATTCAGCTGTGCTACCCTTACATAAGCATTCTGTCTTTAATATACTACCTTCCCATTCTACCAAGGAAGACCTTCTTTGGAGAACACAAATTGTTTGGTTGATATGTTGTCTCATAAGTGCTAGAAATTGTAAAAATTTAGAGCTGAAACTCACTCCCACAATCCATGGTTATCCAGACTTCTCACATTCTGCAAATTGCCCAAGATTTGAAAATTAGCTAGACAAAAGATTAAAAATAGCAGGAGATTTAGTTCCTTAAATACATTCTTTTATTGAATCACTATCAAGGGAGTACAGCCTCTATTCTTTTCAAATATGCAAATAGTTACAAATAAAGAATCTTATTATAAAATTGATAGTTTTTAAACTAGAAGCATGGAAAATTAATCCTATTAAAAAGTCTTTTCTTCTGTTTAGGTATTTTTCCTTTGTCTAAGGTATGTGTGCAATAGGAGAAGAAGGTTCTAGTTTGCAGCTATAAAACCAGTGTTAGAAATGTGCACTTGAGCCCAGCTCTGGGGTAAAAGGTAAATAGGAAAGTGCTAGTACCTGCATTGATCCTTTTAATATATTAATAAAGCTGTGTTTCCTACAACTTGCTTGCTGCATCACTTACCACGAAAAATATAGTGCTGTATTTGTGTCAAGTTCTGCATTTATTGTGTTGATCTACACATCTTATTTATGAACAGTGAAAATAAAGAGAAGTGAACTCTATCTCATATCAAACTACTCCTATGAAATTATTAATTAGATGCTGTAGAGGATGTAAAGGATGTAAAGTACCTTAAATGACTGATTTCTTGTTAGACTGCAGTTGGCTCATATACAAAGATCTGAAGTCGTGCTATATCTCCATCACTTGAAAATTGGAAAATAACTTTTCCTCCAGGTTTTATTTGGATAATCATGTAAAGGAGATAAGTATCATGTGAAATTCTGGCATTTTTAACTGTTTAACTACTGTGTTGCTATCTGTTGTCTAGAGCATTATTTAAAGATGCTCTGTTCATCCACAGATGTTGACAAGGACAGCACGTAGAATACTACTTTGTCCTGGAAACAGTGTAGTGAACATGTAATGTCTTTGGAGAGTGAGTGCTAATAGCTAAGGATTCCTCAAAA
Source organism: Heliornis fulica (assembly GCA_013399135.1). NCBI lineage: Eukaryota > Metazoa > Chordata > Aves > Gruiformes > Heliornithidae > Heliornis > Heliornis fulica. Next base: position 92,880 of record VXBZ01010242.1, read on the forward strand.
CCAGTGTATTTGCATTAGTACTCTTGTCAAAGGAAGAGGAGTTTGAGTGGGAGAGGGCTTGGCTGTACAAATTCTGTGAATCAACACTGCTTGATTAAAACCAGCAGAGGGTAAGTGAGCTGCTTTATTGACATGGTCTGTTTATACTGCTTGGGAAGGAGCACTCTGTTTGCCAAGTTTACTCACTCAGAATAGTCTTTGGATAATTTCACCAGTGAGCGCTTCAATGTTAAAATTTTTGTGCTGAAAGCACAGTTCACTACAGTACTAACCCTTCACTCAGTGTCCTAGGTGTTATGGCAGCCTAGGACTGACAAGTCAGAGTCAGTTCAAGCTAGAGGTGAACCCTAATCATCCTGCTCATGGAATGATGTTTATTTATATCAGTAATTGATATTTTTTCTCATAGCTGCAGACCAGTTAATAATTTATTGAAAGCTTTCTGAAATACTAATTGAGAAGTGTTATGTATTTGACCTTACATAGAAGGGAAAAATATTTGGGAAATTTTGGTTGCCCCATCATGGAAACTCTGGAGACAAATATTGGGCATTCTTCCTGAGGCCTACCACATTGCTTGAACAGTATTATAAAAATAGAAATAGAAGTTAACCTAGTTTCATGTCCACAGTCCCACAAAGCTCCAAACCTTCGTGATGTTAAAATCACTTTTGTTTCTAGCTGCTTTGATTTTGATTGCTATGGACTTCATTTGTCTTTCAATGACCCTAAATGGATATGCAGCAGTCTGGTGCATCCTGCTTTCCAAGCCTCTCAAACTTCACAAGCAGACTTATATTTTATATGCTCTATAAGCAAGAATATCCACAATTACTCCACCTGGATTAAATGCTTTTGAGAAATGACAGTTATTGTCCCAGGAACTTGACTTTTTTTCTTTTTTTTCCTTTTTTCTTTTTTTTTTTTTTTTTCCTGTAGAATAAGGTAGATCATGATGGGGACAGCAGTGTAGATTTCATAGCAGCCTGACACTTTCATTCAGTTGTACACTAGAGGGGATTGCGTGAGCAGATTAAGTTCTGAAGTCTAATATTAGAGTTTTATGTTGTATCATAAGTTGCAAGGCTGCAAACTTGCATGACTAAAGTGGTGGCTGCAGTGATATGGCTCCCTCCTTTAAGTTAAAAAATGACAAAAATACCATTTCAATTCATACGTGACATTTACTGTCAATTTGTTGTTGACCTGAGCCAAAATCATCCAAGGAGAAAGACTGCCTCCCTCATGCTGATGCTTTGTGGGGGAACCCTGAGCCTAGCAGCTGGGGAAACAGAAGTTCTTTTTTACATTCAGGTGCTTGCCAAAATTGTTTCGTTTTCCCCCATCTCAAGGGTATGAAAAATCATGGAATCAAAAATCATAGAATGCGTTGTGTCTCACCACCTTCACAGTAAAGAGCTTCCTAATGTCTAATCTAAACCTAGCCTGCTTTTTCAAACCATTGCCCCTCATCCTGTTGCTACATAGCTTTAGAAACAGTCCTTATCCAGCCTTCCTGTAGGCCCCTTCAAGAACTGAGAGACTACTATAAGGTTTCTCCTGAGCCTTTTCTTCACTAGGCTGCACAACCCCAACTCTCTCAGCCTGCCTTCATAGGAGAGGTGCTTTGATCATCTTCGTGACCCTCCTCTGGACCTGGTCCAAGAGATTCATGTCCTTCTTGTGATGAGGGCTCCAGAACTGGACACAGTAATCTAGGTGGGGGTCTCACCAGAGCAGAGTATAGGAGGAGAATCATGTCTCTCAATCTGCTGGTCACACTTCTTTTTATGCAACCCAGGATGCGGTTGGCCACCTGGTCTGAGAGTGCACAATGTTGGCTTGTGTGTTGGCTCATGTCCAGCTTTTCATCCATCAATAACCCCAAGTTCTTTTCCACAGGGCTGCACTTCATCACATCACCCACCAGCCCATACTGTTAATGAGGATTGTCCTGACCAAAGGATGTGGACTTATTTTTTTGCAAGACATTTGAGCACCACGCTTGGAAGAGATACAGGCATTAATACCCATTGATTTTCCTAAGATTAACATGCATATGCTTAAGCATAGGTTTTGAAAAGAATTTACTTCAATACTGTAAAAAGTATAAAAGCGGTTCACATACCAATCAAGTGGAGGCTGTTGTTATCTGTTGTCTCTCGAAGTGTACCACTTTAGAATCGAAGCTTGGAATAAAGTTCCCTGAAGCAATTCCAAGTGAAAATTACAGAAAAACACCACTAGATGGAGTCAATGGTTTTCTAATTTGTTCTTCATAGCTCAGGCTATAATAGAGCTTCAAAATTATTATGATCACTGAATTGTTAAGTGGAATATGATAATTTAAGTAGCTCACCTGTATCTTGTTATAATTGCATTATCTGTTCTTTAAGCTTTACAATTCTATGATTTTTCACTTAGTCTAAAAATATTTTTTACAATTTGATGCTGAATAAAAATATTTTAATAGAATTCTTTATCAGAATTACAACATCCTGTATCAATACTCACATTTCCTATTCAAGTCTCTAAGTTGTTCTTACGATTCTCTTCAATCCTGTCATTTCAAAGGGTAAGTTCAATTCTAGTGGTTTCATCCTTTTTAGTAATTATAAATTGATAAAGCAGGTGATTTGCTAGACTTAAGTGGGTTTTTTGTTAATGTTTAAATAAAAATACTGTTATTCACTGTGCTGAAAAGCAACTTGGAAATCATCAACAATCGTGAAGTTGTTAAAGTAAGCTGTGTTAAATTTAGCAGCACAAAGATTCTTCTGTCAGGATTTGCAAAATTCACCTTAGACCAGGATTATTTTCATTTCAAGTGTCATCAAGTGAAATTGTAATAATGCTTTTCACAATGCATTACTTATATAGTCTAGCCTTACTGAAGTTACTTACTGCCTTACCTGAAGATAGCTAGCCATCCAAAAATGTCATTTGTTTTTATTCCGTAAAACAGAAGTTGTTCTCACTAAAGAGCTGTCCAGATGTGCCAGCTTTCTTCCCATGGGCTGTTAGTAAGGTGCCATTTGTGGAGTTGTACGGAATATGCAGCTCTTCTCAACGTCATCTTCTGTGAATTTGGCCCTGCAGGCAGACCCATTGTGGTTGTCTTTTGTACAAAACAAAGAAAGAGAGAACCCCTTCAACAACATTGCTCTTCTTGGACTACAAGTACCAGGCAGATTTTCAGTAATTTGTTAAAGAAAACCACTTCATTTCTGGCAAAACAAGCACGTGGCATTACTTAAAATGAACTCTTTCACTATTTAGGGAATATAATCATTAGTTCAGAGCTATTTTACCACTGCTGGATCTCTTCTAATATAGCTCTTACCTAATTTTGTTTCTTCTGTTAATAACAAGAAAAAAAGTAACCGAAATACATTGTCTTATGCTTAATGTTTCTGTTACCAGGCAAATTAGTTAATGCTTTCAGGACATAACTTTTACCCAGCTTCTTAGAATATTTATTTATACTAATAAAGCAATTATTTATTATACTGAAAAAAATAATAACAATTTTGGATACTCCATAGCAAAAAACCCACACAAAGTTATCTATTATCTATTTACTATATGGAAAACAATAAGCAAAGTAAAAACTTTAAAATCCACTATTGGCTGTAGCTATACAAAACTATAAGTATTTCAAGATAGAGATGACTTGCATCTTATTTTTAATTATCATAATAGAAAATGATACTGAAAAGAAATTAAGAGATTTGTGTGAATCCCTTACTCTCTTGGCTTTCATCATCTTATGTTTAGTAAAAAACATAACAAAACTGATGAAGAAGAAAACCAGACATTTTGTGCCAAAGGCCTGTGCTTTGTTGTATATCTAAATTCCGAACTCTATTATTCCTGCATTTTATTACTGAGGAACTCAAACAGCCATATTCAAGCCTATCTATAGGTACCTTTTTCTATTCGGGTTGCTGAAAGCCAGACCAAGAATTTATCTAAATTCTGCTAATTATTTTTGGTCAAGTATTGTCTAAAGCACAATTATTTTGCAGAATAAATTTATGTTCTTTTAATCAACTACTGCTGCAAGGCCATAGGTTCAAAAAATACAGAGTCCAATTACTTTCATACATAATGATACAGCTAAGACTTTAATAGTTTGTGGTGTCTTCACGTCTAAACAAGTAAATGGGTTTATGCAACAATTGTGTTGAATAAAGGTCACACACTAACAAATGAAACAGAATACATTAGAATAAGCAATTTATGTATAAGCTTAATATCGTAAAGTTTACAAAAATTATTTTTAAACTGTATGTAGGCTTAGACTCAGCTATGTTGTGTATCTGATGATGTAGCCTTTTCTTGGAATAGTTTGTTTCACTATCCAGTTAATTACAGAATTACACCATATGGATTTGACATGTTTGCTTTATGCATTCATAGCTGTTATCAAGAACTTTAATGGCTTACTAACCCCCACCTATGAATAAAGCTTTTTTCCTTTATAAAACTGGAAGGATGTAGCAGAATAGAAGCAAGAAGAGTTTTTACACCTCCTCTTGTCAGTCTGAATGATTCACTAGTCATGGTAGGCTGTATGCTCTGTATCAATACAATTAAATAATCAGTACCTGTAAGTTAAATCACTTCTCACACCCACTAGTAAAAATATGACAATAAAGCTATTCCCATTATAGTTTTCTTCTTTCATTGAAAGTAATTACATATAGTTTAGAGACTACATCTACAAGACATAAATGATACCTAAAACTTTTTCTCTGTAGGTAATAAATTAAACAGAAGAAAAGATACATTTCTGCAAAAATACAGTATGTAATTTTTACAGGGACAAGACACCGAGAGATGGCAATGTAGCTTTTGTTTATTTAATTGTAGACCCTGTAAAAGTCAGTAGGATCCTAGACAAACAGGAATTTGAGTGAGAATTAACTGCATGTAGCAGTAGTTATAAAATGAACACAAAACTTTTCATTTTTAAAGGGAAGCATTAGTTTAACACTTTAACTAATACACTAAGAAGAAGGTGCTTATTCTTACAGTGCGTACCATGGATGGATCTTTTAATAGCCTGCATTGGGTCTTCACACCTCAAAAGCTCTTCTAATTTCATGTAAACCTGTCGTCCCTATACTAGATTTCTATAAGAAACACAGGTGGCAGCAAAAGTGTTTTTCTACCTGTTCACAGGGTTCTATAGATAAAATGAAGTTGTTACCAATGTGGTAGCTATGGTGTACCTAAACAATGTAGCTGCTCAACTACAGTGATTTTTAGCACCACCATCTTACAAAACAAAGCGTTTCAGGGTTGCTGTAGGTAAAAATTAGATGAAATTTAGGTGTTCAGTCTAGGCAGATAGTGCAATCAAGCATTAGTATTTTGAGGCTGCACGNAAGAAACTGTCAATGAAGAAAGGCTGGAAGAGGAAGCATCTCAAGACATTTTGTTTTGCAGAAACGTCTCATTTTGTCTTGTAAACACTGTCACAGCAAAAGAAATCAATCTTGGCCTTTTAATCTTAATGTCCTTTTGCCAGATTAAAAGGAATATAAATGCCCATTTAAAAGGCTCAGTAAGAATTCATACTGATTTTTTTCAAGCATACAAAGTATTATATGAAGAAGTATATGAATAATATAAGCAAGAAATTTTGAGGAATACATCTTGACAGACTCATTTTGTTGGCTTGCAGTAAAACTGACCATGGACTTTATGTACTCAGGTTTGCAAATAAGCTGAGTTTGGCATTTGTCCACAAAGCTTACCAAGTTACCTTAATCTTATAGTGTAGCACAATGCCATTTTAGAATGCCCAATATCTCTTCACTGTTGATAGAGTTGTAGGAAGGAAGGGATGGCCACACTTGAGGCTTTTGGGATAAACAGCATTCTGTTATTACTATTGATACATTATGCGGATTGAACTTGGACTGCAGAAAAATTTTATGTTTTGGCCAGAGGCCTAAGGCAACAGCAAAAGTTAGTGCTGAATATTGAAACTGGCACTTGTACAAGAGAGTGCACAGCTACTCTCCAGTGAACAGGCAGAGTTAACATAGCTGATAGACAGCTGCTCGAGAATGCCTGCAGCTGAGCCAGGCAGCACAGTGCTGGTTACTCCAAGACTGTAAAATGCGCCCTTGTCATGCCCCCTCACTTTTTCAGAAACACAGTTGTGTGTGTCTTTTAGCAAAGTCTATGAGCTAACTTCCTTAAGGTCCCGTGACGTACCATGCAAATACAGGTACACTGAAATGGCCTTTGCTCCTCTATAAAGGCATGGGTAGCATTGGTCAGTGGCAGAGGTCAGTGCAGGGACGGTAGAAAGGAACAGGATCAGGAGAATGCTGAGAATTTCTGTTCATGTCTGTCATAAAAGATTCCTGGTGGTAATTCAGAGTTCACTCTGCTGAGTGTTTCACTTGCTTTCAGGTTGGCAGTGAGATTCACAGGAGTTTTATATCATCCACTGCACACTGACCACACTAATTGGGATAAAAGGGCTTGTCGTGAGCAGACTCATGAGAAAGGGAGGGATGGCCTGGGATGCCACAGAGAAAGCTGTATCCCCAGCTGAAATCTGCTTCTGAATTCTCTGTGTGTGTGTGTATAGAAAAGTGCTTCTCCAAAATTGATACTGTTGGTTAGGCTACGCTTCAACACACCCTGGGAGAAGGCAGGAAAAAGAGATCTGCTATTACCTTGCAGAGTAGCTTAACAGGTACAGATGATACTTGAAGTGTGTGCAATTATTCGTAAGAAAGTCTATTGTGATTGGGTAGGGGTGTTAGGTAGGAGAGATTGTTAAAACAGGTTATTTAGAAATGATCACATGATTTCCTGGGGTTGAGGCTGCAGAGGCTTGGGGGCAGGGGACATGCTGCCTTCTGAAGCCATGGGCTGGAGAAGGGTACAAGTTGCAGATAAGGTGATCCATCCAGGTCAAGAATGTGAAAGAAGTTTGGCAGGCTCTCTGCCAGGCCTGAGCATCCTTTCTTCTTTCCTTTGTGACAATGCTGTATTCTGCACCCATGTGGTGCATCCCCTACCAGGTGTGTTACAGCTGGGACAGCATGGGTGGTCCAGGGAACTGGCCCTAAAAACACAAAATGGGTAAGATAAGGGAGTGTAATTAGTGGATTTTGTGAATGCAATATTACAAACTGGGCATTCTGCACAGGCAGATCTCTAAAATGTCCCATTTCCAGAGGAGCCATAGGAGAGGCTTAAATTGAACTCTGGTCTTGGGACTGGTTTTTTAAGTGTTTGTCATAATTTTTCCAGTATTAGGTGTAAGCCACATTTACATCAGTATGTGACTCATATCAACAATTAGATCCTTACTCACACAGCTCAGTGAGCACTCTGCTTATAAAATTTAAGTCAACTATTTCCTTTCTGAGACAGAAAAAGTGCTATGAATAGTTCTGCTATGCAATTTCTGATTCTGTTGTGTAAGTCTTTGAAGTAATTCTTCTGATTTATTTATATATCAGAATAACTATATAAGATTTCTCCTGGCACTTGGTAAATCTCAAGGTATGTCCTTAGATATTTGAACTGTATTTTTATAATGTATCGCTTTGCCTTTTGTTTATTCAACAGTTAATATAAGCAGAAAGATACAAATTAAGTTTTAATTGGAGTACTGATTGATTAGTTTTCCAAGAGAAAGACATCAGTGGTATTATATATGGGTTTAAGATGCACAGCACTGGTGATATTTATGAACACATGGTAGGTGTGCATAAATGAGTATGTTTATGTGCATGTAAAGCAGCATTTTATTGAAGAATCTGAGGTGGGTTGTCATGGAGATTAAAAGCTTTGAAATACTATTCATTGGTATTAGTTGTGTGTGCTGGGCATAAGGATATTCGTTCTGCTACTCTGAAACTTCCACTGTAACAAGTTACATTTTTACCTGAATTTCAAAGTCTTTTCTAGCTGGCTGAGTAAATAAGGACCTAATGAGCACTCAAGGACAATAAACTGTGATCTAATTTGATCACCATTACACTTTTTGTTTTTAAGAGATTAAGATGCTTGAATTTTAACTGTGTAGTGTTTAAGGTGATTTATAAGGTGGAAGAAAATCGTCAACTCCTCCAAATATTCCTACCCCCTACTAAGAAAAACATAAAGTTCTGGTCCCAGGTAAATTCTTTATGTGCAAATGATATAGAAATTAAGTAAAAAAAAATGGTGTTTTCTAACATTTACTTTTACAATATTATGTATATCCCCAGCTTTTTCTTTATAAAAAGCTAGGAAATTTCTAGTGCTTTTTCCTTCAGGAATTAGAATAAAAACTTATAGACAAGTTTACCTTTGAAGAGCATTGCTTTCTGCATGAGATCATTGATGTGTTGCAGTTAGTATGGTTGGGTTTTCAAGCAATAAATCAATGAAAATACTGCAACAAATGCTGCATACGTACACAACATCACACACCCCCTGAATGAGTAATACAGTTTTCATAACAGACTTGAAGTGATGATTATTAACTAGAATTATATATATTTATATTTAAACTGACACTACAGAATTCTTTTGAGTCTTGACAGATATGTGGAATATTTAAATGGAGTAATTGCAGTTACCAGACCTCCTGGGATTAACCTGCTGGAAAGAAAGTGACATTTTGCAAAGAAAAAAGCAAATTTATAATGTGGAAAAAAGCTAAAAATGAGGTTATGGTGTGCCTGTTTATAACCACTCAGGAGGAAAATATGTTTACATGGAGTCACTAACACACTGTAGCGATATACTTCACCTACACTTAATTATAGAGGGATTTTGAATATAACTTATTGGATTCTATGTTTCTTGAAAAAGAATAAGTCATACTGAATGGAAACTTATCAGTTATTTTATTTATGGTGCATTCGTGTTTAGGAATTGATTCTGCGCTATTTATATTTTCATCAGGAACAACTCCACTAAATTCAACATGATCTATGCCAATGTAGCAAAAATATATCCAAAAGAGGATAATACCAACTTCTCCCTCTGTGGCAGAAACTACTTTTTGCATAAATTACACTCTCTCACTTATAACAGGGGCCTATACTCTCAGGCATACTCAGATTTTCAAATAGAATAGCTTCCTCAATGACAAACGCTGCCTGCTGAGCTCTTCTGAACTGGAGTTGAATAGTATCACAGAATCACCTCGAGAGACCTTTTGAGGTCATCTGTCCTAACTCAAAGCAAGGCCTCCTTGAATAGGTTACTCAGTACCTTGTCTGATTGAGTTTTGAGGGGTGGTGATGCTACAACTTCTTTGGCAAACCTGTTCCACTGTTTGACTACAGCGAAAATAGTTTTCCTAACATCTAATTGTAATTTCCCATGTCACAGTTTGCATTACCAACCTCTTATCCTGTCACTGTGCACCCTAAAAGGAATTTGGTTCTGTTCTCCCATACCCTCCCAGTAGGCAGTTGAAGTCATCAATGAGGTCAATAAGATCTACCCTTTGTTTATTCTTTTTAAGACTAAATGAACCCACTCTTTCAGCCCCTTGTTGTACACCATGTGTCCTGGTGTCTGGCCACTACAGCCAGTGTCCAGGGAGATTGCAGTTCATTGCTGAGAGCAGAACCAGAAAAAATCAGGAAGAAGTAATCACATGCAAGCCCAATTGCAGAATGATTCCCCCTTCCTGGAGAAGTGACCATAGTAAATAAAGGAACCACCCCCCCAAAAACAAACCAACAAACCAAATGTACAAAGTTCCCATTAAAATATTTTTTCTATTCTTACACTATCTTCTGTCTTCATCAGGGTAGTGTCAGCACCTTGTAGTTGCACTTTAAGGTATAATGAGTGGTTCATTCTCTTTCTTAGCTTCTCCTCAGAGGGAGAATTAAATGTGCACTCATACATTCTGTTTTGGTGGAGTTTTATTTTTTAATTTTTTTTAAGATTTATGCAGAAGGTGCCTTAACTGCAGAGAGTTGTCAGAATGAAGGACTCATGGGATAGAGAATTACAGAGCAGAACATTATTATGTATCCTAGTAACTATTCTTTTAATCCTGTCTCAGCCTATACAACCACAAAGGGGCAGAAGGAGGAATAAAGTCCTGTTTCCCTTATTTCCCGAGTCTGCATGTGGTCCTACAAAGCAAGGCAAGAACTGAAATGCTTAACTGGGGGCAGGTCTGTTGGACAGTGGGATCTTCTCGGGTGTGTGGAGGAAGGTAGGCAGTGTCATCCCACTTGTAAGCTCTCCTAGGGGATTTCTTCTCAGCAGCTACTCACAGTAAGGCCAAACCATATTGGAAGAGGGACTGCAACATAAAGTTGCGAAAGTCTTCGCTAGTCAAGGAGGATTTTCTACCTACCAAATGAGAGGTGACAGGTTGACAGGTGTGTTTCTGAGGTGCTCTTCTTTGAGGTCACTTTGCATAGAAATTAATGCTTTATTGGAAGCTAGAAGCCGGGCGAGTATGGGAGTCAAAGGGTTGAAGGCTGCAAATAGTTCTGCAAAATGTCTGACTGTCTTGCAGCTCTATATTGAAGAAGTTTTAATAAGATTTCTGTCTTTTTCCATATTTTGTCTTTTTCTGTATTTTTGTCTTTTGGATTGTCATGGTGAAGGAAAGATAACATTGTAGCAAAACTAAATAAAATCTTTAGATAAAACTTAATAGATGTCTCTTTTCCCCCACTTTATTCTTTCATGTTTTCCTGAATATTGGGAGAACAAAAAGACAAGGAGGAAAGGGAAATATTTGCCTAATATGAAAGAGAGAGTTACAAAATGAGCATTCAACTTGAAGAGAATGTCAGGGAACAACAGTACCTTATACTGCACTCTGAAAAATTGTAAAAAGTACAAAGGTTCGTAACATATTGTAAAGAAATTTCTTTAGAAATTGCTCTGTTATCTTGGAGGTAACAGACACACCATATGCTGTGTCTGGCAGTTGCTATGGCAACTACTTTTAAAATTTAAGCATGGGGAAACTATTGCCTAAAATTTCCATGACTTGGGGCCAAATCTTGCATGATGCTGAGCACCGAGGGAGAGTAAAAAAAGACATAAAGGAAATCTTAAAATATCTCTCGTTAGCTGTTGAAATTTTATCTTGAAATACTTATTTGTTTCGGGAGATTGCAAGCCCTGGACTCTTTAGAACATTGAAAAATGGGTTGAATGGGAAGATTGAAATATCTCCAATTTTACACTGTGCAAACTATTTTCAAGGAAAAATAGGAAAAACCTATTTGTTCATAGAGTCATTTTATATAAAAATTGTGATATTTATCTGAATGTCATCTTTTTTGTCTCTGTCTTACATGCTTGGGAGTTCTTACCGAGAAGTCAAAGAATAACAAAATTCTTGAAGAAAGTAGATGGGAAGACAATACATCCAAATAATCTGCCAGTACTTATTAAAAATTAGCATATGCAGATTTGTTTCTGTGGAAAAATGGTTTTAAGCTCTGAATAATGTTTGCACTATCCCACCAGCAGCTTGCATAATGCACTTCTGAGGCAAAAGAGACTTAAAATATCAAATAAAGATGCTTCTGAGGAAAAATCAGTGCAAATCAAATTAAAAAGATTTTGCTCATCATCACCTAAAAATTTCTATTAGACCATGGTACAGTGCGAAGGAGGGACATAATTTAGCCAGAATGCAAGTTACCTACTGTAGCTTTTAACAAAACTATCTGTACAACTAGCACAATGTGGCCTGGAGTTGTTCAGTAATGGTCTAATCCAAAAATCACTTAAATTGGTGGGAATCCCCCTATAGATGTCCCCAGGCATTGTGCAAGACCTGCCCATATATATGCAACAGTGTAAGGCTGCTAACCTTATACTGTTGCATATCAGGTTAATCATTCCCTCAAATGTCTCATATTTTGAGCACACATGATGTAACACTGCTTTTGAAAAGTAAATTATTGATTTTTTGAAATCACATTAAAAAATTCTTAAATTTTATGAGACCCTTGAAAGAAAGTTTATTTGGTCTCATGGGTATTTATCTCACACTGTTGGGTCACACTGATGTGATAAATTTATGTAAGTTCCTCCTCCAAAACAATGTAACTTGAGAGCTATAGTCCTGATTCTGGCTCTCATAAACTGCCACAAAATTGCCGGTGCTATTATCCACCAGAGAGAATTTCAAGTTCAGACCTAGTGTAGGATCTAGTTCACTCAGGGCTCTTGGAAGGAATTAAATTATTTACACTGTAAAGAAAAATACAGGTATTAAATGAACACTGATCAACTACATGGATCATTATTCCGTGTTTTGCAGTGTCTGCTACTCATAAATGAAGGTACCTTAATTTAACTTCTTGAAAACTTCTTTGATGGACAGCAGCAGAATCATAGAATCATAGAATGATTAGAGTTGGAAGCGACTCCCAGAGGTCATGTAGTCCAATCCCCCTGCAAGAAGCAGGGACACCCCCAACTAGATCAGGTTGCTCAGGGCCTCATCCAACCTGGCCTTGAACATCTCCAGGGACGGGCATCCAGCACCTCCCTGGGTAACCTGTTCCAGTGCTCCACCACTCTTACAGTAAAGAGTGGTGGAGCCACTAATATCCAATCTAAATCTCCCTCCCTCTATTTTGAAACCATTACCCCTTGTCCTGTCACAACAGGCCCTACTGAGCAGAAGAAAACCTTAAAGTGCCCTGCAAGCAGCAACATTGACTAGACACAAAATGGCAAACATATTCCTTACCTGAGAAATTATTAATATCTAAGGATGTGGAATGAGGAGCGGAGTTTGGAAGAAAATGAGGAAAAGGCCTTCTCTTTAAGCTCCTGATGCTGTTTCAATTTTGGGCAGGGAATGGTAAAAGGTTTAGGAATGTGCTGAAGGAGGTTGGATTTAATTTGGCAGAACCACTGTTTAAAATCACATCCATTTTCTGGACCAGCAGTGTAAGCATGTTTTGTTTACTGCTGCTACTTCTTCTCTGGGAAAATGGTGACCAGCTGCTTCTCCTCTGTTCCTTGTCCAAGGAAGTTTGGACCTGAAAGTAGCTGCCATATCTGTGAGAAGGCATGAGAAGGCATGAGAAGGCATCCTTGCTGAGTACTTCTTCCTGTCCCTGTCCTCTGGCTCTATCCTGCTGCTGTCTGGTCTTCCATAAATGTGTGATAGTCACTTGGCAGCCCATTTCTGAAGGGAATATACTTGATTTCGCCACAGATCTGACAATTCTGGGTGCCACGTTAAGGTATTTGCTTGTAAAAGCCGACCTGCTGCTGAATATACATTAAAGCACTGATGTTCACAGTATAGCTGATAGCTGGTGGAAATGAAATAATCTGTATTGACACATTTGGAAGTTTCACATCTTTTTCCACTTAACATGCTAACGTGATAATTGCTAGACTGATGATTTTTCCAGTGACACGTCTCCTTTTGTCAATATTTAGACCTGTGTATAGAAAGCTTATCTATCACACCTGGCTAATTTTCACTTAATTTAAAAATAAATGGAACATGTTTAGTTTGCAGGGTTAGCAGAACAAAAAAGGTTTTTTATAAACATTTTTCTTGAAACATTCTTTGAAGGATAGGAAAAGATAATGACAAAAAGGATACATAATCTGGCTGAAATGAAGCTAGATTCCATGAAACAGTCAATTATTTTAATGCTCAAATAAAACTAATAGAAGTTGAGGTTTCATTTTGCTTACCATTTAATGCAAATGAAATAAAAACATGCCAAATAAAAATAGCAACAAGTGCACAATAGAATCACTTAGCAGCACACTCTGGGTGACAGACAGTTCTTTAGCTGAAGTTATTCTGTGTGTTGTTGGACACTTGTTCATAGGGTTTAAATATTGAACCCTGGGGCTTTATTATCCAAACAATTCTTTCAGCTAGGCTTCTATTGCAGTGTTTGTTTGCTGTGTGTGCAAGGACTTCCACTGTTAGTGGTTAGTTAAGTGTTTGGCAGTGAAGGAACACAGGCAGTACTATTATGAGTGTCCCAAATGAACTGAAAAAATGTACTTTTCCCCTTACCTTCAGTGATTCTTGCAGGAATGATCCTGAATTTGCAATGTGCACCTATGCAAAAAAAGAGGTATAATTCATAACTTTTCTACACCAGGTCATCATCATTCCTAATCCTTCTTTAACCATAGAATCATATCATACAAGTGTTTGGGTTGGAAGGGATCTCAAAGAGCATCTATTTCCAGCCCCCCTTCCATGTATAGGAACACCTTCCACTAGAACAGGTTGCCCAAAGTCCCATCCAACATGGTCTCGAACACTTCCAGGGATGAGGCATCCACAAGTTCTCTAGAAACCTGTTCCAGCATCTCACCACCCTCACAGTAAAGTATTTTTTTCCTAATATCTATTCTAAATCTACCCTCTCTCGGCTTAAAACCAACCCCCCCGCCCTGCCATCCTATCACTCCATGCCCTTGCAAACAGCCCCTCTCCAGCTTTTCTGCAGGCCTCCTTTAGGTTGCTGGAAGGCTTCAATAAGGTCTCCCCAGAGTCCTCTCTTTTCCAGACTCAATAACCCCAACTCCCTCAGCCTGTCTTCATAGGAGACGTGCTCTAGCTTTCTGATAATCTTTGTGGCCTCATCTGGACTCACTCCAATGGGTCCATGTTTTTCTTGTACTGGGGACCCCCAGGGCTTGATGCAGTATTGTAGGTGAGGTCTTTCCCAGTCCCTGCCTTTGCCTTCTGTGACTTGGGCAGTGTGGCTAGAGCCCTTGTTGTTGAAGACTGAGGCAAAAAAAGTCACTGAGAGTTCAAAAGTTTCTCTGTATTCCTCCCAGGCTGTCTGCCTTTACTATAGGCTTCCTTTTTGTATCTGACTTTGCCCAGGATCTCCTTTTACCTCCATGCAGGCCTCCTGGTATTTTTCCCTAACTTCCTTCTTGTTGAGATGCATCACTCCTGAGCTTGGAGGAGCTGACCCTTGAATACTAAAGAGCTTTCTTGGGCTCCTCTTGTCTCCATGGCTTTGTCCCATGGTAATCTACCAGGTAGATCCCTGAAAAGGCCAAAGTCTGCTCTCCTGAAGTCCAGGGTAATGAGCCTGATATATGCCCTCCATGCTGTCCTGAGGATCTTGAACTCCACTGTTTCATGGTCACTTCATTCAAGGCTGCCCTTGAGCTACACATTCCCCAGAGACTCGCCTTGTTGGTGAAAACAGGGTCAAGCATCTCACCTCTCTTCATTGGTTCCTTTATCACTCGGAGGATGAAGTGATCATCAATGCATCAAGAACCTACTGCAGTGCTTACACCCTGCTGTGTCATCCTTCCAACAGATGTCAGGGTGGTTGAGGTCCTTGAGAACCTGGGTTTGTGAAGATGAGGCTGCTCCTATCTGCTTATAGGCCTCATCTGCTCAGTCTCCCTGATGAGCCAACCTGTAGCAGTCTCTTACTACAGCACCCCCTATCCCTGTGCTTGCTTTAATCCTGGCCTATAAATTCTCAGTAGGCTCCTCATCCACGCCCAGGTGGCTCCATGCACTCCAGCTGGTCATTGGAGGGAGACACCCCCTTCTCATCTTCCCTGCCCATCCTTCCTAAAGAAAGTTATTCCAACACATCTCTGTGATGCCATTGAGATCATAACCTTGCAGATGTATCCATGTCTCCAACTCTTGTCTATTCTCCATGCTAGGTACATTATGTTGGGCCCCAATGAAATTGACTGTCTTGACTGTCTGGAATCCCTTTGTGCTGTGCTTCAGGCACTCTCCTGCTGACCTGTGATCCTTCTCCCCACTCTGGACATCTGTTTCCAGCACTGAAATTTAACTGGCAGGAGTGGGATGGATTGAAGTTCCCCTTCCTGACAACTTTAATTTGTTTCGAGTACCACAAGCATGTCATCTGAAAAAAACTGTTTGTCTTGTACATTTTTGTGATATCCTAGAAAGAATCTTTTTCTGGATGACTGCAGTCATCAAAACAGCTTTGTCTTCTAGTTACATGTTTATTAATACATTTCGGCTTTTCTCCGCGTTGTATACTGCAACTTGTGCTGAAATGTGGAAAACTGACTGCTTTCACTGTGTGACAGTGCTTCTTTGCTGAAAATCTCTGAAATTGTTTCTACGTGTCTTAGGAAAAATTCTGACCTTTGCTATTTGACTTCCTCCATATTATGTTTTCATGTCCATTTATTATTTTTTATTTAACAGACATTATTTCACTTATCTCACAGTAGATGATTTTAATTTATCCTTCAAATAGTTGCGGTTGCTTATGAAATTTCTCAAATAGCTTGTCTTTGATCAGATATCAGGGATTCTGTATGCAGCTTTCACTGTTTTTTCAGCTGCATATACTTCATCATTATTGTGCAGGTCTTTAAATCAGAAATGTGGGTAAGTGGAAAGAAAATGTGCTTTTGCAATCAATAGTCTTGTTAGAAATATTCTGAATTATTCTGTCTTGCAAAGGACTTTGCAAGCCTCATTGTACTGAAAGATTATGTCGTAGCTTTCTATAACCTGCAGACTCAGCTGAATATCTGATTTCCTGAGTGGTAGTGCTTTTTTTTTACACAAAAATCTGGAAATATTGCCTTCATGTCTTTCAATTCTCAGGCTCCTATCCAGACGAGGAGATTGAGATAGCTTTTTATTTTTTTTGCCCCCAGAAAAAATGAAAATTCACACAGTCCCATAAATTAGAAATATCAGAACATTTGTGGGGTGACAGTTACTTGAAAAGGTCAGGATTACAAGAGGTTTGCACCCTTCTGTACAACAGTGCCCATAAACCTCTGGATCAGTAAAACTAAACTGCAACCCACAGATCCAACATTGTCATATTTCAGATTTTGTTATGGTCTTGTGATTCGTGGTGCATTTCTGTATGTTTCAGCTGCTAAAACTTCTGGGTTAGAGGGGAATCTGAAAATTAGTTTTAATAAATGCATAAATTTCTAGACTTCATGTTTCTAAAAAAACCTACCATATGATTTAGATTTTCACAAGTGTTTAAAAAGTAAAATGTAAATAAAATTCTAAAATGTATTATTAAATGCATATTTTAAAAAATTATTGTAACTTTGGTCCCACACCAAGGGACAGGGGGTGCTTTATGATGCCTGGTTTCTTGTGGTTTATAATGTCGTGAACCAAGTCAAAATTTTATCAAATCCATACCATTTCTGGAAGTACCCAATTTCTGTATTGGTTTGTTCTGCTGTGGGTATATTTGCACAGAGAGGGAACATTTGGACTTTAGTAGGGAAATACATAAAACCAGAGGAGAGTAGCTTTGTCTTAAGACTAGACAGTGTTATAACCGCTTTCCACCACTTTGGGAAACAAGAGTCTTGGTTTTGCATTTAAATCTGTTTGGCAATATGCACTATGTCTCCCAGCCACTTGGCTATTTGTAGAATTTTCTGTATTCAGGGGGTTTGAAACACTTTTAAAACAAATCGAGGTGAATGGGGATCTTAAACCATTTCCTGATTGGTGTGTCTTCTAGCCCCTAATGTGCCTTTCTAGGTCGTAGTTATTTTCTTTTCATAAAAAAATAATTGCTCTTAAAAATGTCTCATTGGATTTCTTTTGTAAAGAGAGCTGAACTGAGGAGCTCTAGGCAGATTAACTGGACCGCTTCGTTTAGTAGGCTCTCTGAGCTTTGAAGAATGCTTCAAAAGTATGGAATAAAGCTCTTTTTCTTCCTATTTTTAAACAGGCTAACAACTTCCCAGTCTTTTAATTTGCTGTCCTGTTGCATTAGAATTCATTAACTTTGTGTTACAGTTTAGTAATTCTGTCTGAGTTTCTATCCTTTCTCTCTTCTGAGTCCCTGCTAAAAATGGCAATACAAGTAACACAGCAGAAGCTTGTATACAGACAGAAGATATAATGAGAATAGCACTTCTCGTGGGAATTAAATGCTGCATCACAGGGTTTCATTTGCAAATATCTGCAATGGAAAATCATGTTTAAAAGTGCATTCAGATTCACTGTTTGGAGTCTCTTCTCTTGTGTAATATGCCTGCACTGTTCACATTACAAAACAAGGGATGAAGTTGGTTGGGGGTTAGATGTGTAAATCTGGAGGAAACAAGTTAAAACATGGTTTCAAGGTACAGTAAAGAGAAGAATTACTTTAAAACTACAGCAGAAGCAAGTTGCGGATATTGGTTAATAATATCTTTACATAACAAATGACAAATTCAAAGAACAGACTTCAAGTGACTTATCCAGTGTTGTTTGGCCAGGCGGCAGCAAAATAGAGGTCTTCAAATGACAGTTCTCATGCACTGACTTCTCAGGGAGATTATCACGTTGGCTTTGAAGACAGATTATATACCGAATAGA
Organism: Heliornis fulica; assembly: GCA_013399135.1. NCBI lineage: Eukaryota > Metazoa > Chordata > Aves > Gruiformes > Heliornithidae > Heliornis > Heliornis fulica. The sequence continues at coordinate 111,211 of VXBZ01010242.1, forward strand.
AAACCTGACAAGTCTTGCACCAGTCCAGAGGAAATCTTTTCAACATATTAAAAGGTGAGGAGAAGGGGTATGGATAGTTTGCACAATGTGTAGGTATGGTCATAACTAGATGCAGCTTGTTACCAACTTATGTAAAAATAATAATAAAAAAGATAAACTCTGTGGAAAACATTATAATGACTCTGATATGGGGTCTGTTCCCCTTGGCCTTCAAAGGATCTTTTGTCAAGTCCTTTGCTTTTTTTAATATGAATCTTGGGAAAAAGCTTAAAATCTCAATGCAGGCATTTTTTTTTTTCCTTTTAATGACATCGAATGCCAAACTTCCAGAAAGCTAACCTTGACTTTCAAAGAAATCTTGTCAGTTCTGTTGATGTCAGTATCAAAGAAAGTCAATAATTATCTGAAGAAAACACATCTCTCTTAGTTACTTTCTTTCTCACACAAATTTTCTTGGGTTAATCACAGCAGCAGATCTGCAGGGGTATGTACCATGCACCTTCTCTTTTGCAGCACATTGTCTAAGTGCTACCAAGGCTCATGCAGGCAATTATAGTATTATACCTTCTCTGGCATGTCTAAACTTATGTTTGATAGGCTGCAAAGGGAAAAACCTAGTAGTTATCTTAAATTTTATTTCTTGTACAGTATAATTATACCAAAGGAGTGGGTTGCCTTTTTGCTATCTATAGGTCACATGTTTGGCCATGTTGCATATCATTTAAAGGGGACTATAGCAGATGTTGATGGTGAACAGGTAACTTATGGAAAATTGTGAGTTAATTTCACTTCTGTATGATTTGTGTTTATTTGCAACAAGCAAAACGGAACATTATTATTGAATATCATGAGTTCACAGGCTCTGTTCTTTGGAGTATTGGTCCTGATTTTGAGCTGTACACTACTTCTGAAAGAATGTTAACGTGTGAAGCCACTGGAGGACTTCCCAATGAGAGTTTAATTTCTAACTGAAATGCCACCAATATTAGCTCTGAAAATCATCTAGATAATGAAGGAAATAAAAATGCCTTACAGCAAATGAAGCTGAAATTCTAATACAGTTGTGCTGTTTGGATTCTCTTTAAAATTTCCTTCAGAATGCAATGGGATAATCCTGTCTACAAATTCCTTTGGTTGGGATTGTGCAGGATGATTTAGACAATGACATCCTCAATTCTGCTCAACAGGAATTATCAGCAGAATTGTCCACAGTAACATTTATTCATTTATTTATTATGTTCCATTTTACAGAATTTTGTTTAGGTTTTATAGTTTAAAAAGGCATGTCTTTTGCCCATTATGCTTCTTTCAAAGCTACATCCATGAAAAGTGAAAGGAGCATGGAAATGCTAGAAATTCAAAATTTCTCACATACTAATTTGTTCTCCTTTGGATTTTTCATAAAGACAAATCAGGCAGTACATTTCTGTGCCTTAGTTTCCTCAGCTGGAGAAGGAGGAGATAAAAAAGGAAGCTGTGCTAACTCCCACAGATATTGGGAGGATAAATGCATTTGAGAGGCTTGAATGGAAAGCTTTACATGAGGATATTTACAATAACCAATGCTTTATTTTTCTGGCCTCTCATCAAAAGAAATACAGGGTTAATTCTGGAAGCTAATGCTTGGAACTATGCTGTTGTATAAATCTAACCTTGCTATTATTCAGTGCTATGTTCTAGAAAACACCACACTTTTTTTTCCTCTCTCTCTCTTTCTCTTTCTCTCCCTCTCTCACTCTTTTTTTTTTTTTCCCAAATAGTACTGCACCATAATTACAATTGCTGTAGAGGCAGGAGCAAAGCAATTAAATTCCCCATAGGTGTCACATGTAATTGTTCCTAGCGAATCAGAAGATTAAACATGGCAACAATGCACAGCACAAGATAGCCTAAACTCAGTTTTTCCCGCAGAACTGCAAATAGTAGCAAATCAAAAGACTGTTCTCCTTAATTACCACTGTATGAGGCATCAAGCTAAAAGCAGGCTCACTCTGTAATGTTTTCTATACAACTACAGTATGTACATACAATGCAAGCCTTTATGCACCACCCAGTAGACAATATTATACACACAATTATTGCTAACTTTCATTTTACAGGGAGAAATCACTGGTGAGCCTAGGACATTGGCCTCTCAGCTTCCCCAGCAAGCAATGTGTTGACTAAACTAAGGGAACAGTTTTACTTCCTGAAGCCAGTAGAGACTATTTATACTTAAACACATTTCTTCACAACTTACAGCATGTTGTATTAGGTGAGAGTTTGCAAGTTGGTTGGGCTGCAGTCTCTGCGAGGTTTGCAAGCCAGAGCTTGTGGAGCTCTTCACCAAGTTTACACATTTTCCTTCTCTCTTTATTCTGAAACCAGCTACCCTGCTGATCAGAAGTCCGTTTGGGACTTGAATTCAGATCATCAAGAGTCAAAGAGCTGAAACAATAAAAACAATGTGGGTTTGGGGGAAGAAAGTGCCATTCTTGTACATTAATGTAACACATAGTGGTCTGATCAATATTTTTTTGTTGTTATTCTGAGCCAAAACAAGTATCGGTGTAAACTGAAATACCTGTCATTATCCTCCCTGCTGCTTTTACCAGGATTTTATATAGTTTCACATCATTATTTCTTTAATCAGCTTTTCAAGTGCTGTAAGGCAGCAACCTATCTCAGTAATGAGTTTCTTCCTATTGTAGGTTAACTGCTTGTTGAGATTTCCATTCAGTTGGAGAAACCATCTTGCTCTCTGACATATTTTTACTGATTATCAGGGTTACTGGATGCGCTGTGCACTGAATTTTAATTGACATCAAGCTATATATTTTTAGTGAGAAAAATGGGAAGTGTTTTTCATGAAATCCTTGGGAATTCAAGTGCTGTCGTTGAGGAGAAACTGATTCATAAGATTTACTGATTCACACGTCAGAAGCAGATTATAAATCAACCTTCCCCTTTATGAAATGTTCACCGGAGGCATAAACAAAAGATAGGAAACAGTGAAAATCCTTATTTAAACACACAATTATTCATGTTGTTATAGCAAGTATTATTTTAATTACTGTACAGGTCACCAGCTGGCAAGTGAATTTTAACTTCCAGCATATTAACCTGTTATTATCTATGAATTGAAATAACTTAATTGTACTAAAACCAAACTCCAAACAGTTAGACCTTGTAAGGTATCTTTAAGAAATATCAGTACATCAGTAACAGGGTGTTTTGTGGGGTTTGTTTTTTCTGTTTTCATTACATTAATAAAATGCAATGCAGGGGAAACAAAAGTAGGAAAAATTAATTTATCGGTAAATTATCTGAAGTATGAAAAGTGATATAAGCCTAAATAAGCAGAAATTCAGAGTTTTGTATTTTATAACAAGTGGGCCAGAAAGAAATACACTTAAATTGGAGTGCATTAACCATGATTTAATTATGACACAATAGACAATCTCATCTACCTAGGAAGCCTAGATGCTGTCTTTCCAGCCTGTAGTTATGAGACCCATTTTTTCATGTTCTTGAAAAGACAGAAGTTATTTTGTATTCCCTCAAAACATCAAGGTGCAGCCAACTCGGGGGGCGGGGGAAGGGGGGAAAGAACTCTTTAAAGCATCTTGTAATTCTACATATTTGCCACCAATTAATTAAAAGCTGTAATCCATAGTCTGTAATCCATATTTTCATTACTAAAAGGCAGGTAAAAGGATAAAGAGAATCATTAAAGAGAAGAGAATAATTAAGAAATACTGTAGCCAAGGTATCATCATGTTTTTTGGAAAATGTGATACACTTTTTGAGATGATTTTATTAGTGATAGTTACTCGAAACAAAAATTTTCATTACATATTTTAGGAAAAAAGTTGATCTATATTTATTCCTTTAGAAATGTTTTAAACATTGCTGAATGAACCAGTCTAAAGATGAAATGCAATATAGATTTTTTTCTGATTTGCATCAAGTGATAAACCATTGTTAAGCTACAAATAATGGTAAGAAGGGAAACAAAAAAAAATACTAATTAACATGTTGCTATGAAGCTCTCTCAATGACTTTCTCAATGCCTGCATCTATTTTCCTTCAAAAATGGCCTGCTTTGTAGTTGTTTGCACAGTTATTAATAGTTTAATTTTATTAGTTCACTGCAGAAAACCCTGACTTACATCTTGTGCAATTAAGTGATGAGTCAGACTCAATCACATACTAATCTCGATTACTTGAATGCAACATTGAAGGTGACCTCAATATGTTATTGACATTGAACTTAGAAAAAGCGTTCTAAAACCCAAAATTTTATGTGAAGGCTTGATAAAATCAAACCCCAATATACAGAACTTCGCTGCCTCTTTCAAACTTCATGGGGTGACTGAATTCTGATTCCAATTATACCTTAATTAATGAACATCTGGTTTTACACTGTTGTAAATTTTAGAAATGTAGCCTGTAGCCATCTGGTGAAAAAGGTAATCTTGCAAATACAGAAAGAATATTTTAGGATGGGAAATAGTCTAACTTGTGTGCTGAATAGCTATGTGGGAATTTGCTTCAGTAATTACCCTCCTATCATTAGTGACAAGTAATTGCTATAGCAACCCCACTGCCACCTGTCTCACACACGCTTTCTCTCTTTCAAACACTCTCTCTCTCTCTCTCTCTCTCTCTCTTCCTCTC
>VXBZ01010242.1:115892-192603 GCA_013399135.1 Heliornis fulica
TCTCTCTCTCTCTCTCTCTCTCTCTCTCTCTCCATATTCATAGTATTGAAACAAAAGCAGAAAAGCCAGTAGCTTAATGTCATTTATTGAATCACTGTTTTTTCTAATCAACAAAATATAACCTCTTCCTCCCCTGCCAACTCCTCATAAATATTTATTAAAAATAAAATGTTTGTGTTGTAGAAAATAGTGCTGTTCAACCAAAGTATCTCTATTCAACACTAATTCTCTGAGGGAGAGAAAAGAGAATTCTCACAGCTTGATTTCTTTTTTTTACTTTATTACATACACTAGGCCCGAGACTGGTTTCGCAGATATGGATGTGAATTCTAACAAAGGCAACCATCTAACATATGTAAAGCTGGTTTGAGATTCACAAACAGGTCAGCTGAGATTCACTCTTTTCCTTTTAGGCACATCTAAACTCACCATGTCTTCTGTGACTTTCTGTCAGCACCAGGTATTGCTTTGTCACAAACAAGCACTTACATTTTGTACACAATATTTTTATCTTGTTGGCAGTGGGTGGAGACTGACGAACCGGCTGGCTATCAAGATCTCATTGTGGCATTGTCTGACCCTGCTTCTAGTCTTTTATTTTGCTGCCACTCTTGACAGTAGCAGTGGAACCTGACTTTGAATTCTCAAAATAATCTACAAGAGAACTGTTGCTGAACTTATGAAATGCCAGCCTTTCACCCACAGTTACAAGCATTCTTCATAGTGTGATGATCCTGCTACATCAGCATAGGACATAAAATGGGCTAACAGTTTTGTCACCACTAGATGTCATCAAAATACTAATAAACAGGCTTAGACATGCAAATTTAAAACTGATCTCTCTAACCCTATCACATAGCATATTGAAATGTGAAGATGAAGTAAAACAGCATTTAAAATATGAAAGAACAGTAAAGAAACGCAGGAACAACACTCCCTGACATAAGCCATTTGAGTCCCACATGCTTATTCCATCTCTTGATCAATAGAGACCATTCATATTTAGTTCTTAATAAATATATTTTTTCCTAAATAAGACACAGATTTTCTCATTCTCCTCACTCCATCTAAAAATAACTCTGTCCTACAGTTCTTCATGCTGCTCAGGAAGAGAAGCAAGATGTCTAATGAAGTACAATAGTATTTTTTTTTTTTCAGATAAACTAATCCTATAGAATATTATCACAGATAAAAGCTGGGATGGAAAAAGTGAACCTATGTAATATTTTTAGGGTCATGAACCCTACTGTTTTCATTGTTTTGTTGCATATAAATGGATTTAAAAATTCAGATTAACGGGGTAGTAGTCTCAATCTTAAAATGATTGCACAGACTTTTAATAAAGGCACTAAAAGCTAAGTGCCTCCTTATATCCACAGAACAACTCACTGCATCTGCTAGCAGACTGAATGTTTTCTCTATTTGGTTTAGAAACTGCCAGGAAGAAACTTGCTTCCGATCAACTCTCCATTTAGTGTGGAACGGTTGGCTGGTCATGTGAAGCATGGGTAGGCTTCAACTTTCAAGAAGGAAATCCATGTACTGCCCCTTATACTATTTGTCTCATCTATTTCTGATTAAATTATTCATTATTTTTCTGATGTTCTATCTCAAGACAATATGGCCTGTCAAAATACAAGGTTTGCAAGCAGAAAGTAGTATTCATTTATCAGACATGTGTAGTCCTCCTGTGCTAAATCTTTAAGCAGTATTAATCCGAGAGATTTGTTAGTAAATTATGCCCTATATCTTGCAAGCCATATGTCTTGAATTGTTCCACATATTTGAAGATTTAAGGGCAACATGTATTGTTAATGGAAAATTTCTGCCTGTTAACAACTGGGAATATGTAAAGACAACAAAAAGAGAAAACTGCAAATATGTAAAACATTAAATGCAGTCTCAGAAACTTTATAGTAAGAACTATCTAATAGCTTTTGATGAAGATGAGACAAGCAGGGCTTTTTAATGTCCATCAGAAATAATGCTGTGCTATGAAAGATTTGCAGAGAAGAGGCAGCACACTACCAGTTCTGGTCTTACAAGTGTCAGGCCCAGTTGGCCAGTGTCTGACACCATGACCTACTGAGGGTGTCTTGCAACTCTGCTCTATTGTAAATTGAGGCTGTTTAGTATTTTGCAGATAAAAAACCCTCAAACACATTGTCTTATGGATTCAGGTCCCTGTTTTGAGACCTTCAGAAAAAATAATTCCCAGACATTTCCCAGAAGTTTACTCTTAGAAATGAAATGTGCTCAGTTCAGCCAACAAAATCTATTAATTTTACTTTCAAATATATTAATTTTGCTTTTCATTAATTTTACTTTCAGACATCAGAAGATATTTGCATAATTTACCTCTAGAACATCAGTGCGCAACTAAAGACAAAAAGCTGTGATAAAATTATTAAAATCCAGTAACTGCTCAAGACTCAAAGGTTTAATAGTATACAGTCTTCTTATTTCTGCCTCTTAAAATTCTAGAGCCTGATCTGTTCCTGATCCTATCTATGTAGCAACTCCTCACAGAGGAGGAGGCAGAGCTTCTTGTGGGCTGTTCTAGGAGATGGTACTCTCATAGTTTGGCTCCTGCTTTCAACAAAACCCACAACAGTGACTTCATATTTGCTGATAGTCTGCACAGCTCTTTAGTCCATGGGCAGAAAGGCTGGTTATTTTTCTAATGTAATGGAAATAACAGAAGTAAATATCCAGTTCACACCTGACTGTGGGTTCTGCAGACCCAAGGATCATTCTATTAAAGTCAAAGCCCATTAGCAGTGTGTAAACAACATCTTAGACACTGACTGTTCATGTTGAATATATTTTTAAATGTTTTCAGTTCTCATTCAAGGCAGAAATGTCAACACTTTTGCCAGACAGTAAAGGGCAGACATTAAAGGGTGCTACAATCTTGAGGCTGCCATCTGGTATCTTTGAGTGCCAGTCCTGATGGAAAGGAGAGGTGATACTTAAGAAGGATGAAAACGGAGAGGCAGTGGGAGGAATTGAAGGGGGGGGAGGCTTTGTCAGGAATTTCTGTTGCTCTTTCACATTGACTTTTCACTAAAAACTTGCACATAAATGATTTTTTTTTTCCTGGAGATTAAAACTGCTGACCTTTCAAAATCTGCTTGGTATCTTATGAAATCTCAGTGCCTTATACATGTGATTCAAATACAAATAAAGGATTGATGGCATTTGTAACGTCTTCTACAGAAGGCATATTGATGGAGATTCATGAGTCACAAACAAATTGCACATGTGAAAGCAAACTGTATTGGAACACATTGCACTTCCATGCAGTGGCTGTTTTAGGAAGCTAAATACTACAGCTTACTCATCATGGAGTAAAACTGTGTTTTAAATGGTAGTGGAACATATCTGCTGACAGAAATGGATGAGGAAAGTTCTTTTCTTTTACTTCTGTCGCCAAGAAGAGGGAGAAGCACCACCATCCCAGTAGGATGGCAAATCGAAGAGAATATAGATTGTGCTCTTTCATCCCCACTGGAATTATGCTGAAGGGTTTTTCCCAAGAAGAGGGGATGAGGAACATATTTCCTGTCAAAGATCAATAGTTTAAGTTCCATTTCTGACCAACCTATTCTAACCTTAAAACATCAAATTTATATTTACAATCAGAGACTTTTGATGAGATTCTAGATTTCTAGCTGTTATGACAGGTGTTTGGGATCATTTTGGCTGAAAGTCAGTAATTATTTGTCAGATAAGTATATATCCATTAAGCTAATGAAGGTGGGTCTTTACCAAAAAGCTAACCACATTCTTAAAGTTGGTGTGTACTTTGAACCTCTCTTGTCCCTCATTATGCAATAGACCAAAATTCAGAATAAATTGTACTTCAGTAGAGACACTTAACTGAACACTAGTATATTTACACTGGTGTACCTGAAAGCAAAGAGGAAATATTAAAAGCATTGGACTAAGATATTACTTTAGCAATTCAGATCAAAATTATGAGACTGGCTGGTGCTGCAAAATCAACTATTAAAGATTGAAGTTTCCATTTGGAAACATCAGTCACAATGTGAGTTAAAATATCTCCCAAGATGGGTCATGTAGAAAATGATGCCAAAATAACTGGTAAGTCAGTAGCAATCTGCAGATTCTTTCTATCTCTTTGCAGACTGATCATATTTTTAAAGTGCAAAACTGGGGTGTTGTGTTCAGGGGTTCTCAGGGAAACATTCTGGCACAAGAAAAGGGAAGCTGGCTAGGAATTCAGAAAAAAAAAAAGGGGCACTCTTCATCTCACTTTCAGTGCTAAAATAGAAAACTGGGACACTGTAGTAAGGACAGGCTGGGATAAATTTTTATGACTGTGTCACTTCTTCCCTATCTCCACTCTCAATTTCATTCATTCAAATCTAGCTCAAGTCTTGCCCCCTTACATCAACATGCACACCACTAATTCTGTATATGATCTATTTTACTTTTTCTGCACTCAGTTTTGACAATGCAATGCAACCATTCTTAACTTACAATCTCCCATCATTTTACAGCCATTAACTTAAGATCTCTAAGAGAACTTAAGCTCTCTCTTCAGAAATACTTTCCCATTTCATGTTCTGATTTCCTCTTCCTCCCGTTTGATCATTTTCCACTCAGAACCAACACTTCAGTGCTGAAACTTCCATCACTTAACACTTAAAGGCTCAGTGTACTACTCTTTCCTTTCCTACATTTCCTTCCAAGATCAAAGCTTTTCTTTTGATTGAAAACTCAGTTTCCCTTATTATGAAGTCCACACCTCACCATACCCCGACAACTCACACATGCGTAACCCTTATCCTGCACTACCTCTTGCTGATAGAGTTTTCTGATTATATAGCTATATAGCCTTTAGGCTATGACGAGTTTTGTGTGCACCTGTATTAGTTACAAACAGACCTATATTAGTTACAAACAGACATTACTGTCTCTTCATTCTCCCCAAGCCTCTGCTGAACTGTTGCAACATCTGCCACAATATTTCACCAGAATCAACAATTCACAGATTTATAGGAAGAAGAACACACACTTTATTGCTAAATTTCAAAATGTTCCTGAGCAAAAGATAGCATGCAGTAACAAAAGAATTATCCTTCAGGAAACCTTCCTAGAGCAATAGTGGAAGAGGAATGCCAAAGAGTTTCCCTGATAATAATTTGGAAAATGTATTGCACTTTAAAAAGAAAGAAGCTGACAACCCATCACAGTAACAAGAATACTATAAATTTTTAAGTGGTCACACATTGTAAGTGCTCAAAATTTTGATTTTTTTAGGAATAACTGGTGATATTCAACAAAGCTGCAGAAAACATTGCTTCTCAGACCACAAACAGCAGCTCTTCTACCATGGCAGAACAACCACATGAAACATAAGAACTTTACAACATGGAAAACTTCAATGCTTGGGAATTCAATAGGGATAAAATCCATTAAATTTAAACAAGCATTACATCTTTACTGGCTCAGTGAGTAGAAATGAAGTTTAAATCTGTACAGCAGATGAAAAGCTGTAAAAAGAGGGACTGAGTTTGGTCAAAATCACTGTGACTTTCATTCTGTATTTTTTGATCTGCTTCTTTGGTTATTTGATAGGATTATCAGATTTGGAAGGTACTGTGCTTGCTTTTGATTTAAGAAAGTATTTGTCCTAGAAGTAGGTTAAAGGTTGATGAAAACTGCTGAACTTTCATCTCTGCTACATTATAATGGTATAGCAATTTAGCAGGGAGGACTTTTAGGCAATTCAAGAGGAAATAAAATGTAGACATAAATGTAAGCTGACTTTAACTAGTGTGTTAGTACAGTGAGGCTGTGGAGTCTCCCTCCATGAAGATGATCAACACTTGACTGGACAGCCTGCTCTAGCTCACTCTGCCTGAGCAAGGAGTGGGACTGATGATCCTCAGAGGTCCCTTCCAAACTCAACCATTCTGTGATTCTATGATTTTCCCAAGATATCTTCTTCTACTAGCTAGTAATATCCAAGCTTCCTTACTAGAACTGTGATGTTACAAAGTAGAATATACAGGATATATCCTGCTTTAAAAAGTGATCTTGTTACCACCAGGAAATAAACTGTCGGTTAATTTAATTAATTTAAAAAAAAAAAAACATATCTCAGATGAAAGCTAGCTTGGAAGTAGCCCAGCGGTCAGAAATTGAAATCTTTGATGTGTGCTTGATTATGTCATTCTTCAACATATGTCCTTGCATGATGCTGTCTATAAGTTTCTGAAAACGATTAAGACATTTCCACATTTCCAGTGGGTGTAGGAACAGCAAAAACAAGTAAGGAAGTGAACTTACCGGGTAATGCAATGGAAATAGCATCTCTATGCCCATTTGAAACTTCACTTAACCAGCTAAGGTTTACAGTCAGTCTAATATTATAGTGCTAAATTCATTCAGAGGCTAAATTGACTTATTGCAAGTGAAAAAAAAAGTACTGCAAGCATTTATGTAATTTCTGAATTTGACACTAGGCATAGATACTTTGGTGGAATATAGGTAATTTGAGTTTGGGCCTTTAGGTCTACCTAAAGCTACATTAAAACAGCTGAAAAAACCCTTCATTAAAATCATGCAATGATTAAAACCTCAAGAACTTGTAAAATGATTCTGCCAATGTTAAGTTAGTCTGTGCAAGAAATGAAAGTGTTGAAATAAACTAAAATGATGAAGTTTTCACTAGTATGTAGCTAATTTGAAAGAGTTTGGGCCTGATTTTTCAGAGCATTTTAAATAACAAGCACAGATCCAACTAATTTCAGTCACAGCTGTGATCACTTGGCACTTCTATGTATCTGCCAAGGATGACTCAAATAGGTACCCGAAAATGTGGCCATTTTTAGCAGCCATTAGCAGCCATATGTGAAAATTTTGGTTTAAGTGTCTTGATTAACATCACATTAGAACTTTGGGGTAGATTCAATTCTCACTGTCACAGTTCAAATCCCTTATCCTTCACCTACCGTTTCCAGACATACTCTGTTTCTACAGACTTTCCTAGTTGCATGATGAACCAATTTTATCTTGGTCATTATTCTCCCTCACAGTTTATCCTTGATATGCTTCCAGAACACAATGTAACCTATTCAGTTAGGCAAAATCTGAAAAGATTCTTGAAAGCACAGGTAAATAAGGACTACAGCCTAAAACATATGTGTGAGGGTGAATTAACATTTCTGAATGAACCTTAATTTCTGAGTTTCCTACATTCTGAGTTTCTAACTTAGAAAAGTAACATTCTTGCACTGCAATATATGAAATTTCTGATTTTTTTTTCCCAGAAAACAAATAAAAATTAGCTGCATAGTAACCATGTTGCATCTTGTGTATTATACTACTAAGGTTCTGTGCTGGTGATTATATCTGGGCAAATAGCTAGTAAGTAGTAGGCTATAGTCTTTAAGCTGGTGATGAAGCATGCTTCACAGGTATTTTTCTCATAACAGAAGAATCCTGGAGCAATTAAGCAGGAAATAGTATAATTATGTTGGAAGATTTCTGCCCTGTACCTAATGAGCCTGTGGTCTTAGCAGATTTGTTAGCGTGGATGCAGCCTGACGCTGACATGCCTAAACCACTTTTGGATTTGACCTAGTCTCTTTAAAGTAGGTAGATAGAACTATAATATACCTGTTGCCTGCTGGGTAGAGTTGAAGAACCCTTAGTTCATGTAGTGTCATGCAGTACTGATTTAAGCGTGCCTAGTGTTCAGGAAATTATATTACTCAGTTGTAAAAGCTTCTTCTTAAGATACAGTATACTCAAGTATATTCAAGACAAACTGTAATGTCTAAAAGTTCATAACTTGGCTGTCTGGCCAAAACAAGGCTTCTGCTCCAAAAATATTCAGCATCCAATACCTGATAAGAATTTTTATCCAGAGTTTGAAAATCTGGCAAATTTAAATGCAAGTAAAAATTGAATATTAAAAAGTTGAAGTGTTAGGCAACCTTAAGTCTAGATATTTTCTAAAATTCTTGTCTTTTATGCATAGGAGCATGTGTAAAAATAATATAAAATTACTACCCTTTTGTTAACTTACTCCTTATCTGCTTTCAAACAAATCAAAAAGCCTCTGCAATTCTAAATTTTCACCCTTGTATGTTTCAAGATATGTAAGTTAGTTTTCATAAGGACTCTTCAGAAGGAAAATGGATGTTTGCTTCTTTATTCTGTGGTGGAATGTATGGACTAAATGACAAGGATGTGTAAACTTATATAAGTAACTTCAACAAGATATTAAAGGAAAGATAATGCAGATACTCCTTAAAGTTTCAGGTGGAATAGGTATATATTCTACATCAGCAAAACAATCTTCTGTGTTAGTAACCTCATTATTGTGACTTTCTCAAACGATGAGTGAACCAGACTGGGGAAAGATTTTGGTATGGTTGTCTTTCATGATATTACTAGTATTTTAAAATATATGGCAGTGATGCGTAACCTTTCATGTATGTTTACAAAGTAATGACATAATTGTTCATGCCTGCATGATAATTAAATGTGTTGATATTTACAATTAGATATAATAACATAAAGATGGTCTGAACATTTGCCAATGTATCCCCTATCTGGATCTTTTAAAAAATAATATACAGTATCAACTAATTAGGTGACTAATCTTTATGGCAATTTAAAAATGGTAAAATTTTATGATATCCACACAGCAGACACACATACACACATTTACATTCTTACCTATCTGAACATAATTAGGTGGATAAAATCAGTACTTTTAGTATAAGTGCCTTACTCCAGTCGAAGGCATGGTATTCCTGCTGAACACCTAACTGGATTTAAATTGAAATACAATATATGTAATTGTGAAGTATTTTATAATAAAGTTTACATTATCTGACATTATGAAAAGAATTTTTTCTTAGTGCTGTGATTTGTATATATATTTTATGCTAGTTGCATGAATCAATCAACTCCTGTAGAGGAATGACAAAAAGGGTCATTTATATGTCTGACATAGAATTTACATAAGAATAGATGGTTTTTGTATTTTGATAAAGGTGTTTCTTGTTCCCTAAAACTGAAAACCTTGACTGAGTTTTTCTTGCAGTGACATTATAAAGGACAAAAGGCTATAAGTATTGTCGCCTCAGAAAAGTGTACAACACAATGTTTAACCATGGTAATTAGCCACAATTTTCTGACAGAAGGATAAATCATGGGCTATTTAAATATCCACAAGTGAATACTAATATATTTCTCTTTTCAAACATTCTTTGGGGAAGCTTGGTCTAAGTTTTAAGTTTTCAAGAACTGGGGATTAATGTGGCCGCTGTACATTTCTGAAGAAACAAACAGTTTATTAAAACTGACCTGTAGGAAACTTAAACACAGCAGGAATTTAATAAGCTTTGTTCATTGCAGCTTTACAGAATCTAGAAAAGGGGACAGTGCATAAGTACTGCTTAACACATTTGATATGTTACAGTTGTAAAACTGTAACCATGAGCAGGTAATCTAATTTAAAAAAAAAAATCAGAAGTGATTATTAAGCTTCAAGGGTGCTGTGAACAAGTGTTAGTGATTGAAGAATATGTGGGACTTCCATTCAAACAGTCAAATTAAGCGATCAGCCCCTATTTAGGAGCCTTTTCAATATATTTTATACCCCAGGGAATCCAGATCCAACCAAGAGCCATGGCCTGTGGTTGCTCTGCCTACATTTGCAACAGCTTGAGGTATGCCATCTCACATGGCTTAGGGAAATTGCTGCCAGTATAAACCAAATAATTCCCTCCCTCTGGTCCTCAAGAATAGCTGGAAAGTGTAATCTCTCATTATCAAACCTTCTGCTTTATTCTGTCCTGCTGTAGCTCAGTGTCACTGGCCTTGTTCACAGTCATCTCATCTTTGTCACAGATACATTTTTTTAATGTGACAGAACTGCATTTAGTAATCATGAGCTTGACAGATATGTATCTGTAAAAGAAAAAATATAGAGGGTAAATCTGGAAAGTTTTCATCAGTTTAATGCAAAAATGTATACATTTTTGCCCATGTAGGTTTACACATTTCAGCTGAACAGATAAAGCCTTGATTATAGTATGACCCTATATATTCATTTAAATAGTAAAGATGGCAACCTACTGGAAGACTCCTTATATTCAATGTTCATTCTCTCCATTCTAATAATTTCTACAAACATATTAATGTCAATAGCTTCAAATTTAATCTGTAAGATCAAACCTCGAAATTCAGATTTGTCAGCAGCATTACTCTATTGTTTTACATATGTAAGTCTCTCAGTGTAAGCAGTTTTCATTATGGATAAGTTTGCCACTGTCAGAAAGCAGCCCAAAGGTACAATAGTACCATTCATACACTCAATCTATTCCATATTTTCCATCCAGGAGTTTTCAGATATAATTGCTAAACCTTACTCAAATTACTTCATCTGACTCTAATTAGCAACAGGGATATACTGGTGTACTAAACTTAAAACATCTGAGCAACCTGAAAACGTTAGGTTTCAGTTTTTTTCACACAATCCTTGAATTCATGACTTTGTAGAAGAGAATCCAAGATACTACTCTGGATTTACTGCAGACTGAGTTAGGAGGTGTCTTGTGGACTGCATGAAAAACATTGTGTAATGGTGGCCATGAATGGTTTGCGTGAAGCTTTGTAAGGCTAGTATTAAGTAGAAAGGATGGACTGCTGAGCTGAAAGCATGAAGTTACAGAAAAACTGAGAAACTTCTGAAGGAGGTTGTATATTTATAACTGTAAGTAATCTGCCCAATTTATAGCTATCATTATTGAATGATGATATTCAGTGCTGAATTTTCACTATTGCTCAAACTGACAAGGCACGCCTACAAACAGTGGAAAGCCTCATGATCCTTTGCTGACTGCAGCAGCTCTCAAGCAGATTTCACTCCCTTCTGGTCTGTAGGAAAATACGGTATTAGTGTAATGAGTAAAACCAGGATCTTACTTTCTTAGAAGTAGGGGGAAAGGCAGAGGACACGCTTCAACATCTTAAAACAGAAAAGACAGAACCAAAGCGCTGTTACTGGAATATCTGTGAAGAACATTGTGTTTGACATTTTATAGCAAATCAGAGGCAGAATCAAGACTGAAGTAAAAGTTTTTCTGAAAGCATTTCTTTATCCAAATACTAACAATTCTACATAAGTAAATTTACATGTATTTCATCTTTTATATTATTTTTGTCTAAAGAATAGTTATTAGAGTGGCATGTAAGTATAATAGTGTTGTGGTTTGGCAGGGCGGCTTCCACAAGAAGCCTAGAATCTTCTCCAAAGTCTGACAGAGTAAATACAAGCTGGGCTTTCAAGGCTGAACTCTACCTTTGACAAGACCAAGCCAATCAGTGCCTGTCATAGGACCTCTGTGAATGGTATTTTAGGGGACATCTCCCCCGCAAACAGCTGCATTTTTCTACCAGAGAGCAGAGTGGGAAGATGTAAGAAACTTTGCAGACACCAAGGTCAGTAGAAGGGGGGAAGGAGGAGGTGCTGAGAGAAGATTCCCTGCGGCCTGTGGAGAATACCATGGTGAAGTGGGTGTGCCTCCGCAGCCCATGGAGGACAAAAGAGCCCACCATGGAGCAGGTGGAGGAATATCAAAGAATCTGTGACCTACATTGGAGCAAGCCCCTGACAGAACCTGCAGACTGCAGAGAGAGAGAGAGAGAGATGGAGGCCCACGCTGGAGCAGGTTTGCTGGGGGTGCTTGTGACTCTGTGGGGGACCAAGCTGGGGCCAGCAGTCTGGGGCTGAGAGACTGAGAAACATTCTATGAGTTTATAGAAGTGACCCACTCTGGGGCAGTTGGTGAAAAGCTGAGGCCCTGTGGGAGAGGACTCACGTGGAGGTCATGGAGGACTGTCTCCCATGGGTGGGACCCCATGCTGGCACAGGGAAAGAGTGTGAGAAATCATAGATCATGGAATCATTAAGGTTGGAAGAGACTGTTAAGATCATCCAGTCCAACCAAATGCTCCGCCCCCTCCCCGGCCACCCTCCAATAAGGAGAACAACTCATAAGGAACTGACCAAAGACTGAAGCCTCCATTCCCTATTTTTCGCCCCTTGCCATCCCGGGGAAGAGAAAATAATAAAGTGAAGTCTGCAGAGAAGGGAGGGGCGGGGGGAGGGGTTTTAAGAGCTGTTTGTACTTCTCATTATCCAATTCTGGTTTCTGTGTGTGTAATGTAATAACTTAGAGAGTTTTCTTGCCTTTCCTCTGTGTTGAGTCTCTTCTGCCCGAGACACTAATAGCTGAGTGATCTCTCCCTGTCCTTATCTGGACTCCAAAGCCTCTCAACATGTATTTTCTCCCCTGTCCAGCTAAGAGGGGAGTGATAGAGTGACTTTGGTGGGAGTCTGGCCTCAGCCAGGGTCAAACCACCACAGATACGTAATGTTGAGAAAAGCAGGAAGGAAAAAACAAAAGATATACATGAATTTATGTACTTCAGAAGTCCACTATGAGAAGTTGGTCTCACTAACACAACTCAGTGCTTTTGTCTTTGAAGTATGATACAACATTTTTTGGTAAGACATTATATAGAGAAGAAAGAGCAAAAACTTTACAAACACAGTGTTATCAGATCCACTGAACACAGTGCTCTTTCCCAGACAGATTCTGGAACCTGATTTGATTTGTTCCATCGTGGCTAGTTTCCAACTCTAATACATTGGAGAAAAACTTCTCTCTCTCTCTCTCTGACTTATTTCCCATGTACTCCAGCATATTTTCCTCAAAAGAACAAAAATCATTATTGCAGCTAGAAACAGTTTAAGATGAGATCTGACATCCAGAGGGACCTTGACAGGCTGGAGAGGTGGGCCTGTGCCAACCTCATGAGATTCAACCAGGCCAAGTGCAAGGTCCTGCATCTGTGTCGGGTCAATCCCAAGAACAACTACAGACTGGGCGGAGAGTAGCTCCAGATCAGCCACGAGGAGAAGGACTTGGGAGTACTGATGGATGAGAGGCTCAACATGAGGCAACAATGTGCTATTGTGGCCCAGAAGGCCAACTGCATCCTGGGCTGCATCAAGAGAATCGTGGCCAGCAGGTCGAGGGAGGTGATTCTCCCCCTCTACTCTGCCCTCGTGAGACCTCACCAGGAGTACTGTGTCCAGTTCTGGAACCCCCAACATAAGAAGGACATGGACCAGTTGGAGAGGGTCCAAAGGAGGGCCACAAAGATGATAAAGGGGCTGGAGCACCTTTCCTACGAGGACAGGCTGAGAGAGTTGGGGCTGTTCAGCCTGGAGAAGGTCTCTGGGGAGACCTTCTAGCGGTCTTCCAGTACCTCAAGGGGGCCTACAAGAAAGATGGGGAGAGGCTGTTCAGTGGGGCCTGTTGTGACAGGACAAGGAGTAATGATTTCAAAATAGAGGGAGGGAGATTTAGATTAGATATTAGAAAAAAGTTCTTTACTGTGAGAGTTGTGGAGCACTGGAACAGGTTGCCCAGGGAGGTGGTGGATGCCCCATCCCTGGAGACGTTCAAGGCCAGGTTGGATGAGGCCCTGAGCAACCTGATCTAGTTGGGGGTGTCCCTGGTTCTTGCAGGTGGGTTGGACTAGATGACCTCTGGGAGTCACTTCCAACTCTAATCATTCTATGATTCTATGATTCTATGAGTGAGGGAAAAAAAATGCTCCACCAGACTGTCTTCCACACTCCAATCATTGCACATTATTTCACTGATACTGTGTGTATCTGTTCTTTCTACAGGTCAATGGACACCTTACGTCCTTGGGCTGCTTCTCACACCAACATTGTGGACCTCCATCCACAGTATTTGCAGACACCTGTGTTTTTAATCTCTTACGTGCAATTCCCACAATACTTTCCAGGTTTTGGAATAATCAATTTACTGTACGATGGTTTAATACCTCCAAGTTATTGTACTGGATTTGTTCCACTCTTCACTAGTTTTACTGTAGGAAGAGATTCAGGCTTGGGAATAGCTATAAAATTGCCAAGTATTTTTTTCTGGAAATGTTTGAGAATACTAGCTATATTCTTTCTTAGGAATTCCATCATCCATTGCTATCAAAATCCCATGCTCTCCCTTTTCTTCTTTTTTTTTTTTTTTTTGTCCATTGCACACACATAGGCAAATATTGTAAGGAACTGCCACCCATGTAGACAACATAATTAACACACTGCTCTGTATTACATTTGCCAACCAGTAGGTTAACTAGTGCTGTTCAAGCCTTCCTTATTATGTCAGTCATTTCAAAGCTGCAGTGGCAGAAAGTTAGGCATTTTATATTGGACGTCATTTGACCGACACATTCAATTTCCTCAGCACTGTGCAAAAATGTGTTGTGACATTTCATCAGCAATAAGTTTTAGTTCAGTAGTAGAAAAAATTGACAGATTTTCATTAATGATGAAGTTATTTTAATATTCATTTTTGGGTTATGCTGATTAAGCTGAAGTTTGCTCTTCCATATTGCCTTTGGTGAAGATACATAAAATTCAGAAACAAAATCTAAATTGTTCATCTCTTTTGTTCCAAAATTTTTGCTTTGCCAAAAAGAACTCGTTTTCCATCCTGCAAAGAGGGCATAGTACTCTCCCCATTATGTATTTGCACAGCTCATCAGATGATCTGTATAGACCACCATTCCAAAAATCTGACATAATATATTTTTATGACACTTGTAAAATCATTACATGATACAATATTTTGCAGTGACACCTGCTATATTACTGAGATGGCTACATTTCTCTCAGAGAAGTTTGTCTATCATGAGAATGTGTTTTATGAAAACTAACTGTGTATATAGTGGTTTGAATAGATACTTGCAAATTCAGTTTTTGTATCTAGTTTCTCTATTTGTAGTTACACTTGATTTTATAGTTTTTAACATTATTTTTGGACTTGGAATTTTTGTGTGCATCTTTCAATGCATGTGTTTCAAAGGAGAAGTTAATTCAAAACCCATTCTAATCTCGGTTTAACAGTGCCTACTTAGATTGACATTGCATTAGATTTAAGACATACTGAAATGTGCTTATTTAGTCCTTGATGATTTTGTTAAAATGACCGGTTTCCATTAACAATGATAAAATAATTTTAAAGTAAAAAAAATTCCTCTTGTATCTTTTTATTTCAGTTTTTCTTTTGAGCCATATTTAAGGAGGAAGTGGGGTCAGTATTAAAAGAAGACCCCTCTATTTTTTTCCTTTTATCATCCAAGTGGTTATTATAAGCATCTCATCAGCTGCTAAGAACTCTTGAGTATTTCCTTTTGGAGAAGTGTAGAAGGTAAATAATGTGTAGAAGAAAATAAAGCAAAATGTTCATCAGTGTTTCAAGTGATTAGAATGACATAAGCTAGGTCTTGTCTATCAAGACCTGCTTGGTTTTGAAGTGTGAGATAAGAAATAAATGAAAACAAGCATAGAAAACTATCAAGAAGGAATTCTGATGGGAGGGTCAGCCAGCTTTGTTATGGAAGCAAAAAGGAAAGACTGGCACAAAAATGCTGAGAGGCATTTTTCAGAGGCTAAAAATAGCAGGAAGTTACTGACTTAAACTGATTGGAACTCAGGGTCATTTCCCACATGAGAGAACAGGTGGAAGCATAAGGAGGTACTTCATCTCTTGTCAAAAAATAATGTTACCGTGCATGCAGGTTATTCTTTCAAAGCCTCAGAACGAAGAATTTCTTTTTCCAGTCACCATTTCCAACTAGATTTTGGGGTAGGAAACCTGGTTTGGGTGTTCAAATGATGTTGTTTCTTTTACTAAGCTTGTAATTTCCTTATATGGAAATTTGAGTAGATGGCAACTTTTTTGTTTTACACTGTAGCAGTCTTGTCACAGGTACTTGGTAAGTGATGGTTACTGATTTTAGTGACTATTATAATATACATTTTATCCTCTTATCCAATTTTATTGCTATTTTTAAAATCAAGCAATAGAAGCCAGTTGGGTTCTGGTTTCCATAAAGACTAAATTACAATTTGCTTTTTATGCAGCCAGTCAGTAATGACGCTGTCCTAAGCAAATGATGAATAGCTGTTTTGGCTTGGTTCTTAAAAATGCTGTTTTTATATTTAATAGTGAGCTGAAGAGTGGAATTCTGCAGGAACTGGGTGGAAACTAACATTTTCTAAAAAGTCCTTCAATACTCAGGGGACAGTATTATCCCTACAACTACTGTTACAAGAGTATTTCATTAAATATTTTTTTATAAAATCATACCTGTGTGCCACCTTTTTCTTTTGCTCTCAGATATGATACAGGGACTAAGTTTACATAGAATTACACGTGTATATTCCTGAGTCTTTGCTGAACTATTTTTTTTCCTAAGCAAGTGACTTTTTTTTAACCTTTTTTCCCTATTGTTTCATAGCACTTATTATTTTACATTATTACTTTTCTGTCTTGCATACCTGAATGACAGAAAGCTGCACTACTATCATATGACCTAAATATTCACTTACAGTGAAATGTTTTCAAAGCAGTGACCTCACAGAGCAGGCTACAAATTTGATAGTAAAAGCCATTCTATTGATGCTTCTCCTTTCCTTTGTTCCTTTCTCCTAAGGAAAGTAGATTGGAAATATGGCAATTATTCTGCCTGGAAATTGAAAGGGATTTCTCAGTAACCTTGCACAATTGAGCTGGCACATGTAAAAACTGTTTCTGACTCACTGAGCTGGCATATACTGCTAAATCAGCATTGGCAAGGCTCCAGACAGCCTGTCACCAACACTGGATATTGTAGTAAGCACCAGTTCTGAGTATTGTATCAAAATTGGTTTTATTGAGTTGTTTGCTTTTATTGAGTTCACCACTGCAAGGTCTGGCTTAAGAAACTAAAGCCTTGGACTAAAAATAAAGAGACCACAGTGGAAGCAAATGTATGTCAGCTGAGCTGTGGTAACTGAGTACGCTATTAATAAAAATACTTTGCTTAAATTCCTTTCAGTGCCCATATTTTCTTACACTGACAGACTTTAAAATATTTTATAAAGGTATTAATTAGCTTATCAGTTATCTTTATGAAATAGATAAGAAAATAAAAACATAGATCAAAACATATTAAGCGCAATTATAAAATGAAATACAAATGATTTTCTCAGCAAACTTTTTCTCATGAAATAAATGTTTTGTCGCTTTTTACTGGGGAACATAGGAGGGCATCTCTAAGAAACTGTTCTTTTTTATAGATAACTAGGTAAATCTTGATTTTATAGTCAGTTAGTCAATTTCTTCAGTTTAAGCTATGTCATACTTTCCTTCACTTTCTACAGTCTAGGGATGTCCAAACAGCGAGCAGTTATAGTTCAGCTATGAATTTGCAGTAAATCATGCAAATTTACTAATCTGCAATAATTCAGTTGAATATAGGCTGTATGCATGGTATATAAAAAGTGACACCCACTTGAGACAAGATTTGTCCCATTTGAACTTAGGCACATGGTAAGGACTTTCCAATCCACTTGATGTAAAAAATAGCTAGATCTCGAGAAAGGTTCATATTTTAAATGTTGCTGACTTTTTAGAACAAGGACATGGTAGAGGTAAAAATATCAGGAAATGGCAGATGAGAATAATGGAGCCTGTGATCATGCATCCTGGATATAAGAAATCCTGTACAGCTCTAAAAAGTCTGAGGCCTCCACTACTTTTGCTGTCTCTATGTTCACTGGAAAAAAGGTAAACCCTGCCACCTATATATACTTTAATGCCTTCTTTGATTGCATAGTAGGCATGGTCGTAGGAAAATAGGAATGGACCATAAGAAATCATCTAATCTACCTTCCTCTTGCAAAAGAGAATGAACTGTATCTGAATTTCTCCTGTTATGTCTTATGAAATCTCATCCTTAAAAGGCTTCAGCAACAGAATTAAAGACGGTCTGACACATTCCAAATAATTTGTTGACTATAAACTTTCTAATTATAAATACCTAAATTATCTCTCCAGCTATACCAGCTTCCAACAATGTGCTGGGAAATACCAGAGTGCTTTGACTGTCCATGTCTTCATGTTCACTGCATACTTTGAAATGGAATAAATCTTCTATCATAGAATAACTAAACTCACCTGGCTTAAGACAATGGCAAAATAAATGTATTCATTTGCAAAATAAAACCAGGTGCAATTGATAATACAGATATTAAGACTAGGTACAGAAATGAGAAGATGACTCCACCTCTACCTCATACTTAGTAAGTTAAAAAAGTTTTTCTTACCCTACTTGTATCTAGCTGTCAAGCTAAAACACACTTCATGGTTTCTGGCTTATGTACAACCCTGCATCTTCAAGTTGTATTAATGGAAAGGAATCTGTCAGTGGGGAGTCATACTTATTTTTACAGCAGATTATCTTTGAGAGCTATTCATATTCAAAATCCCCCTCCCTCCCACTCTTTCTGGTTTTCTTAATATTAACTTAGTGGTGAAAAGTTTGTTTTCATCATTCTATTGCCTTCCCTCCTCAGCTTTGAAAATGCCAAGTCGTTCTGGGCATGTTTCAATGCCATTATAACCTGCTTTGAAATACCTGGTGTTGCTCGGAGGTGAATCATTCACAAACCAAAAAGGAAAATGATCTTTCCTACCTCTTAAAGCAGTGCTTAGTCATTGGTACTTTCATATTTATGAAGATAAATTGTACTTTACATGTCACATAAATGACAATCAAACTTCTGAAATGAGATTAATGTTTACCTTTGATTAAAATTGTGTGACTTTATTTTTTTTTTTTTTAAGACTTAGTAAGAAAAATGGCCTTTTGAGTGGTACTGAACTTGGGATGAACCAAACCACCAAAGCTTCCTTTAAGGTACATGTAGTTCCCGGCAATTCTACAATCTGCTGAGTTTATCTACAGCCATATGTTATTATACTTTCTATTTACATGGTAACTTGTAATGTCTAGTTTAAATCTTCTTTCCTGCAATTTTAGGCTATTCTTTCTCATCACATCGAGCACAGGCCAGGTTAATAACATCTTTCCTTCACTGTTGCCTTCTTTCAGCCTTTCTTAGCTACTTTCTTCCAAACAATTATCATATATCATATTTTCTAGATCTCTGTTGATTTTAGTTCCTTTTTTTTCTGTACCATGGCTAGATGTGCACAACTTTCTTCAAGTATCATTCTCCAAGACTGGATGGAGTTCTTAAGAAGACCAAAAGTACAAATCAACAAGCCTTGAACAAGTTCAGGGTTCAACAAGAAGATCTGTTTCAGATTGTGTTCTGCAGAACTTGTCCCTCACCTGTTCACTGACCAGGTGATCATTGCTGCCTGCATGTAAAACTTTGACTTTTGCTCCTATTGAGCAGCAGTCACTTTTGAGCATTAATTTTTCAGTTTATGAAGACTTTTTGAACACAATTATGGTTGCACTTGTAACATCTTCTAAGTTGTGTCATCTTCAACCATGATGTTTGGTTTTTATTCTATGATGCAAATCAATAACAAAAATACTGAAGCAAACACAGGACAGATCCTTGTGGAATGTGTACTGATGTATCATTTCAGTTAGATACAATATGGAAGTGTTTTCAGTTCACTTCTGGTAACTCTGCCACCCTTGATTTGCTTCTGATTATGTTATGGTGAACAGCGTGAAAAGGCTTATAAAGTTAATATAAATTACCTCTTTTACTATATTTACATACAAAAATTGTATTCGCAGCTTTTCCTGCGAATAAAAGGCTTATCTGAAAAAAGGAGTGTTTGAAAATTTGCATTGAAATCAACCTCAGTGCCTTAACAGCCCATAGATAACCAAAGAAGTAGGTCTTGTTGTTTCTGGGAAAAAAAAAAAAAGAAAAAAAAAGGCCAAGTTTTTCATAGACTCCGCATCTGGAGAGACCTGATTTTCTCTATGAAATCACTATTTCTTTACACCTTCAGCTTATGAAGATGATCATAAGCCTTTTGCATCAGTTACTCTTCCTTGGACTGACTGACTTTAAGGAATTTGGTTAGTGGGATAGCACCTTTCAGTCCCTGATGTAAGAAACCAGCTTTCGTTGTCACTTTGACAAAAGTCAAAGTTTTAAGTTAACTATAAATTAACCTTTATAGTTAGAGTGATTCATTGTAAGAGCTTTTCTAACCAATGGTATGCTTAAATAATAATAAAAACTTAAATATTTTTATTGTTTTGATCAGATAGTTAAAGAACATGTTCCTATGTACTTGAAAGAGCACTAATCATGATCACATATAACATACTAAATACCTGTGCAAACCGCTCTGCCCTGGAATAGCTTTATTCAGAACACAGACTGTGATTTTGGTTTAGAAAACTTTGTAATTCCTATGACCTATACAGATGAAAAAAATCCCACCAACCCACAGCTATACTTTTCCAAAAGCAGAACAAAGAAAAGAAATAACATACCTTTCACAAGGGATTTGGCATTATCTGAAACCCTATAATCCAAACCTCATTCTGTTTCTGAGTGATTTCAGTAGGTGTGACTGCAATAAGTTTTGAAACAGCTCTAAAAAGAGATTTCATTTACCAAAGGACATCCTACTCATGGATAAACATCAAAGTTAGTAAACATAACAGGGAGTGTGGTGAATTACAAATAACCCAATAGTGCCGTACAACTTCTCCCAAATTGTGATTTGTTGGTGATATTTGGGAAAACTGCTCCTTTGGAACTCACCACTATTGTGAAGATTAATATATATTAAAAAATCTTGCTTTATCTAGCAGCAGAGAGATGTTTCTCTGCCAAGAAGATTTGCAGAACACTAATAACTGGTTAACACTCATCTGGGAGTTTTAAAAGAAGTTTACATAAATAAAATGTCTAATCATTTTAGACATACAGATATGTTATAACTGAGATCAGCTATGACAGCCTTGCAAATATTTTGATCTTATGCATGGTTTCTTGAGAGCAAAGGATGTTTTTGTTAGAGCTAGTTCTCAGAGTATGAGATACATCTCTGAATGGTGACAGCAATCATTCATGATATTTGCTAAGGAAACTAAGGATTCGCATGTCAATAAATTACATTTCTCTCATTTAAAACACAGTAAGTATGTAAGGGTTGAAAATGGGAGAAGCCTAGTATGAAGCACCTTAAGAGAAACATTTAGAAGTATTTAATATTTAGAAGTAGAAGTATTTAGCAGTGCATTTCCTACTGCATTTCAAGAACAAAATCTTAGTTTTACCCTGTGAATTGCAATGAACACATAAAAGAAACTTCTAAACAGGCAAAAAATATCAAAAAGGAAAACCCAGCAAATTTCTTGCTCTCATGATTCTAAAGACAGAGGGATCAGAAACAGCAAAGATTCAATATATTGGTGCAAAAATCAAACTTGTGCTTAGCCATACCTCAGGACAATATTCTGAGCTTTATTTAATAAAATACATTCACACATATATTGTGAACCAGAGTTTTTCTAACCTTACAGTCCAGTTCCTTTATAAATTGGCAGATACTTCAGGGGAAGTCACAAAGCACTCCACAGTAAGCATACCTGAAATAAAATACCTAGAAAAAAAGTACTTTTTCTTAACTTTCTATATGTTGATTCATGTTCATTAGCATGAAAGTTTATATAAAGTTCCAAATTTAAAATTCATTCAGCATTAGTAGTATCTTACGGCAATATGTTCCTTAGGTTGAATAGCTAGAGCATATATTTTCTTCTTTCAGCTTGTTCTGTGTATTTTATTCTTTCCTTCTTCATTGTAACGAAAATGCTGATCTTTCACATTACTCCAATTTGCCAAGCAATTTACATTTCCCCAGTAATGTTTTTTGAAACCCTTTTCTTTTATTGATGTAACTTTTTATGAACTAAGATGGTCAGGACTTAAATCAATTTAACGGGAAAGCTTACTACTAATTTATATACACGTGTATTGTTTCTTACAACAAACTGATTTTTATAGTTGACTTGCATACAATGAACACCTCCCCCAACACCCCCTCCAACATGCAGTTCCATTTTAATGGACGCATTATGTATATTAATTTGATCCAGGATTTCTGAATTCTTCTTGTTTCCATGTTATCTCATTGTAATGCCCTGTGCCAAATACTTGGTTCGGTCATGTTATCGGACATCTAATAATATTTGAATGGAAAATCTGTGTTTTCAATTGATTTAATGTGATGATATTCAAAGAGATCCCTGTGCAAATTATTGAATGTTTAATATCTGTGGATATCAAGAAGCTTGAAGATTTTACTTTATCTCACTAGCAGCAGTTGTGAACTTATCTGAGAAACTAACAGGGAGCTGTGATACCCTTTAGCTCACCTTGTTAAATGATATATCCGTTCTGACAGGGTCTGTCTTTTCTCTTAAACTATATACAAAATTGTTTTCTAAAATAATTCCATACATTTCATACAATAATTGTAATGGGGAATCCTGAGTCTTTTCTGATACTTGCTATGTGTTACACATGGAAGGTGCTGTTGTCCTTGGCTGAGGGCTCTCTTCCACAATACTCTCTTGCATTCTGTTTTTTAACGTATGTTTGTATCACCCACAAAAGCACTGAGAATTTAATTTGAAGGGTTCATTTGCTATCATTCCTCTACTGAAGATGACAAATTAGAGTTCTGCCTATTGATATTAGCTACAGTTCCAAAATGGTACAAAAATAAACAACAGCAGATTGAAATTGCAAGAGTATGGAAACACAGAAACCACAGGAACATGATCAATAGATTCAACAGAATTGGCATAGAATTATCTGCAGGTGCAGTTTGGTGCAGTTTGGACAACTCTGTTCTAAATATCCACTAGGTCTGGATGGTTTACAGCCTACCAGCTAAACTCCACTGGAACCAAAACACCTTCTGTTTCCAACTGAGTTAAACTACATAACAGCCAACACTACTGACTATAAGCAAACTATCCAGGACTACGGTGTTCTCTCCTGCTTCCTTAAATACACACTAACAGTTTATCCCTCTTTACCCAGGTCATAGAAGAAAACTTCTGTTCCTATTTGTGAAAGGAGGTAACAGTTTTAGGATTCATTTACTGCAGCTACTGCTGTTGTAATCAAAAGCATCACCAGTTATGAAAGGAGTTCTGCTTTTATCTGCTAAAAAGTAAGTTGCTGTTACTACACAAACCCATATTGGAGGTCCAGCAACTTCTTGTCTGTGCTGTTTCGAGGATGATGTGTTTTGAAGGTGTTCTGCCTGCAGAATCCTTAATAATACAGCCTACCTGTAGAATATGTTGTGCTGTAAAAACTTGTCTGCACACACAGTGAAACACATTGGGGTGGGGGTTCCCTCCAGGCCCATCACAGGAACTGTCATCCAATCTCCACATGACCAAAGGAGCACAGGGACACAGATGAGGAATGCAAATGAAGGGCTAAAAGAGAGGAGACTCTTTTCCTAAGGTACTACACTGTGCCCTTTTCTGGCTTTACTCCCAATCACAGACAATGAAAATTTCACTTTTTGAATTTTTGTCACTTTATATGTATAAAAAGCTGACAAAATGAAGTCTTCTGCATTTGTATAACACCAAATGTAGCACAAATATTACAGGATTGTGCACAGGGATGCCTCTACCACACAAATTTAAACCAGATGCTATTCTGCTGAAACATAACAGATAATAAATAAAATTAATTTGAAGACATATGTTATCAACAATATCCTATATATAATCTATAGTTGGCTCATAATTCAGGCAATACATTTTTTCTTCACTGTGCAAAGTTCCAGTGAACTGTCAGTAGAGTGGCTGTTGCTTTGACAGACACTGAAGACCTTCATGTGTGAGGGTGTTAATGGAAATCCTAAACTTGTAGCCAATTACAGTAACCTTTACATTCAATGCTGTCTGCAAACAAATAGCTTTCTCTTTATGCAGCCTGCGCTTTTGGCCATTCTTAGAGTGAGAGTAATTAATGTAATTAAAAAGCCTTGTTAAGAAGTCAGATCTTCTCAAATAAAATGCCAATAACCTAAGAAAGTATTAATTTACAGTATTTTTGGTGGGTCATTTTCAAAGTGTTTGATACATACTTGTGTCAAGGTCTTAGATTTCATTAAGGTTTTGAAATGACAGACCTGCCTAACAACAGCAATACTGATATCAGAGCAATAATGTTTTAAAACTCTGTTTATGAGTATAGCATATATATTATATTTAGAAAGAATATCCTACTGGGATTCAATAAATCTGCAAGATGGACAGACTTTCATGCTGTTACAGCCCACTGCACACCAACATTTCTGTGCCTGACTTAGGAATAAAAAAATGCCAGGTCAGCTTCATATTAAAAAGCCAGAATATTTATTTGAGATGTGAAGTTTTTTCTTTATTATGAAGCTCTCATTTTGTGTACCACTTGTTGATCTATCCTAATTTATTCCTTGTTCTGCCAGTGACTTCAACACAATCAGTCTGTTTTCCTTTTAATTAGAAGAAAATATTTCAACTTAGACATTCAGACTGAGGCATCTTCTTTTTAAGATTTGTAGAAAGGTGAGTTTTATAAGATTTAGAGTTAGAACTCATATACTAGAATATGTTTCTAGGTTCTAGACAAAACTACACCCTATGGCTACAAGGTAAACCAGTATTAGAAAATAATATTAGAAATTACCAATTAGAAAAAAACAGCTGTGATACTCAAGCTATTCAAGCTATTCAAGCTATTCAAGCTATTCAAGCTCTCTTGTGAGTCAGTCTCAGGGACATGTCCATACAGGCACAGATATACATGCACAGAGCCAAACAGTTGAAAGGCATTTTGAACATTTTGGTAGCTTTTGTTATAATTATTATTTCTATGCTGCAACACCAGCTTGCTCATCGTGAAGGAATTCAGGTGTGTGTGTAGTAGAGTATGAGCAAGCAACCTGCTTCTGCAGTCCTGAAAATGTAGAACTTACACTATTTGAGAACTGCACAACAGCACTTTGTTCTCTTCCTGTCCTCTTGAGCAGATTTAGAGGCTTACGAAAGCAAGAAAAGAACTGCCTTGTATTAAATCTGTTTTCCTTTTTACAGGACTTCAAGTGTAAAGTGAAACTCTTTTCAAGCCAATTATTTAATTAATTAATAGATGCGTAAATTCTTTACCTTTCTTGTGTCTGTTATTCCTGGCTTAAGTTAGGAAGAGCATTTTGAAAAACTGCATCAGAAAAGTCTGTATTCCTCACTTAGAAAGTTTATATATTATCTAACGGATGAACAAACACTGATTTACAAAGTTCATAAATGACCCAAACTAGTATCCACATAACTACTTATTGTATTTGTTAGACATTTGCAGGGTCCTGGTAAACCACAGTCATTCTTGTTACAGAGAGTTAAAGAGGAAATACTTTTGGTTTTTTTTTTGTTTTTTTTTTTAAGAAGGAGATGAAAAATAGATTAGAACTTTAAAAATTGTGTTTCATGACACTAGCTGTAGTATCTGTACTTTTGTTTTCAGCTTTTTGATATGATAGGTATACAAAAAAGGGAAAAGCCATTCATGAAAGCTCAGTGTAGTGTCAGAGAAAGTGGAAATTAACAAGCTGCAAACAAATAGATGCTGCACAGATAAATTAAGCACCAGTCTTGGCAAAATGATAGTCTCACTTTTATGTAAGCATTTGCCTCTGTCTTTAAACATTCTTAGCTATTGGATTTTAAATCATGAGAAGCAAGAAAATCATACACTTAGTAGAGTGTGCTTGAGTGTTTGTGCCAAGGCTTGCTCTAATTTAAATGTCTCAATTTCTTTCTATATACATGGAGCAAGCTGGAGAATAAACAGTATGAATGAGGATGTTCATTTTGCCTTACTGTAGTTCTGTGACTGTATAAGTATATACAGAAAGAGTTAAGACACTGTTCATGCTGCAACAATATTACGTGCTCTGATTTATGTTTATGATGATGTAGAGAATGCATTTGCACCACTACTAGTGTCTTAGAGGCTACTATTTGCACTCAGAAGCTTGATCTTACTTATTTACTTTTAATATATTTAAATAATAGTAAAAACATTACATATGAGAGGACTGATCAAAGTGGTTAGTGTTTTACCTTAGTCTCATTAACAGGACCAATTATCAGTCACTCTATTAATGGGCCTACAAAATTTTAATGACACAAAATTTTGATGACATCAAAAATATATCCCTATATTCTACAGAAATTGAAAGCTAAGCCTAAACAAGGTGAACTAAAATATAAATGTTATTCTCTTCAGCTGCTTTCTTCACTCAAGCAGTGATCAAACTGGGATCACATGAGCCAAGGACAGCAGTAATGGCCTGCCAGACAAGTGGCACAGTCCCACCATACCTGAGCAAGGAGAGCAGAGCAGGTCCAGCGACAGACAGACAGCACATCAGCCAGCAGGTAATCCCACAAGTGGCAAGGTAAGAGAGTCCTGGTCAGCACGCCACCTCCAGATTAATGAGCTATGTGGTCAAGCACCTGCATGGCTGCCCCAGGCAGAGACTGAGGGAGTTGCCCAGCTTTGACACAGCTCCTGTATGCCAGGAAACAGCTTCTGCTAGGGCTCTTATAGGTCTTCCTCAAACAGCTTGCTGATTCAAGGCCCACAGTTGCACTGCCAGTGCTGGCACTGAGCCTCTGCAGCCAAAAGCCCAAGAGGGGGCTCTGACACCAAATTCTTCTAGTTATATTTTTTTTTCCTATTCTGAATGCACCTAGAAAGTGGGAAGACAAAGATCTCTTACAATTTGGGCACTGCTAAGAGAGTCACTGCTACATGCTGTGTGATTATTTCCCTTAGGGACACCATACATATATTAAATAGGATGGGACACTTTGTATGAGCTGTACTTGTGGATCACGTAATGCGAGAATGTATTCTAGTCTGATTTCTCTTGAAACCTTTGGCTAATGAACTGGTTTCTCTAGAGTTGAGGTTCAACTTCACCTCAAGTTGAGAGGTGGCATTAGCTGCATACAAAAGTTGCGCTTAGTTTTGTCAGTCTATTTCTTTCCTAATGCTCAATTAAAAAAAAACAAAAACAAAAACAAAAACACAACCCAAAGCTTATTTGTTTCTGGTTGTTGCGTTCAAGTTCTCAGAATTTTTCAAGAATCAAACAGAGATGCAACCTATGCAACCTAGGAACTTCAATTTTAAATGGAACGTGTACATTGATAATATGTTATGAAGAATAAGAATATAACCTACTCTGTGAAATCAACTCTGTATCTATCTTACTATTTTAATAATTAAAAAGTTGCTACAGCCTCTATTTTCATTTCTATATCAGATAATGAAGCACTGGAGTAATTATGACTTCTATATGCGCTCTTATTTAAGTAATTCCACTCCTCTCTGCAGCCCATTAATCAGCTTCCAGAATTTCCAAATCAGTGTAACACTAAGTTCTTTGTGGTCAAATTCACCTGAAAAAGCCAGACATAAATATCACATAAATCCTTGCAATTCAAAGTGACACCCATAGCTCAGAGCATTAGCACTGGATTAGAGTTACTATGCAATATAATTGTTTATGGTGTTTTGCAGTATAATACAGACAAGACTACACAATCAAAGCTTTCACAGACATAAACAGACACCACACACTGTAATTATATTTGTCTGCAAGATTATAATAATCATAGATGGCAGGTATTATAAGGCAGTTCTTCTTTTCTGGTTAACCCGTTAAGTATACTCATTTTACTCCAAAAGCAACTTCCAATAAGAAAGCCTCTTTTTGCTACATTCTTGTAATGGGAATTTTCTAGAAAATAGCTGCAAAAGCAAAATACTAATTTACTTGTTGCCTTTTCAGTTAGTGTTACAATGCATAATATTGCCTCAAACCTATTTCACTTTCAGTCTCTCAGAACTTTTCAGGACCTTAAAGTACAAGACCATAAAACCACTTCAGAAATGATTCTTAGAAGCAAAGGTTTTTGTGACTTACAATTAGCACAGTAGCATACTAAGTCAACACATAAGAATTTTATCTTAAAGGTACTGAACACACTTCTATTTTTAGATTGCAGATAGCCCTTTTTTATGCCAAGTGTAACAAAACCTTCTTTCTTCCACTAAGAGTGCAAAAGGTACAGACATCAGGAAATGTATGAGAACAAGAGTCCTTACTTAATAACAGAAAATCTGAATTACCTGTATTTTCCCATTTTTTTTCCTGTGAAGGGAACCTTGATACCCTTTTGTTCTGCAAAGTAGTTTTATGACTTATGAGTAAGTCTTTTCTTACAACACTTTACACAATCTCTGACGCCAATGTTACAAATTGGTGGGAGGTTGAAACCATTCACCTAAAACCACTTTTGGACCATCTAACACAATGGAAACAGGAAAACAGAATACATAGAGAAATAAAGTAGAAAGAGCTGAGACTCACACATTACCTGACTCTCACATTCTCACATCTGAGAATTTTATCAGATATACAAATAGAGTTTTGTCCTTAAATCTTGATTTCTAAGTGACAAAATAATGTCTGGAGCTGCTCTATTTGATCACAGAAGAGTATCTCACAGAAACAGGAAAGTGTTACTGCTGGAAAACTCTGAAACAAGGATACTGGTGGGCTCCCTTTTTCATACTACCTATCTGTTGTCTTGTTTTAAGTGTGAATTTACAGTGGAAGTTTAGGGGTGGGAAGGCTATTGCCCATTTGCCTCCATATCCAGTCTCCTGGGAAAAGAAAAGCAGAATAAAAGAATCACAAGGCCGTTTTGCAGCCATCAGTGTGTGTGTTGGTGTCCTTGGCAGGCCAGTCTAGGCTGCTTCCATCATTCTGTTGAGAATGGGACATGCCCTCATTTCCTCAACCACTGAAGGAGGAATGTCTCTAGCAGAGGACATGAATGGTACAGGAAAGAGCTTCCATTTCCCCTCTCCAGTATTTCTTCTAGTTTATACTGAAGATTAATCATCTCTCACAACTTAATGTCAGATATTTGATATTTTGCTGGAAGAGCAGATTATTCTGGAACCTGATTAAAGCTTCTATTTGTAGTGAACAAATTGTTAAAATGCAAACCAGTACTTTTTAAAGACCATTTCCTGCCCTGAGTATTTAACATAAGATTTCCCACTGAATTCACAGAGAATTGCACACACTCATTCAAGGACAGAACTCATCCCCAGGTTTAAAGACTGTGAACTTAGTAAATCCTTAAAGTTACCTTATATGCAGTAGAAACTGTACTATCCTCAATATGATGCTTAATTATAATAATGTTTTAAGCTTTAGAGTCTACAAATTTTACAGGTTGAATTTTTGATGGAAAATGCAGAAAAATAAACTTTAAGACTTCCTATTGATTTATGAAAAAAGAGGATTAAAATAATAATAGTATTGTGCTGATACTAAAAATCTTTTGAAAACAGTGAAAGGCATGTCTGTTACTGATAAGATACTCAAAATGTTAATAAAATACTAAAGTACTAAAATATTAATATTAAAAGGTGTATTATAAAAGTTTTCACCTTGAACAACTGGAATACACAAAACTATTTTCTTTTGAACACGCAATACTGGTTATGTGGCTTCAAAAAAAATCAAACCAAATCTTTTCCTGCCCATAACAGCCAAGGTTCAGTTCATATTTTTAAGAAAAGACAGACTGCTTATCTTGTGTACATGAAGCCCTTGATATGAAAAATGGGGAAAAAATACTTTTCCAAACTCACTGACTTCTTACAAAGTTATTCTTTAGGAATATATATTTTATGCATTTTCCTATTGATCTTGAAATTTTCATGTTTTAAATTCACACTCAGATAAGGCAATTGATTTCCCTTCCTAAAGAGGGCATTCTTTATCCTCACATATGCACAACCTTCCTGAGATGGTAATTAAGGAATGCAGAATAGAGCCTTCTAGGAATTCATTACAAAGAACAGGAAATGATACTTGAAAAGAATGGCTTCAGAGAGCCATTCCCTGTACTTCCAAACAACTCCATGCCTTCACTGTCTGGGTTTAATATCATGCATGTAATATTTACATACCATGCATGTAACTGAATTTATTTTTGTCTTCTCAAAATGTTTGCAATATACACTTAGTGTGTGATTAGTGGAAATAATAAAACGAGAATCCATGTGAGAGTGTATGTGGTCAGTGAAATATAATCTGTCTGTGCTGGCTTAGGTGGATTTGTAACTGAACCCTGATCAAATACCAATATTGAAAAACAGAATTTTGGCTACAGTAAAATATATCATAGTATCATATGATATACTGAGTTGGCAGGGACCCATAATGATCATCAAGTCCAACTCCTAGGTAGGGATGTACATCCCCAGGTACATGAAAGGATTTAAGATGCCAGGATTCTTCACAAAAATAGTTCCTCTGTAGAGCTGTGCTAAATTAACAGAAAAGCTTTTCTGTTTTCAACAGATTTTTTTGGGTTTTGTGGTTGTAGGTGAAAAAGTGTTATATGTATCAAGAGCAATATGTATCCAGAAACACATGGAAAACAGTGGAAGTGTCTGTTACGGTTAAGATTTCTCTTAGTTGTAAACTAAATCTGTATGCCAAACTGAAAGTCTTCTTGGAGATCACTCTTGTTATAATCCCTTTCAGAGCAAGTAACTTGCCATCTGAGCCAAGCTGTATTTCTTTCTTTCTTGCATGGCTGGCCTCCCTGACAGTCCTTATACTAAGGGCAGGCAGCTGCTATATCTGTTCAGCTCATAGAAGACAGGTTAACCCTATCCTCACCAGTCATTTATGATTTATCATAGGTTAAAATGAAAGCGTCTGAGGTTCAGACATCACCACCAAAAGTGAATACCCCACGCTCTCCTGAAAACTCAGTGTTAGGTAGTAACTCATTGTCCACGTGGTAAAAAGGATGTAGATTATTCATATTTGTACTTTAAAATTAGAGTTCCAGTTACATGATCCCACATTTCAGATACACTGCAAAGACACAGATCAGATAGTTGGAACCCTGAATCTGAAATTTTCATGAATCTAACTTAGACCTGAGTTTTAGTTCTAGCCAGTCTTTCTCCCACCACTCACTTCTTAATACCGTTATACACTATGATGGCTCAATACTGGCCTTTCTTCCTCTGCCACTGTTTTGCACAAAAGTGCCTTTCTCCTACAGTTATGACGGTAAACAAGATAAGAACCATACTACTGAGAAACATAATTTTCTATTGCATTCCATTTTTATTCCAACTCACAGAACTGGATTAATTACAAGTGTGTAAAAATGATTTATTAACATCTTCAACTTGCATATCTTGTATGAACCAGCATTTTCAAAACAAATACATCATCCATGTTGTTTATCTGCATAATCATAGTATTTTACAGCATATTTAACTGTATAGGTTTGAAACTTTCTCATTAGTATATCCAAACTTAAGATAGCATTGAAAACTAGAAGAGTATTACAAAACAGAAAACACAATTTCACCTCTTACAGTTACAATACAAAACCCAGCTCCTTAAAATCATATTTGCCTTTCTGTTCCATTCTCATTTATGACGCTTTTTTTAAACAATAATTAAAATTATGTATCATTTCCTTCAGATGTAAAGCTTTGATCCTTGGAGAAATTAACATAATAGTCATTAGGCTGTGGTTAGTGCCCAAATTCTATGTAAATATATACAAATGTCAAAAGAAGAAATTACTCAAAAGTTAGAGCATTGATGAAATTACTATAAATCTGTCTTTGGGTCTGGTATTGAAAATTACATTACAATTACATTTAAGTCCCTGCATGAAACATTTTTTCTCAAGTGTTTCCTGCTTGTGTTAAGACCAGTCCTTTAGTCAGCTTTCCTGAAATGCAGGCAAATGAATGAGTCATGTCAGCTCGTTGCAGTTCATCTGTAACTCTTCTGCTTATGTTTTTGGAAAAAAATACATATTTATCACCTCTAAACTATTCTAATAACATAAAAATATCTTGTCATTTGTGCATGAAGTGTGATTAAAAGCAGAGATTTGAAGGAATGAATTGGCACAATACAGAATTTTTATTTTCTCTGCTGAATATAAAAAGGGACTTGGTCAGGAAGAAAAGGAATAATTAATTGACACTTTGATAAAGGCCTGCACAAGTTCTGTAAGCCTTGCTACTTTATGGTATAGCAGTATTATTACCCTCCTTATCATCATTAAATAAAATACTTCATCACTCTGGGAACTGCTATTATATAAAACAATAAAAGCTTCTTCCATTTATTTCTAACCACTTCCACATAGAGCTTTTCCCTCTTTGCCAACAGCTGTGCTATTTTTTTTCCCTGTGTCCATTTCTGCAAATACAGATGCCAGATACTTTTGGTATATTGTGCATCTCTAAATGAAATGTAGTTTGTTATATTTACAGTGTATTGCTTGAAAGCTTATTTGTATATGATCTTATGAATGTGAAGTATAATTAACAGCAGAGGATGTATGTGCTTATTATTAGTCCAATAAAAATATTAAGTTCCTTATTACAGTGAATTGTTGTGTCTGTCCATTTATTAGTACCATAGCTATGATACTGCAGTGTGGATTTTTGACTATTCTTATTGAGTCGCTATAACTATATATGATTGTAAGTGGTTTCACTGCTATCTGTAAGTTACATTAATCAGATTTAAAGCTTGCCAGACACTTATAATACAGTCCGACAGAGGCTTGCATTAAAATTTTAAGCTGTTTCACCTCCAAAGAGACAGTATTATTATAGAGGATTACCATTTTTTCTCATTAAAATGGTTTTAAACACATCAGTGATTGAAATTGAGAATCCTTTTTAATGAGCATTAGAAGAAATACCAGCATGAGAAACAAAAGCTGATAGTTTGCAAAGATAATGTCAGTCTTTCAACAGGTAAATGCATTTTCTTTACAGTGTGAACTCTTAGGTAGAATGTTTTATAAATAACATAGTTATCTGGGATTCAAAAAGCAGTGCAAAAAGTTTCATATAATTAAGAACTGAACTGTAAGTACACGAAAACACTATGCCATAGATTTATCTGTCAGCGCTTTGTTGTTAGGCCCGGCTGCTAAGGAAATCAATGAGAATTTTGGCATTGTCTTTAACAGTGATCATTTTCCAAAAGTACTGAGCTTGCCTCTCCATGAGAAAAGACTGAAATAAAACAAAACTCTTCCACAGGCTGACATAGCTTGCCACATTGCTACACCTGGTATTGGCAAATGACAGAGAATCATTGTGAAGGCTATTTTTACAATATTCTTGCCAATGCTGTTTGCTGTGAAGACTTACTAGGATCTCAGTGGTAATGATCCCAGTCACAATTGCCTAATAATTTTCTCCTGAGAGCCTCAGAGAGACAAGGAATATAAAAAAGGAGTGCACTTTTCTGCTCTTGAGAAACATATCTACCAAAAAGGTATATCTGTGCAATAAAAATTGGAACAAGTAGTAAAAAAGGGTAGAGGGACCCACAAAAATCTTACAAAATCTGCAGCTCTAATGAAAACATGCCACACATCTACCAAGTCAATATATTCAAAATGAGCTTTTATAATTCAAACTTACTTTATGTCTAAGGTACCAACATGGATGGACTTCTAAAAGTTATGGATGCATATAAAAAAGCTGAATAATATTTCTTTCTCAGCAATTCCAATGGTTGCTGTTGAGAGACTGTTTCAACTGAAGCCTGGACAGAGGTTGTGAAAGGACTGAGTGGATTTCTGAACAGCAAATTATGAGTTTTCTTGGCAAGAAGTAAAGGCCTCAACACTGAAAATTCCAGTTAGTGTACAACATTTTGCAACTTATTTCTGAAAATGAAGGCAGTGCATTTTATTTATTCAAGGTATTAAAGAAGCCATTATCACGACACTCAGTAATACGTTTCCTTGTTCAGAATATATTTTGGCTATAATCCTAATTTGCATCTGTTTAAGCTAGATCATGGGGTTAGCTTTCCAAGTCCTGAAAAATGTAACATGACATAAATAGGAGAGACTCCAAATTGAATATAATATCAACGTTTATCATCATCATGTGGGTTTTGATGAAAGCAGCTTGATATTATTATATACATTAGTTCATTGCTAATTAAAAAATGTATTTCTGTGCTTGTTTACAGAAAAAAAGAAAAATGAATACAAGTGCAATGGCAGGCAGTGCAAGCTCCATCTCAATTAGTGAAAAATAGAACACAAGGCTATTATTGTACTTGTCTTGGATGTTGCTATATGACTGCTGATTAAGTTACACTGCTCTAAACAAGGCAAAACACCAAAACATGTAAATGCTTGAATATATCCAATGACATTTAATAAGGCTTTCAAGGACGTAGCTAATTTTAGCACAGTATATGAAGCCAAGAAGACTGGAGTCGCCAAATAAGACTTGGCTAGAAACACTTGAAGGAATCAATGGGGTCTGAAAATGATGCTATATCTACATTTTCAGGCCAGTTTTGACAACAGTGCTTTCTTATCTATTATTCAAATTTTAGTCTGAATTTTAGCTTCCCACAAAAAAATGTCTCTTTCATGTCCTTGGGAAGGCAGGACATCCTGAGAATCCTTCTGAGGTGAGTCCCAAGGGAGATGTACAAATATAAAGCCTCTCACTGCTACTGTGTTTCTGAAGAAGGAATGTCTATAGGGAAAAATAAGAAGATGATGTGGTAGCAATGAGTGGAAAGATCAAGAAATGTGTGCATCATCATTGAAAAGAACTAAAACCATCCCCTATCCTCTGCTTTTATAAAAAAAACAATCAAATTTTTCCTATTAAAAACTAATGAAGACTCTCAGGTATATATAACTGGTATTTTGATGTCAGACTGTGTTGAGAGGGGATTTCCTAAAGTTTCTGTGCAGTTGAAATCTGCTGACTGTGGTTGCAGTTCAGTACAGCTGTCTCACCACAGACAAAGGATGCACAGCTCGTACGGTTGAACTTCAACAGTAAAACATTTTTTGTATTAATATAGGTCATCCCACTTTTGAGGTATCTGTACCAGATTCTCTTCCACCAACAATCATTATGTGAAGGACACAGGTGTTTTCTCCACTGTGGCTTCAGATGAGTGCTTGTCCTGCATGTTCTCTCCTGACCAAAGTGTCAGTTCAAACAAGAGGTTTTGTGCAAAAACTGACATGGAGCTACATTTAAAATAACTTGAAAAATTGTTGTATCATCTTCTTAGCAAGCAAGGCAAATTCCCACTGAGAACAAATGTACACATTAAATTGCAAAATTGAAGCATGCAATTACAAACAGAAAATACAGTAATAATTATAACATTATAAAAATAAAAGTATAAATAAAGAATTGTAAATCTACAGAAACAGAAATATGCTGAAGAAAGAAAAATGGTAGTTTGTGTGGGTGGCTCTGAGAAGTAGAGCGGAGAACCTCCATAAACTGATAACATTTCACAACAGACTGGATGAAAATGGGATGTAACCTCAGGAATCATCTTTGAAACTGAGACAGCCAACATGCAAGCACGTAGCTGATACATATAAAATGCTGCTTTTTGTCGTTTGTTGTAAGTACACAAGACTAACAAAATGTGACAATTATTTATATGGCCACATTTGCAAACTTAATTAACTGAAACATTAGGAAAAATATTTGGTTTCTCTTTCTGAAGAACTGAGGTTTTTTCCTAGATCCTAGCCTTCCTTCTCACCTGTCCATTCACCAATGCACTTTACTTTGTAAGCAGTAAGAATGCTGATGTCAGAGCTGACAGTCAAGATCTGGCCCCAAAGAATGAAGATACAGTTGTATAGCTATAGTACTTTTGCATTAATCATTGTATTTAAATTTATCTTTGCTAATGACTAAAGTCAAAGCATGGCAGATTGGACAAATACATGGTTTAATGAGAAAATACACAAATATACAAAAACTGATGCTGTATCTATTGAAATGCAGCCACGTGTGTATTACTGCAGTATATATAGGAGGAGGAGCTGGCCACATATTTCTAAATACTTTCCATAAACATTTGTTCAAATTTTGAATAACCATTCAAATAACTATCCTTATACACCTCATTTCACCATCCCTGGAGGTGTTCAAAAAATGTGTGGACATGGTTTAGTTGACAAGGGGGTATTGGACATCTGATTGGACTTGATGATCTTAGAGGTCTTTTCCAATCTTAAAGATTCTATGATTCTACAACTATTTGCTGTTTACAAGCATGCATATTCCTACTAGCACTGAACAAAGAAAAAAATGGTGAAGTCAGTAGTTTAGTTAACTTTTTTTAAAGTTTTTTCTTTTAAAAATGTAGAAATTAATAATAAGGCAGGAACAAGCTATGCCGATTCACACACAACAAAATATAAACAATTCATTAGTTAGCTTTGCTTGAATTTTGTTAGCATAAATTGTTGTTCAAGACTTTTTAATGGGAAATAACCCTGAACACCCCAATGTCCAGGCTAAGCTGTGCTCAATTGAATGACAGGAAAAAACCAGCAAAAGTGACTATGCCACCATTGTACTAACATAGCCCTTGGGTTAATAGAGACTGCTTTGACCTTATGGTACAAATTAACACTACCTCAGGGTTTCTTTAATTTAGGCCACCCTGCAATAGCCTCTGGCAGTCACGGATTATCGGATGAAAGCAAACCAGTTTGCTGTGAACAGGGATTCAAGAGAACTTCATTCAGGTTTTGACCGCACCACAGAGACTTTGAGTGATATTAGGAAGCATTAAACTTCTTGTGCCTTCTGCTCCTGTACGAAGAAGCAGCAGTAATGTTTCTATACTTTATAAATCTATGAAATTAGGTTTGGGGTTTTTTTTGGGGTTTTTTTTTTTTTTTTTTAAACTTTGAGCATTTAGCCTTAGAAGCCTACTAACAGTTTTGTCAGTCTTTGGTTAGTTTGTGACAGAAGAGTTGTTAACTCACAGTTTACAGCTTGGGCTACAACATACAAAGGATTGTTTGGTTTCTATGTGGGGTTTTTTGCATGCAAAAGAAAAGAAGGCATCCACAAGGATCCATAAAATCAGGTCTGTTAAATATCCCTTCAGTGTATGCTTCCATGAAATTATATATACCTGAATAATAGTAATTAAAGATATCCTGTGAATGGATTTGCCCATATGCGTGGATTAT
This sequence comes from Heliornis fulica, assembly GCA_013399135.1. NCBI lineage: Eukaryota > Metazoa > Chordata > Aves > Gruiformes > Heliornithidae > Heliornis > Heliornis fulica. Next base: position 152,991 of record VXBZ01010242.1, read on the forward strand.
TCTTGTGGAGTGAGGCATTCTCCTAATTTTTTTGTATGTTCCAGTTAACACACTGCTCAGCAAAAACTTGAATGTCATAGAACTTTAATATGATGGTGTGCGCGCAAAGTCTGGAAACTAGAAATGTGTATTTTGAACAGTTTTATCATTTGGATGTTTGTTTAGAAATCTGTCAAAGCATGCTGAACTTGTATTATCATGTTCTAAACATTTTATTTATTTCTGTTAATTAAAAATAATTACAAAATTTGGAATGTAATTGGTTTTTAATGAGTTTTAAAACAAATTCTCACTGATAATTCAACAAAATGGAATGAAAATTTAGCCAGATGAATTTTTTCCTACAGATTGACATGTTAATCTTGTTTATTCAGCACAAAGTAAAAAATCTCTGAAGGTAATTTTCTAACTAAATATATTGTCTGAAAAAATTAGCACATCATTTTATGTAGGCAGGCATAAATATTTGAGTTCTAAAAAAAACAGAGATGATACATTCTGTACCTAATGAAAGGAAAACAGCAGAGGTGGTGTTCTCAGGTATATAAAATATTTATGAGCTTATTGTAACACTGGCAGTAGTGACATGCTGCACTCAAAGTGCTTTAGAGACTTCATTTGATTATTTAGTTGAGATATGTCCAAAATTCTGTGTGCTGATATCCAGTCTGGAAACTCTCACTTTAACATAACATTGGGAATATTTATCTTTGTACCACAGAGAGAACTATACTAAAAATTTTGGCTATTTCAACTCAGTGTCTGTCTCATGGGTACAAAGTGGGAGAGTGGACATCAAAAGATAATCTTACTGTGTTTAAATTTTGAAATACTATTTTTGGAGTTTGATTTGCAGATTTTGAGTCTGTTATCAGTTTATGCAGACTTATGCAAATAATGTTGTGACCTTGTTTTATCACCTAACATCATGCTTGCCAGATTTCACCAAAAATGCTGTCTCGTTTCTAGTATAAATAGGAAGCATTAAGTGTACATGTGTACCTATCTGTATATACTAATGGAAGACATTTTCAGGTTTGGTATTCCAAGTTGTTCCCTGTAAGAACTGAAATCACATATTTCTGGAACTCTGTAGTTTCTTTATTGTCACATTTAATGAAACGGGAAAATAAGCTAAATTTTACCATTCCTTCTTCCTGCTTCAATCACTAAAGCTCAGGAAAATTCTTTATGAACTGCCACAGTTTTTAGACTGGAATGGCTAATATTTTATGAAAATGGCTTAAAAGAAAACTTAAACTGCCATATATACCTAGTTGAAGCAACATAATACATTAAAAAATATGGTAATGCTGCTACATGGATGATGCCTTATAATCAGCAACATATGCTGTATATAAAGAATAATAGCTTCTTCATTATTTATGCATTGCCATAAGTGTACATAGGCCTCAAATTCAAGGCATATGGAATAATTAATGAACCAAACAAGAAATATTTTCAACATGCTCAGAAGACATAGGCAAACCCATGTCCCAGCTGACAAGGAAAGCAAGCTCAGAGCAACTGGGGAGCTATGAGAAATCAAACATGTTATGAATGGGGCAGACATGGCCTAAGTGCACAGCTGTTCTATGTGCTCACAAAAAGCTAATGCATTAAATAGTTAATCTTTCATTAACAGTGTGTAATCAGTTGTCATGATTTGCTCAACACACAAGGAAACCGGTGACTACCCCTCACCCCGAGAGTGTAATTCCAAGCTTCAGCATTGTCAGTCTTTGGAGAAACCTTACTCACCGTTTTAGATACAAAATAATGGCACATGCATTATTTGTTTCTTTCCCAAAAGTGTAAAGTAAAAGAAGGAGAAAAAAGAGGGGTGTGGGGGTGGAAAGGGAGAGATCAAGACTTTTCACCTTTGTTGGGATTGAATGAAGATCAATACTGAGTTATGAAAAGACTTTGCAGAATAATTTGTGTATTAATACATTCCGTCAGCAGCACCTGCCATTTCAGAGGAGCAATAAAAGGCTAAGGGAACAAGATCAAGGCACAGATATTCTTCAGCTATCATTCCTTCTTTGAAAATATGACTTTATTTGCTCCCTAAAGGAGGTTAATCCAATTTATGGTGTGGGTGTTGATGGTATAAGCAAGAACAAGGAGGAGTGTGATGGGGGATGGGACTCCAGGAAGACTCTTCCACTAGTTACAGCCATTGGGGTTTAATGCGATCTATAAACTCATCTGTCTGTTTACATACCAGCAAATGATACGTCTCTCTGATCCACTTACATTTTCAAGCCTAATGTATACACAGGGCACTGATGTTGTGTATACAAGACACAGAGATAGCTGGGGGCTGTGTGCTGTCCCTGCTTTCACAGCACACTGTCACTCTTATAAATAAAGCATTCGCTCGGGAAAAGAGTCTGAAAGCTGGAGAGCCACATTGCGTGCAAATCCAGCTCAGTGCCTGAGCTTCCTCGAGGTTGACGCTAATCCTAACTGACATGTTACAGTAAAAGTACTTTATAAAATCAATATTAAATTCACAGCCTTTGACATCCTGGGACATCAAATATAAAGGGGAAATAAGCCGTGGAGTAAACAGTCCTGCAGCTATGCCAGTTGCTCAAGGAGAGAGGTAAAGGAAGCCACAAGAGACTATGGGGTAAATTAGTACAGTGCTAGTCTTGTTTTTATACCAAGGTCTTGACATCAATGAAAACATTATAAAAACAGGACGCAAACTCTTACAAACAAGAAAAAAATATTAGGGAAGAACCACTCAGTTACAAATTCATATAACCTTTTAAGGTTAAAGGGATAAAATGTTACTTGTGCAAGCCGCAGGATTATCTTCCTCCTTCAGTAAATTATATCTGAGAGTGATAAGATAATAAAAAGGCCCAACAATATATCACTGAACTAAAGGACCACTGGGGTAGAATTTGACTGCACAATTCTAACCTGATACTATCATTCCCACTTTCTGTGATGTACACCCCTGTGTATTCTACAGTTATCCAGACTGACGTAAAGTCAGCCATCCTAGTGTTTGTACTATGGGTATGAAATACAAATTGTATGGGTTATTGAGTCAAGAGTGTGGCTTGAACAATGGAGGATCTACGTTCTTGTTGAATTCCAGATTCCATCCTCCATATGTAAAATGACAGCATTGATACTTGAAAAGGTAACACTGGCTCTGAGCAAGGGTAAGACCAGGATGAGTTAAATACTATAAAGTATCCTTTTTTTGTCCTCTCCTTACACTCCCCAAACAATTTCCTATTGATGAACAAACTCAGCATGCACACTTGATCCAAGACTGTGTAAGTCAAGATGGTGAGCAGAAAGCTCCTAATTGGATATTTTTTTATGTGAGTTGAAAAAGTTCCTTGATATTTTGTGACTCCTGTGTAGTCCACTTGTAGCTCTAATGACTCTTGGTGGTCCTTGCACCAACCTTAAGAATAGCCTTTTTCCACTTCAAACACTTTCATGCAATTTTACTCAGAGTTGGTACTAGAAGGTTAGAAAAATTAACTTTTTTAAGCTAATTTGCTAAAATTATAATTTAGAAGCTAAAATTTTTGCCGTTTCAGAGGACACCACTAATATATCTTTACTTAGGAGAAAATAGATTCTTAGCTTGCTGTATCACATAATATTACCTACTGTTTCCCACTGGTTAGAATTTATGATGAGACAACCAGTATGGTTTAGGATAGAAAGGGAGCAGAAGTATGTTTTTTTAGAATACAATATGAAAAAGCCATCTCAGCTCTCCTTACAGGAGGACATACACATTTTCAGTCATGCAAATGAATATCAGTTTCTCTAGTTCTTACAGCTGATGTCAACATTTAGGAGAAGGTAATCTAGGAGGAGAGAGGTGATGTGGTGTAGAAATATTAGTAGAGAGAAACCCCCAAAACAATCACAGCAAAGAAAATGCAAAAAAGGTCAATTCTACCATGTTCTTTTAGTACATGTCTGTGATGCATTTATTAGGATAAACAAAATCTCTGTTAGCAAACAGGATGCAGCAATTTTAACAAGGCATTACAAAGACCAAGCCGATTTTTAGCCTAAGGCTAGTGTCTTCATTTGGGAAATAAAAAATCCTCTCACAGACTCCTCTAAATATACTGCTGCTCCATAGTGACCAACAGAAGTAATGAGATAGATGGCTGCCCCTTTGGATCTTTCATGCACTTGGCAGCATCCCAGTTATGGAGTTAGGAGAGAAAAAAAAGTTGGGTTAGACAATTTCCTTATTAGTTATTTTATCCGTGTAGAATAAAAAGTGTAAATAAATGATAATAAATTAAAATAGTAAGTATAAAAAATAAAAAGTAGAAAATGCTGATGGTAACTGCCAGAAGCCAATGCTTTTTATCTTTCTTTACTCAGAGACATGCAAGATTCAGTCCCAGGCAATCTGATACCTCCAAAGGCACTAAGTCTGGCCCTGTGAAAGAGCCATCATGACAATCTTGAAAGGTACTTCCCACACCAAAGAGAAACTCAAGAAAACAAAGGAATTTGTTGAGAATGGAAGGGAGGGCAAGTTTTTATTCAAACTAATTCAAAATTCAAACAAGTTATGTAATTTCAGTTTTTGAGAAAGATTTCCTTCATGGTGCTTACTGTAACTAATCCTACGTCTCCCCAAAAAGAAAAAGCATTCTTACTGTTCTATTAATGACTTAACTTTTGCATATTCTATGCAATGTTTTGTGCACTATCATGGAAATGACAAAACCAATGCTCCTCATGCACTGAAATCATATGAGAAGTTGCAGCAGACATTTGATTTTGTTGGCGTGTCAGTGCTGTTAATCTTACTGGGTGCTACGGCTCACTTCATAAATATTTTTATTTTATTCTGTATGTATTTGCACATTGTACTTATAATCACATCTGAACAGCTCACAGCAGTGTACTAACCAATGTGAACAACATCCATTACAGATTATTTGCATTTCCACTCTTCCTAAAGAGGAGGCATATAGAGTTGGTGCCTAAGGCTGATTGGAGACATTTTTGCTTGTGCCGATGGGATATTTTTGGAAATCTTTTTGTTGGATATATTTTCTTTCTTTTACAAATTCCTATGCTGCTCTGAACTTAGGTTAGAGAAGGTACTGTAAAAGAGATACATCTTCTGTTTGAATGGAAGATTTCTACAAGAGATTTTTTTCTTTCTTTTCTTCTTTTATTTTTTTTTTCTTTCTGTGTAATCATTCCATGATAGATGAGTCCTTTAGGATGTTTTGGGAGATTTGATGAATATTCATTGATGGACAGTTAATAGACTGAAGGTAGTCCAAGAGCTGGAATTTTAAATATTTCCCCATACTAAAGAATATGTACAAGGAATGTACAGAATTTGTATATGGTAAGCTGAATGACCAAAAATAGCACTGTTTTACAATCTTTCTGATGCAAATGTTGCCTAGAAGTCTATTCTTTTGAGTCAAGACACAGATTTGATTAATGTACAATAATATTCTCTACCTGCAATTTTGGGGCTGAAAGTCAAAGGAAAAATTTTAAGTATGTGTCAAGTAAGTAGTTAGACAATCATTAGCTCAAGATCCTACATTCATGTCTGATATCAGTTTGATTTCAATTGGACCAAAAGTTAGCTAGATAACATCTTTGACTATGTAGCAGAGAGGGGTACAGTTACATGTTGAAGTAACAGAGTACTATACTTCTGCCTGCTCCTTCAGGAAATAACACTTCAAATGAAATGTCTTTTGCAAAATGTCCTAGAGGGTGTTACAATACGCTCCACATAAAATAGATATGCAATAAATATTCAAAACATTACACAGCATTACAGATTCATATAATCACAAATGCTCAATTGAATCATACACAAATAATTTATTACAGCCTCTCAATTCTTGTTTTTGGTTTTTTTTTTTTTTAGAATTTACAACCCTAGGTTAGTAAATCAATAAAATTTAGCACAAAATGCTACCTACACTTAATATTATATTTCATTATTCCTTCTGTAATTCCTTCTAACTGTTGGGCTCTACCCCTTATTTTCCAAGCAAGTTTTGAGTTAATATCTTGAGTTTCAGTAAATTACCAAACATAAAATTACTTTAGCTTGCAGAAAACCTAGTATCTCCTTCTCATTTGTATGTCCAGCTATATGCCTATACTAGTGATGAGAGTTGAGACAAGAGGATTTTGCTTGATATTGCATAGTGCTGTTTTTAGCTCACCAAGCCATGGTTATTTATGGTACCAGGCAGTCATGTGTAAGAATCTCCACTATAAGGTCTATGAACTGCAGTGGACTGTTACACTACTAGCCTTTTACTTTATCTTCTGATAAAAGACAGAACAAAAGTGTAATTTTTCATTAGTAACAATTGGTGCACAGAAGTGGTCCAAATTAGGTGACACATTATCATAACAGTTATTAAAAAGTCAAAATTTGCATATGACATTATACATGCATTATTCAAAAATATGTAAGATGGAAAGGCTATGCATAGGGCATCACAACTGTACCCCAGTATCAGTGAGTGTTAATTAAATAATCTGAATCAGAAGTGAAAATCTTTGTCTGAACACTGTGTAGGAAGCCCATATTAATAATTATGCTCTTGAATAACAATTATCCACCACTTCTTATACAAAAGTTTTCTTCCTGAAAGGAATGAAGAAAATACAAACAAGAAAACATTTTTTCTTTTTGACTGAAACTGTTCCTGTCTTTAATACTGGAAGTTATCTTTTTAATAATACATTTTCATATTGTGAAGAAAATATTATCACTTCATCACCGATGACCAGTTAAGTCATGATTTTCTGCTGTGCAGACTGTTCATTGATGAAATATTAATGTGACCTCAAATATGTTGGAAAATTAAAACTATTTGTGACTCTCTCACAGTGAATCTCATTCTAAATAACATCTCTATGGTAACTGTACTTCTAGAAACCAAAAATTAGATTAACAGACAACTGTATTAGTATAATCATAGTCAAAATCATAAAGTTAAATTAAGCTATGCCATAAAGTGCTTCCTATTTCAGCCTGATATTCTATTAAGAAAATAAATAAACCAAACCAAACATGCAAATGACTCATTCTGTGTTTAAAATATGTTCACAACTTCGGATCTCAAAATCATCTTTTAATCCAATTTCCTCTCCGTGTTTCCTCTCTCATTCAAGATTTCCTTCTGCATAACCAAAATGTATGAAGTGAAGAAGTCTAAAAAGGTCCTTTCACAATGCGTACTGTAACAGTACATACTATTCACCCACATGTGTAGCACCACCAAGAACACTTGCTGAAACAAGGGCTGTTGGATTTGCTTGAAAGCTGTAGACATCCTCACAAAATATTAATGCTTAACAACAGTAAAAACTAAAAAGGCAAAGGTCAGTTTTTTAAAAGTAAAAAATTTGAAGCATTATAGAAATATTAAGTGTAAACTATAAAGGTCAAAGCCTCCTCCATGTATAGAAAGTTATCCTGTTCTTTTATTTCATTTTCTTTCAGAAATAAAACATGCTAAAAGCAAAAGAGCCTCCACTCCCATAGTTATCCCAAAAGCAAAAGTTGGCTAACTGCTTTTAAGGCAGCAAAACCCAGCAAACCTAGGCATGGATTGCCTCTTCCTGTATTATCAACTGCAAGTCTCAGGCTGAAATCCAGCCCATGTCAGCAGATAACAATGAGAATTACTGCTTTACGTCTGTCTAGTCAAGATGACTTACATGCAGTTTGTCAGAAAATGATGATCACGCAGAATGCTGATTAGAACTCATGATTTCTTATAAAACCCACAGTTTTTCTTAAACGTTTCATTGTGTTATAAAACAAACTGTTATTGAGAAAGATGTAATCCCCTCAAACTTCATGAATTTGGGTCACCCAGGGGCATGCTGAGACCTATACGGATGTTTATTCTTCTTTCATTATTATGCATACAAAACCACGTGGTGTCAGATGCTTCTAGAGCTGTCTGTATGACATTCTCATTCTCATCAATCCATAATCATACTAAAATCTCATTCTGAAGTCTATACTTCAGTCAGTTTGGTCTTCTGTGTCAGATCCCCTCGGTTATGGTTGCTAGCTTCTTTCTGTCATATTTTGCTTAAATAGACCAATACACTTCACAGGAATAACCAAGCTTCACTCATTCTGGTGTAATAAAAATGCTGAGCAAATTTTTAGGGAATAGAATCCCATTATATCGGTGGACTATAGGATGCGTTATGTAAGGCTATTTTACTGAACTTCAGGCCACACTTCTCCAATCACAATACTGCAAAACAGCATATCAGTTTCATAAAAGAGTTTTTTTCCTTTGGTTTCATACAAAGCAAAGCACTTCCTCCAAAGTAGTTTCTTAGATTACTATTTCAAGGTCTTTACAGTTTTCCCAGAAACTTGACAGTTTTTGAGGTTACTGCTGGAGCCTGCAGAAAGACTCAAGCCTAAATACTGTACCGTGTTTGCTTGCAGCCTCTTTAAGCTTGTAAAGTGGAGAAAAGCAACAGCTGATACAATTCTATTTAGGGTTTCTTTGCCCCTTCCCCCCCCCCCCATCCCTGACTTAAAAAATAAATACCATTGAAAATCCTGATGGGTACATACTAAAGCAATAATTTCCTTAGTGGAAAATGTATCTTTAAATGGACTGTTTTGGAATATAGGAGCTGAGGTACAGAAGCCCTTGTTTTGAAGGGTAGTAACAGATTAAACTGACATACTGAGTACAGTTATCTCTAGAAGTATGTTTTCCTGAAAGCAATACACCAAAGTTTTACTTCAAATGAATTGTCCCAAACTTAAACAATATCAAATACTGCTAAATCCTGGGAAATTATTAGCTAGCAGTGATACCCAACACATAAAATGTGTCTCAGGAAGCTTGGATTTTACTCCTGGACCTGCCATTGATCAGCTAGGTCTGATCCCAAGTCACTTGAGCTCTTTGGGATCAGGGCTTGGTAAATTTCAGTTCTGTGGCTAAGAAGTTCAACGCGATTTCTAATTTTCCTGCCATAAAAAAATTTAAAAGCATAATATTTACCAGAATGAGGAAATTGATTCAGCAAGTTAGCCTTAGACCTGTTCTTTAAAGAAGAAATTTACTGCAAAGAGCAATTAGTTCTATTAAAACTCAGTATTTTTCCTCACATAAATTTAAACTGGCTATTAACTAGTGAAAGCATATTTTGTAACAAGTCAAGTCCAAACTTCATCTGCAATATTTCTGTTATTCTCATCTGTGGTCCCTTGAATAATATACGATACACTCCTCCCCATTCAACATTTAAAATATAGTGAACTTAGAAAATAAATAGAAATACTAGATATTAATGGTTGCTGAAAAGTAAAACGTTAACTGAAAAGTAAAACTTAGCTGTTAAATTCTTTACAACTTACATTGTCTACAAGTTAGAACATTGGTGTTAAGAGTTTTACATCTAAAAGTGACAGAATTGTTGCTGCTAGCAATGTGTGATGAGATTTCTCTTCACATGTGCAAGAGATGATAATTTGTACAGGTGTAGAGATAATTAACAGGTGTTATGAATGGAATGCAAGAGATACACATAATCTGTAAATGATTTACAAGAGTTAAAAAGTTATGGAAGAGACCATGTTTAATGGTATGCATTTCTTTAAATCAATGATTTTGAGCTACTTTAAGACTAAGGTGATGTTTCTCACAGAATCACAGAATGCTAAGAGTTGAAAGGGACTTGAAAGATCATCTAGTCCATCCCCCCCTGCCTAAGCAGGATCACCTAGATTAGATCACACAGGAACACATCCAGATTTGTCTTGAATGTCTCCAGAGAAGGAGACTCCACAACCTCTCTGGGCAACCTGTTCCAGTGATCCATCACCCTCACAGTGAAAAAGATTTACCTTACATTCACACGGAACTTCCTACGCTCCAGCTTGGACACATTACACCTTGTCCTATCACTGGCCAACACTGAGAAGAACCTGGCCTCCTGACACTCACCCTTAATATATTTATAAACATTAATGAGGTCACCCCTCAGTCTCCNAATACCCCACCAGGATGCCATTGGCCTTCTTAGCCACGAGGGCACATTGCTGGCTCATGGCCATTCTGCTATCCACCAGGACCCTCAAGTCCCTCTCACCTACACTGCTCTCCAACAGGCCAGTCCTCAACCTATACTGGTACCTGGGCTTGTTCCTCCCCAGATGCAATACCCTACACTTGCCCTTGTTAAATCTCATTCAATTTCTCCCTGCCCAGCTCTCCAGCCTGTCTAAATCTTGCTGAATGGCAGCACAACCTTCTGGTATGTCAGCTGCCCCTCCCAGCTTTGTATCATCAGCAAACTTGCTGACTGTGCCCTCTATTCCCTCATCCAGGTCATGAATCAACATAATGAAAAGTACTGGTCCCAGTACCGACCCTTGAGGAACTCCACTAGTTACAGGCCTCCGGACAGACTCTGTCCCATTAATGACAGCTTTCTGGCTTCTTCCCTTCAACCATCTCTCAATCCACCTCACTACCCTCCAGGCTACAGCTCCTCAGATTGTGCACCAGGATGCTGTTGGAGACAGTGTCAAATGCCTCAGTGAGGTCAAGGAAAAACACATCCACTGCCCTACCATCATCCAATCACCTGGTTATATCCTCATATATCCTATATATCCTGGTTGTTAGGTCAGTCAAATGTGACTTCTCCTTGGTAAAACCATGCTGACTGCTCCTAACAGCCCTCTTATCCTTGATGTGCCTGGAGACAGTTCCATCACCTTTCCCAGGATGGAAGTGAAGTTGATTGGTCTGAACGTCTCACGCTTTCCTTGATGTAAGAAAGTGCTCAGTACCATGAAGGATGGTAAAGGTGCGTTATGTGAATCCGCAAATTCTGTCCTACTTTGCAACCTTTACACACCTTCGGCTTAAAAAGTCCCTTTAGAAAATTCAAGATATTAATTTGACTTAAATTATTTCAACGTACACAAAATGAACAAAAGCATGATTTATAGCAGTATGGGTGGTATATTTAAGAATATGTTGTGGTTCAGTACAAAGTCCTATATGTAGCTAGTCCAAACAAGCTTCTCTTACAGTATAGACTTGTTCTAGATTTAAAAGCACCTACAACAATTCATAGTAGCAAGTTTTATACAGTCTGCATCCAAAAATACAGCCCCTGTATTTAACCCCATGTACAAATGCAAGTTTGATTTAATACCAATGGTATTTTGATGTGATCGTAACTTGTAGTCAGAAGAAACCCCAACAATCTGCCTAGACACTTTAGCTTATTTTAGCACACGACAGACACTCCTTTTTGAGAGGTGCTTGCAACATTTTAATTTAGAATATGTTTATAATGTGTGATGAAATCTTGGCTATTTGAAGAAGAACTTTCACGTATTTCATTTTACCAGGGGACAAGCTTGGTTAGAATTTGATCCATATAGTATATCTTTTTGCAGCTTTATAGACATTCCTGATACCTTAGGTGGTGTAGAAGGATGGACACTGTCATTGATTATATTGTAAATAAGACATACCTGCCAAAGAGATGGTAATTTACTACAGAGGTCTAAGAACACCAGCCACTAAAGCCCAGCTCCACTTTCTTAGTGTAACACAGCAGCCTCCATGCTACGAAGCAATTAATTGCTATTGGAATAAACAGACTCAGTTTCATTGCCAAGTAAATTGATCAGTTATTGATACTACATACTTCTGAAATGATACTTTGATTGCTATCAAATTCCTCACCAGTGGACTATAATGCAGAATATGTCTCCCTCACACACGTGTACAATTTTGAAGAGTCAGATTTTTTGATATGTCAAGGACTAAAATTGTGAAAATTATTCAGTTGCAAATATCAAAAGTTTCTGTTGGAGCATTTAATATAAAATCCAAACAGGTTTGTTACAAAGATATAAAGATTTCTAGAGAATCATCATTTTGAAACTGACCAGGAGATCTTAAATTCAAGTTAATTCAATACAACTGTAGGACAATCCATAGGTGTTACAGTTCTGATGACATTTCTCACGATGTACACAAGTTGATGCTACTCCTAGGATTCATCAAATATATTAGCTTGGCAGAGTGCTAGATGGAACTTCAGAATACTCTGTTCTCTGTCAAGCATATCAGCAAGAAAGAATGCGGGTAGTGAACTACAACTCCCAGGTGACATGATGGCTATAGCAGAAACACTTTGATGAGTTGCTGAAAGTAAACCAAATATGTATTTTAATACTAAAAAGTATGCATTTTAAGTGTAAACCAATAGGAATTTTAAGTGTCTGATATATGTAATTTGGATTTTCCTAGTAGGAATTTCCCACAGGAAGTTTACATAGTATTCATATTCTTAAAAAATAAACAAAATCATTGTATTTGCAGAGTAGAATTCATACATTTCTTTTAGTATTCTTTTCTATTTTTGTTTTCTGTTGTATTTATAAGTGACCCTTATTCAACCAGCCCAGTGAGATCTTCAGGCTGCTTTTCATGTCTTTATCTTTTGACAACAATAAATATGTTTTATATATGCCAAATGTTTCACGCTACTCTCTCATTTTCTGCCTGAGTAAATTCAGACATTTTATGTTCTATATGCTTATTTTTATTTTTTTTTCCAGTAAGAGAGTAGTTGATGTGAAATTTTCTTAGAATGTTCTGTACTAAATTATGGAAATGTTGCTGTGCCTATGTGGCTATTTTTGGGTTCTCCTATTTTATAGCTGAGTCTTTCCTTTATTGATCATTATCGTTGTTCCTGGTTTTAGTAGAAATCTTTTTGTTGCTGTTTTATTATTTTAATTGAATGTTCATTGAATCTCCACAAATCTGTTAACTTTTTACCTCCTCCTTAAAATAAATTTGTACTGGTAGAACTTTGATGCTCAAGCTAACATGATTAAAAGGTAATTTTCCTTCTTGAGTAACAATGTAGGCAAACAACGGGGTATCTTAATATGCTAGTCAGGTACCATGTGGAAAAATCTAAGACAGGAATAAAAAAGGAATTCTCAAGTCAACAGGAAAAGTATCCCTGCCATCCACATAAAGAGAGATTGAGAAACTCCAAATATCTGAACAATATCTTCAAAAATCTCTATTTGGAAATATAGACTGGTGAGCAGTAATGGCAGCAGAGATGGATGGTTGAGTTAAATACAGTTTGGAGGAATCAAGTGATTATTTTTAGAGCTCTGTAATTGAGAGCGTACAAGTCTATTTTAACACTGAACTTCAAAGCAGCCTCCAAAATATTTTCTAGTAGATAAACTGTTAAGAAAACATTTTTATGCCAAGTAAGGTAATGATAGAAAATAAAATGACACTCAATGCTGTCACACTGACTGCATGCCACCCACCTGTTAGACTGTAGATTTTAGCAGCCAGAAAAATGGCTTTCTTGGTAATATCGTTTAGGATGACTAGTGCCATGACCTAAATATCTGTCTACCAACATTTTTGTGGTTGGGTCAGCAGGTGACAGACGGTAATTACTTATCAAATGATGAATTTCATTTTCACTCTATAAAACTAGTATCAAATCTAAAAGCAGAATCAAACCACCTATCAGGCAAGAATATTTCATTTTTCCTGTTTCAAGATGCAGTTGGAAAGAAAATTTACTTTGTATAATCTCCTGTGAGAATCCATGATTTAAATAGAGGCTGTAGGTAGTAATACAAAGCACATATCAAATTCTGACAGAAGTACGAAGACTGCAGTATTTTATCATGTAAGTATGCAAGGATTATTTAATGTTTTAAAATCCTTTACAATTATAAGTGCATATAAATTCATATAAATATGGTAAACAGAGAAGAAATGACTATACTTATTCTTTTATGCTGTAACAGATAAAAAGTAGGTAAAGAAGAATCAACAGCCTATCTGCTGATTTATAGTGCATAAAGTTGCAGCTGATTTTTCTATTCAGTGTAATACACGATCTGTGTCTTCTACATAAAGTAATTCTGTTTCTATCTCAAAGATGTGTTTCTTCAAACAGAAGTCATAAGAGATTGTTACAGTAAAATTTTCTAGTTTGTTTTCGACTCTGGTCTCAGGTCACTGTCTAGTGGCAGAGTCTACAGGAGCAAAGCATTGTCCACAACAGAAAAGGAAGGAGTTAGGCAGATTTAAGCAAATCACAAAAGTTCATAATACTAGAAGGAAGCTACACAAGGATCTGAGGGAATTGGTGATACAAGTCCCTTCTACTATCTACCAGTCAATTCTTGTACCAATCCCTATCTTCATTTTCGCTAGTAAAGACAGAGAGATGAGTCTCTTTAGCCTGCAGAAGAAAGGTCTGAGAGGAGATCTCATTAACTTTTATAAATATCTAAAGGGCAGTTGTCAAGAGGAGGGGACCAGTGATGCTGAGTGACATGACAAGGCGCCATGGGCACAAAACTCAACACAGGAAATTCCATCTGGATTGACAAAAAATACTTTGAGGGTGACAGAACATTGTCACAGGCTACCCAGAGGGGTTATGGAGTCTCTTTCTCTGAAAATATGTAAAGCCCACCTGTATGTGATCCTGTGCAACATGGTCTAGGTGATTCTACTTTAGTAGAGAGGGTTGGACTGGACGATTTTCAATGAATGTAATACTCCTTGGCAAGAGGATTGCTGGTGAGTGGTAGAAACATAACAGCAAAAACACCTGAAGATTAACAAACAGTGAAGTATCCAATATCTTTTAAATTCTCTTAATATCTTTTAAATTCTCTCTAACATTTGTTTTCTGGTGGATTCCTTGGCCATAAGTGATTGTCTCCTTTGCTAGTCTCAGTCCAGGTTTTAACCGCTAATCACTCATATTTCTGCTTTCTTTCTTCATTAGCTCATATGTCAGTGACAGATAGAATTAGGATGTCTTACTGTCTGAAGAAATGGATGGACCTTCAGACTTAAAGGGCTGTGAGAATGAGGGCGACATCCTGCATCAGCAGAACTGGGCTGCAGCAGTGAGAGTGTATCAAGTAGAAGGAAATAATCATAGAATGATAGAATTTTTAAGGCTGGAAATAACCCCTAAGATCATTCAGTCCAACAATTAACCTACCACCACCAAGACTACCCTTAGACCATGTCCTCAAGCATTGCATCTACCCGTCTTTTAAACACCTCAAGAGATGGGGACTCAACCACCTCCCTGGGTAGACCGTTCCTATGCTTGATGACTCTTTCAGTAAAGAAGTTCTTCCTAATATCCAACCTAAATTTTCCCTGGCGCAACTTGAGGCCATTTCCTCTAGTTCTGTCACTGGGGAGAAGAGACCAACCCCCACCTCTCTGCAGCCTCCTTTCAGGTAGTTGTAGAGAGCAATAAGGTCTCCCCTCAGTCTCCTCTTTTCCAAACTAAACAACCCCAGCTCCCTCAGCCGCTCCTCGTAGGGCCTGTTCTCCAGACCCTTCAATATCCTCGTTGCCCTTCTCTGGACACGCTCCAGAACCTCAACATCCTTCTTGAGGTGAGGGGCCCAGAACTGGACACAATGCTCGAGGTGAGGCCTCACCAGTGCAGAATACAGGGGGATTATCACCTCCCAGGTCCTGCTGGCCACACCGTTCCTGATACAAGCCAGGATGCCATTGGCCCTCTTGGCCACCTGGGCACACTGCTGGCTCATGTTTAGGTGGCTGTCTACCAACACCCCCATGTCCCTTTCCGCCAGGCTGCTCTCCAGCCACTCCTGCCCAAGCCTATAACATTGCCTGGGGAAATAATTATTCCTCTTAATTCAGCACTTGGGCAATTGTATCTTGAATATTGTGTCGAGTTTGGGAATTCTCCAGTACAAGAAATACAGACATACTGAAATGAGTCTAATGGATGGCCAATAAGGCGATAGGGGATATGCAGTCATTGCATTAAATCATTTAAAACATTGAAGCTCAGAGAAATGTGTTTTTTAGGTTGCAGAGACAGTAAAACATAAGAACATGTTACCCAAAGCAGAACATGCCTGAAATATGGGGTTGACCTAGACAACCTCCAGATGTCTCTTCCAAGCAAAATCATTTATTTATTTATTTAATCTATTTTTCTTTTCAGAGAACAATGGCTTTTCTGGCTCTCTACATACCACTCAATTCATATAAAATTTAGTGTTCATGATCCTGGGTTATTTTACCCTCAAAACAGAAACCAGTATTTTATTTCCTTGCTTTCTTTATTTCTAATATTAGTTTATGATTATATTGGTTATCTTAGTATTTTGTTTCCAGGTTTTTCAATTATTGTCCAGATTTCGGGTATACTGTGACACAGAATGAATCACAGAATGTCAGGAGTTGGAAGGGACCTCGAAAGATCACCTGGTTCAACCCCCCTGCCTGAGCAGGATCACCTAGATTAAATCACACAGGAACATGTCCAGATTGGTCTTGAATGTCTCCAGAGAAGAAGACTCCACAATCTCTCTGGGCAGCCTGTTCCAGTGCTCCTAATAAAGACTTCCTGTGAAATTGAATTCCAAGAGGCAGGCTTGCCTATTGATTAAATTCCCTGAAAGTTCACATTAGAATACCATTTTTCCATGCCTAATCACTCAGTAACTGTTTATGTATTTGAGACAGAATTTTACATGGATTCATGTTTACATGAATTTATGAATGTTGCTTGTCTTGAGTTATTTTGTTTTATTTTATTTTTAGGTTTCATCCAGAACATTAGAGCTTCTTGTAAATAATTAAGTTATAGAAAAATCCACAACTGCTATATCTAGCTGTTTTATTTTAGAGCTCCTCATTTAGGCAATGGCATTTGTTGAGTAATGTTCCTTCTGCTGCCGCTACAAAAATCTGCCCAAGTGTGACACTGTTATATAAGAGCTAATAAGTTTACATGTTGACTGGAATGTTACTAGAACTAAATGTCTCATATTTTACAACTGAAGTTTGCTGAACAGACACCATATTCTGAACATGCTGTAGAACTTTTGCTGCAACTGTTATTACTAATTACTTAGTAGAGGAATGGGGCTAAGCTCTGGTACAATATAGACATCATTTTATTTTTGCTTCAATGAATTACCTAAAGTAAATGGATGAGAAAGATGTAGAGATAAAGGTCAGATAAATTACTTGGTAAGAAACCAGAGGAGCTGGTGCTGAAGAGGCTTAAAGCAGCTAAGGGATATGAAAGTGACTAAATAAGAGGCTGAGGCTGGAAACAATAAATATGGCTAAGAATTATACTATTCAGACAGTGAACAAAAACTGAGAAGAAACAATAATATAATAAAGTACAGTAGAGTATATAATATAATTATAAAAGCATAATATAGTGGCTTAGGGACAGGAGAGCAGAGAGGGAGTAAGGTCTGGAGGATGTGGGCAGAATACAAAGTGAATAACGTTTTCAGAGTGTTCAATGAAATCCAATATTCCTCTGCTATGAAATACTGATGAAAGTCACAAATTATGACTTGCATGCTGTCAGTCCTTACAGAGTATGAATGTATTTCAGTTACTTCAATGGCTTATGTAGCCAAGAACTTTGCAGGGGACCTCAAATTAGAGATTCAGCTTGGTTCCTGGAGGTCTAATTTGCTTGAGTGGTCAGCACTCACATTTGCAGTAGAAGTAGTTGTGCTATAAACATATTAATTATTCCGAAAAGTGAAGATGGGTTTCTTGGATTTGGGACTTAATTTTAAAAAATGCATTTCCCTTTACTGTCTGCATGTTTCAATTTCCCACCTGCAAAATGAGCTCGCCCTCATTGTCTTAAGGATCAAATGAGTATACTCTAACTGTTGCATAAAATAGCCAAACAGCCCAGTAATGAATGCTGCAGAAAAGACGTTAAAGAATTCTGTATTCTAAGTAAAGTTTGAATAACGCACACTAAAAAAGCATAGGACCACATATAGAACAATGATCAGAAAACAAAACTCTGAATAAATGCTCATTAAGGAAGTATTGTCCATCCTCTGCAGGGAACGTGACCAGGGTCCAGTGAAAACCAGTGTTTGTGATGCTTTAAGAAAAGTATTACAATGGCATGCAAGAGGAATGATGGTGAAGAATTAAGTTTCTGCAGGCACCTTTAAATCAGCCATGATGAAAGTATTGACTGCCTGAGTTTGAATCTTCATATATTTAAGAATATTTTCTTTTTAGTTTAATGGGAAGGGGTATTAATTGCAAGACAATATATGATGAAAAGCTGCCTTAAATAGCAGGGTTCTAGTTCAACTTAAAATACATGTTTTGTATAGTTGTAAACATATTCTGTTGTTTGTATACTGCTAGATTAAGTAAGATTGGCAAGCATTAGTATTAAACGGTCTTTTTTTTTCTAATTTCTCTGTGTTTTAGAGAGTTTTAGTGCCAAGAAAGCTACACACTCTGTGGCTGACTCCAGCTTAATTTCCTGAACATCTATTGCAACTCATCTTTGTGCTCTTTTAAGCTGTCAACGCATGTGATACCTGACCTACTTTTGGGAAATTTCCATGACACAGAACCCTTCAAGTCCCACAAAATAATTAAAAGCTCTAACTTTAATATAATAACAAAAAACAAAAGAAAGTACAACGAAAGAGATTAGTCTCAGCTCTTGCTGCTTTTAAACAGAGCTGTAGACAGTGGCAAGGAATATCAATGGTCTGCACAAACCCATCTGTTCAGCATTCACATTACTTGGCATTTATAACGTGTACAGTTCTGCAGATACACTGACCTGGAGGTTTGTGTCTATACACAAACCTCTTCCTTTTCACATCCCTGTATATACAGGGATGTGAAAAGGAAGAAATCTCTACCTAGAAGCAATTATAAGGCCACTGGGATATTGTATGCAACAGTAATTGCTTAGTATTGTTGACACTATGACTAGAAAGTGATCATTTGGCAGTACACAAAAATTACAATGGAGAAAAGGATTCATCTACATATTCCAGAGATACCAGTGTATTACTGGTTGTATACAGGGGAAAGATACTTCAAGTACTTTCTGAATAACAGAACTTTGATTTCAATAAATTCCAGGTGCTCTAGATGTTAGTTTTTGTTTAATTTGTACAAATATGCATGTTTCATCTTGAATGTGTTCTCTGATGATTTGTAGGAATATTCTTTCTAAAACTGATGCTTTAAATATGTATTTGTTCCATAATGAACTGAATAAATAATTTGAAATCCAGAAGATTGCACATTTACACTTTTAATTTTGACTGGACAAAAGAGTTATGTTTTGCGAGTTATGTGATGACTGTGATCACTCAGTATGATTCATAAAAGGACTGAGCATGTATTTGAAAGATTATATTGGAATAAACCATTGTTCTGTTGTAAGATACCTTTTTAAAAATAAGAGCATATTAACTCTGTGAAGTCCACCTTTAACTCAGAAAACAATACCCTAATGAATAAATTGATCAAAATTGGGCTGTATGGGATTTCTTGCAATCTCCTGTCACACATCTGTTACTAGCCATTACAGGAAACAGGATACTGAACCAGATGGACCATCAGTCTGTTTTGAGGGAATTGGTATCTGATGCAATACCAACTCTTAAAGTAAGTACACCAGCTCCGATTTGCTCAGAAGGTCCAAATGCATGCAGAAAAAAAATTAAATCAAAGTGAAGTACATAAGTATATACCCATCAAGAAGAGAAAGGCAGAGGGGCAATTCTAAAGGCAATCAGAAAATGAGAAAAAAAAAAGTGAAAAGATATTTTAAAATGAACAAAAAATGTGGAGTGTAGCTTTTTTCCCCCTCTCATTCTACTGGCTGGCAGATTAATTATACCTTTACTACAAAAGGAAGACCAAAAAATAATTCCTTAAATGTGCCTTTTCTAAAGAAATACCAACCCAGATTAAATTGTAATTTTTGTTTCCACAGCCTTGCTATGTTTTTGAGAAAAATTCTGCAGAAATTTGCTTTACTCATGTTAGCTATGCTGTCCACATAGATCTTAAGGTGAGATATTGCTCAACTGAGGACCAAATTCTGGAGCTTTCTGCAAGACCATTATCTTGAAATATGGGATTTATGGAAAAAAAAAAAAGCAGAAAAGTGCACGTTAATTTGAATAATTGCAGTGTCTCAAACAAATCAGACTGTTAAGATACTAAGTGCATGCTTCCCCTTAATCTTTCTATGCTCAAGGCTTGCTTGCTGATAAGACCATATGGAGAAACAGCTGGAAGGAGCCTCTGTTGAGGGTCTCCCCAGAAGACTCTTAAGAATCCTCAGCAGGACTCTTTGCTTTTAAGCTGAGGCTCTGACCTCAGTGAGAGGTTCCTGCAAAACTTGGAGAACTGTAAAATGAGAAGTAATACACGATCATTGAAGAAACAGTTCTTTGAATATTCAATTAGTACTGATGGCTGATCAAAATCTAGTCTAAAGCCTCCATCAGTATTCACACTTCGCACTGGTCTTGATTGCAGAGTCAGTGTTTGAGTGGGGAGTTCTATGGTTTTTCCCATTATACTGACCTAGCCAGTAGTGGTATTGGATGAACATTATGTTATAATCCCTCTTTCTCCATCATGTAAACAGGAAAAAAAAATCCCACTTTTTTATGATTCTGTCTTTGTGTTCCCAACCAGAGAAAGAAATTTCTAACTCATCTTAATTGGATCTTTAAGATAATGGTATAAAGATTTCTGATTTGCTTATTTTACAGGAGAGATAGGAATTATCTCCTGTAAGATGAAGTAATTGTAGTGATTCTATGATTCTCTGTTGCCTTTAGCTTCAGGATGAAAAAAATTAATATCTGCCTATAAAGTTTTTGATAAGAAAGTGAAAGTTTTTCTATAGAAAGATGCTCTCTGTGTATGATAGAATGTAGATGATTATTTCATCTTACAGGATATAATTCCTGTATTTTGGATGCTAAAGGAAGGAAGAGTTGTACAACCCATTTCTACAGCATTTTTTTCAGGTCAGATAGCAGCAAGAGCAGACTGCTCTGCAAGGGATGGTGAGCTGAGTTCTGACACCAAGGCAGGCTGTGACTTTACCCACAAGGGCTGCAGTTCCCCAAGTACCTGAGCAAAAAGAGCAGAGCAGATCTAGTGACCAGGGTCAGCCAACAGTGGTGTGATTGCCAAACAATACCATAATGATGACGTGGGTCTGATGTCAATCCAGAAAGTCAAGACAGGCAGGAGCAGGCTTACCTTCATCATAACTCTGTAAGGTGAAAGAGTGAAGGTCTCATCTTAAGTGTAGTTCTCAAGCAAGGTGGGAGGATGAAGCTTTTCACAACTCTTTCTCACACTGCCCTTTCCCAGTTGCACTGCATCAAAGATGACCTTGAGCACAAGCAATTAAACCTCAGAGCTGGGGAGGGACAGGTGAAAAAGATTGCAGTATTTTGGTTCACATAGGAACCTCACATTTCTAGGTCACTGCCTTACTCTTATGTCTCATCAGTTCTCTGAGCACTACTCCACTATTTTAGTAGCCTTCTTTCCCAGCCAGTCTCCCAATGCTCTACTAGGCCTTGATTTTTGAGGGATAGAAATGGTAGGCTTGTCACAATGAAAAAAAATACAGTAGGTAGATTTATATTCCATGACAATGTTGACATCTGTGTTTTGCACAGCATTTGGTAGGGACTGCTTTGAGTAGTCTGTTTTATTTTTAATCAGCTAACTCCTTATATACATTTGACAGGTTTTTTGATAACTGTAATTGCATCACACCCTCTCTGACAATGGATTATAATGATGAAAAAGTAAACTTGCATATATCCTTAAAAAAATAGCATTTTTAAGATATTTGTCACTTTCTATTAAGTAAAGCCAAATTCCTGTTGATAAATTTTACCCTTGCTGTGTTGTATGAGACTGGATACTTACAATATAAGTGGGCCTATTCATCCTTGGTAAAATATAGATCTAGTTCATACACAGACTTCCTCTTGTGTCCTTTAATTGACATTTGAATTCAGATTTAACTGCCAGAAATCATCCCACTCATTGAATAAAGCTGGCAATGCTGCAAAGTACTGTGACCTCAGATCCTAAGTCATATGGAAATTGCTTTGGACTGTGGTTACTCATGTAAAAAAACCCAATACAGCAGAAATGACTGAACCGTTCACTGGCATGGCCAGAGCCTCGAGAGATACTTTTGCTTGAAAATGTTTACTGAGCCATGTATCACTCTCAATAGTGAAGGAATTTCTTCTGGTTAGTTTTTGCCGTACTGTACTAAGCCTCAGTCCTCAGAGAAACAAAAAAGACAAATCTCACTAATTTTAAGTAAGTGGTAATGGATATGAATGTGAGCTTTCCATGACTCTCTACTAACCACCTTCTAGAGATCAGATCAGAGGAGAAACGAGGAGCCATTCTAAAGTAATGACCTTCAGGGGAAAAAAAAAGAGTGATAGGAGGAAAAACTCAGGGAAAGCATAATATATTTCTGAGGTAGAAAATACATCATATTTTATTGGAGTAAGAAGCACATACCTTCATAGTACAAAGTGCTTAAGGAAAAACAACAGTTAAATAGTGAGATATACATGAAAACTCCACTAATGAAAGCTAGGAATGGTGTTTTACCTTCAAAATTAAGGATAAGGAACGATAGAAGTATAGCCATAAAGAAGAGCTGCAATTCAAGGAACATATTGATCATTTGTACACAATAGCATCTAGTACTTGAAATTTGCTATGTACAGTTACAGCCCTACATTCATCTAGTATTAATAACTGCCTAATATCTTCTACAAGAATTCTCAGCACATCATCAGTAAAATAAAAGCTAAAAAAAGAGCACTGTTCTCTAAGAAAATATTAAAAATTGAACTACACATTAATAAATTGGCATAATAATAAATGGGGTGGGTTATTTTTATTGGATTACAAATGTCTCTTTAAGGCTACTCAAATCTACTTAGTGCTTAAGTGTTTACTTCATTTACTTTATTTTATCTCCCATATTCATTATTTTCACTTTATGCTGTTGTCACTTAACCAACTTGGGCTCATCAGCTGTGCCTATCTCTAATGTTACCCAAAGCCCTTCTATCTTGAAAATACTCCTCAGGGCTTCAAGACTGCATTTACAACCCAAGATAGAGAAGTCTCAAATTAAGCATGTAATTACCATTGCTATGGGCACAACTAGCTTTGAGCAACTTTTCTGTTCTTCCCCCTATATTTTTAATTCTATTTTTAAAGCTAATTTACTATTTTTTATGAAAATAGGGGGTTAACAGTGCTCTTGATCAATACTGCCTTCTTTTCTTCATATAGTACTATCCTTTTTCAGCTAATCATAGCCTTGTGAACTGGAGTTCACCTTATATATAGTATAAATTCTTAAGTACACTAATCACAGTGCATATTTAAAGAATATTCTCCTTAGTCTTTGGAGGAAACACAAACTATACATCAGAGAAAATAAAAATCTTATTTTTGTAAATTTGCTAAATCTTCATGATGTACCTCCGAGTTTGTCATTGGTTACCATACATTGGAAAGTCTAAGAACTCTGTTACACTTGACTACAGTGTTTGTTTCTAATGACAGAGCTTTAAAGCTGTTCTACCTGCTCTCATCCAAGACATCCTGGGGGTTGAAGCAGCCTATGATACGCTAACCCAAGGCAATGTCAGTGGGTGCAGTGTGCTGACCCTAGCCAGAGCCAAGCACCCACACAGCCAGTTCACTCCAACCCCCAGCAGGATGGGAGAGAGAAAAGGAAATGCAAAAGTGAGAAAACTTGTGGGTTGAGATAAAACAGTTTAATAAGTGAAAAAAAGAAACATCAATTGATGCAAAGGCAATTACTCAGCACCTCCCACAATCAGACTAATGCCCAGCTGGTGTCCAAGCAATGGGATCCTTGGAAGACAAAATGCCTCTCCTTTTTACTCTACCTCCAGTTTTTATTGCTGAACAGAATTTAGATGATATGATATGATATGATATGATATGATATGATATGATATGATATGATATGATATATATCCCTTTGGCCAATTTGTGCCAACTGTCCCACTTATGTCTCCTACCAACTTATTGCCTGTCCCCACCTTATGCACTGAGGGAAGCAGAGGATTTTACTGTTCAGCAATAGTTAACACTGATGTGATATGAACATTGTTTTAGAGAGAAATCCAAAACACAGCACCGAAAAGGCTGCTATGAGGAAGGTTAACTCTATCCCAACCCAATGCAGAACAGCTGTGAGTTAAATATTAGTTTTTGGTGGATTTTTAAAAATCTTTCTAGAAAAAGGCTCTCTTCAACATTACACTCCAGGCTATGTGCCAACCTGAAATACTCCTCAGCTGCCACAATGCTTGCTAGGATGGGACAAGAAATTGTCAGTGATGAGCAATGCAGTGGGAGAAAAACAGATATTGCAGGATGAGAGCACTCAGGAAAGGTTTGTTGAAACTGTTTGGTTTGTAGCAGTAGCTGTAGCAATGTGGGAGGTAACAATTTTCTAATTTAAATGACATTTTTTACTTAATGAGACATTTATTCACTGAATTTAATGAATTTTAAAAGCTGTTTTTTTTAGGATAAGCCTTTATTTAACAAACATAAAACTAAAGAGGTTGTTTATTTTAAAATATTGATGCTGTCACTATTACTGCAAAACACTGAGTAAGGATTCACACATAGAAAGTGATATCTGAATGTGTCAGTTTAGTAGGAAAACAACTACCATGAAAATTATCTCATTTTGACAGGTTAAAGAGGAAGATGTAAAAGAAATAGTTTCATGGTCTGGATATAGGCCTTGGAGCAAGAAACTGTATCTCAGTTCTAGTCACAGACTCCTTCAATTATCTCAGGGAGATCGCAACTTCCCTCTTTGTTTCCTCACAACTAACAGAGGATAACACTGCCTACAACTCTTTATGGATGTGCACGCTCTTTTGTATAATGCTGATCCTGAGTATAGTGCTCTCCTGGGCCTACTGCTTGCAGAGCAACAAACATAGCAGCTGTAGATTATCTCAGTGTAAAAGAAACTCATTAAGATACATTAGCTTGCCAGATTCCATAGAGGATGTAGATTTCTAAGTCAAGAGAAGGTATTAAAGCAAATGCTTTGAACCTGAAGTTACTAGAATAGTTGAACTCGTTTTAAAAATTAAGGGCTACAAGACATGAATATTCCTACAGAATTAACTTGCTTCTGTAAACTACATCTTTCTGTTTTCCTTCCCATGCCATATAAGAACCAATACCACCTCATTCTTTGAAGCCTGAATGTAGTATGCATAGGAGTCCCCAAATCAGTCTGAAAGCAGATAACCTTATTTTAGCCTTCCCTTACCCCATCTCCTACTGCTCTACTACAGCTTCTCTTTGAATCTTGAACTTTCCACAGCAGGTACTGCAAAACAGAGAAAAGCCATGCAGTACTTTTTGGAGAGTGTAGCAGTCCTGAAGACATTGACAAATGACAATTCCTGTCTTATAAGGCCAGGAATGTTGTGCTCTTAGCATATAGTCCAATGAGGAAAACAATACTCAGTTTCTCCCTTCATATATGGAAAACATTTCTGTGAATAATAGATGGGAAAAACCATTGAGATAAATACCATTCTGTTATCTGACATAAAGGCAACCAATTAAATAGATCTGTTCCTCTTATCTAATCTTGCCTTTCTTATTAGCATTTAGAGTGCGCCTATCACCCAACTACCTTTGCTCTAAATATAGAATTGATACCTGCACAGAATGTACTCTATAATCTGCCTTGTGTCATTACTGAATTTAGCTCCTTAATTAGTGCTCTTGCCTCCTAGGTTTTGCATGCACCAGATAAAACAGTATTGACTGAAAATTCAGACTAGACTTTCTGTTAAAATAATTTGATCCTTCTAAGCATTTTTTTAAAAATCATCTCTCCAGATGAATAAATTGCTTTATATATACTAGATTGTTCTATTTTTTCTCCCCCCCCACCCCTCCATTTTAACATTTCCACAGTCTTGTGAGTCATAATGTAAACTGAACATTCAGTGACATATTGCAAACCCTTCCTGCAGGAGTGTTACTCTGTATTACGAGACCCAAAACCAATTTCTTTTGGTGTTACTTGGTTACACAACTCTGTGTGGCAAGGATCATTATTTACCTAATAATGTTTCATGCAAAATTTAATGATAATCTAATAGATAGTTTGATGACATTTGTAACATAGAATCAACTCCAATATCTTCATCTGTTGGTTTTGTTATTTTGCTAAAAAAAGCAATCAAGTTTGATGTAGTTTTCTTTAAGACAATTCTTTTTATTGCTCACAATTCAATTAGCAGTTGAATGATTATTCTTGTAATATTTGATTTTTCTTATAAATAAGCATGATACTAGATTCTTGGCAATATGAGTGAGGATTACTATGTTTCCAACAAAACCACTCTAAAGTAGGAATTAGCAAAGGGTGTTAACAGAGGCCAAGAGCTATATCCATTTTCATGCATTCTGAAGACTTTTTTCCTTATTTTTTTCCAGACAGCTCTGGCTCCTTGTACTACTTACTTCTTTGAAAATATTTAAATCATGAAACTATCAGGACTTGCAAAAAATATCTAAGTAACTAAATTCACATATCTACTTAGTACCTCCACATTTGTATATCCAGTTTCAATACCTTTTATATTTCATCAGCATCTTTATTGGGAACTCTTGGTGACACTGATCTTGCTATCAAATCCAGTAGAGCACTTAAAAGCATGAAAAATTTCAAGCCCATCCTAATTTAGTAGTAGATTTACGTCCATAATACAACTTGACAAGGGAAAACCCCTTTGCATTATTTAAACTCAGTATTAACAAGGTCTACCTGGAGCAATGACAAGATAGAGTTCAGCAGATATCCACAGAAATAAAGCAAGATGAGTAATTCAGATTCTGCTTTGGATGGTGCTTCTAAGTGAAAAACTGAAAAGAGAAGGGAAGAGGGAAGAAAATGGGAAGGGGGACGTGGAAAGCAGAAAAGGAAGGATAAAGGAGAGGGGAAAGGAGAAGAAAAGAAAGGGAAGGAGAGGGAAGTGAAATGCAAATTTCAAAATTCTAGCAAATGTTCTTCTTTCTATACCATCAATTAAACTGACATCAATGAATGTTGTTGTGATACACAGTCATCAGTCACATTAGCAAAATAACAAACCTGTCTTTGAACAGAATAGTTAGAGAACAAAATGCAACAGAAGGTAGTGTGGATAGACACAGCTACATTCTCTTTACCATAGCTAGGATGAATGACAACAGCAGTGAATATCAGGTACACCAGGGAAGCCACAAGAACCATCTAGTTACCAGAAATCTGAAAATCTGCATTGCATCCTGTTTGCTCTCTGTTCCCTATTGCTGACTACCTGAAATTAGCACAAATCATGTTCACCTATATGATATCATTACTTCCACTTTGTGTATTTGTGCATGGAATGCTCCCTTGTAGCACAGCCCAATTCACAAGACGTACTTGTTTTACATTTGGGTCTGTTTTGCTCATCTTATAGGAGCATAAACTACAGAGAAAATGAACCATAGCTATTCACACCACTCTGTTATGAAACACATGAAAGAGAAAAATCATATGACCAAACACTGCAAAAAGACATCACAGGATTTTGGATTAAGTATCTACATATCTTTTTCTCCGAGAGCAGATTCGTCTGTTACATCTGTTCTGTTGCTCAGTGTAGATACAAGAACATTCTTAGAACTGGAACTGAACAGATGCTGGAAATAGAGTAGTGTAATATTACTTTTCATTTTAGAACATTCCCAAAAGGACTGCATACTGACATGTTGAGCATAGGAAACTAGGAAATGCTTCCACTGAGTCATCAGTTACTCTATGCCTTACCATATGAGCTCCTGTTGTCTGTTAAAAACCTACTTGCTGGATAGCTTTAGAAACCGTATTATATAGCTCTTTCCACTTGTAAGGTTTGGTGGAACCCTGCTTTCCAGATGCTGTGCACGTACTTCTTTTTGATTTACTGAAATTTCATTATTTGCACATGTTCTGTAGCTACTCCCGCTTTCCTAAATTTTTTAAAATCTCAACCAATTGAAGTCTACTAAAAAGAGCACACCTAACAGTCCAATGGACAGGGCATCTGTTAGCCTCTGACACACCAGGATTCAATTTTCTACAGTGCTAAAGACTGCCTGTGTGTCAGACTTAAATTCAGTAGAGTCCTTGGGTCCAGCCTCAGGCACCATACCGCTCCGCAGAATTCAGTGTTGCCAGTTCTAATTAATTCCATGTGAGTGATGAAATCTTCATTAGAAGAGAAGCCAGTAACACAAAGATGTGAGAAACTTCAGCCTTCTCCTGAATTTTAGCCAGACCTGTGAGAAAATCCTCTTTGACTGTCTTCTTGCCATGCTGGCTTGTCAAGAGACTTTAACGATGAAGACTTTGAGGATGATGTGAGAATTCTAGGAACATAACTGTTAAGTTTATCTGCCTAAAGACTCCTTGTGAATAATACTTAGCCTGCCTGAGCAGTGTTGTCTGTCTGAAAAACAATGCAGATATTTTTTCCAAACACTTTTAGTTTCTTTTTATGAAGTGTCCCTTGAATCATAATTAAAGTAAAATAAAGCATAAAAAGGTAGACTGATGATGCATCAGGATTGTTTCAATCCAGAGAGTCTTAGATCTGCTTTCACGTCACTGGATCCCAACATGTTGGGTATAGAAAGTAACTGTACAGAGGGAACGTGCAGAAAGTAGTTTGAAGTCAAAGTTGCTGTTTAATAAACTGTTATTATTGTAACATATGGCAGCTCAAGTAACATATTTGAAATGAAAATACTAAGGGGTGCTTCTTGATTTGAAAATATTAGTGCCATTATGTTGTATTTCTAAACCTGAACAAATGTTATATTTAGACGTAAGACACAACAGGGTATGAATTATTGCACACTAATTCACAACTAATGCGTTGCTGCGAATGAAGCTAAAGGCTGAGTGCAATCAACTCTGCTCCATCAGTACAACATTAATTCACACACCAAAGGATCTTATTGCACTTACAAAAATATTATTCCAAAAGGCCACAGATTCTAAAAATAAATGGTAATGTAACCAGGGTCAAGTTGCAAGAATTTTTATCAACCACCAGCCTGCTTTATATCTTTTAAAAAATAATCACATATGTCACAGAGAACTTGCATGTGGATTATTGAAACCTAAACAAAGTCCTGAATTCAGCAATAGAGTTGTATGTAAGACTGCCGAATATGGAGTTCATGTCCATACTTGAAAAATAATTTTTTTTAAAAAGGGATAGATCTGCTGCATATGTTCAGGCAAGCTGGTATAAATCAATCTGACCCATTGTAGCATTTTAAACAGAAGTATTATTTGTGAAGGACACTTATGAATGTACTTCTAGGTGTTATGGACTACCCAGCTTCCCCATAGCTAGTCCTAAGGAAAATAATAGGTTTGTTTATGATTCCATTTGCAGCTTTTGAGATTAAATACCTGTGGACTTTTTCAGAGCAGTGTATAGATGGGTCCTATGGTATATTACACAGAATCACAGAATCACATACTCGTCTGAGTTAGAAGGGACCCTAAGGGTCATCGAGTTCCAACCCCCTGCCACAGCAGGTTCACCAACCTCTAGTCCTGGATCTAGACAAGGTTTCCCAGGGCCCCATCCAACCTGGCCCTGAACACCTCCAGGGATGAGACATCCACCACCTCTCTGGATAGCCTGTTCCAGCACCTCACCACTCTTTCCATGAAGAACTTGTCCTGATATCTAACCTAAACCTTCCCATCTCTAGCTTAAATCCATTCCCCCTTGTCCTACCACTATCCACTCTTGTGAAAAGCTGATTGCCCTCCAGTTTATATACCCCCTTTAAGTACTGGAAGGGTGTAGTGCCAGACTCTCCAAACAAAATACTTTATGGCGGTTCAGTGTGTTTTCAGGGAACCTAATGTAAACTCCTAGTAATGCTTAAGAATAGAGTATGCATTGATTATGACATTGTCTAGTATTTATGTATTTTTAAACAGATTTGAAGAATATTTTCAGATTCTTAATTACCCATGTCATGGTTTCCCTTACAGAACAGACCTGGAATAGGCTAACAACAAGCAGTAAGAGACCTTTTATGAAAGGACAGCTGGGGTTATTACTTTCCTGTGGCTGGAGAGGCTATCTTCTCTTACCTTTCTATTGGGACTGACAAGAAAAGGCTATAGGGAAAGGCTGTCCATGCATTCCATTTGGAGGACTGTCCTAAAGAACAGTAGCTCTAAAAAAATAGTTTTCAGGTAGAGAAAAGTTTTGAATAAGCTCAGGGTGCATCAATACTGAAAAACCCCAAAGATTTGCAAAGTACAATTCAAAAATGAAATGGGGTTTTTAGACCTTAGAATTTAGTTTTTCCCAGGAAAGGAAATGAGCTGCTCCAGGACATGTTTTTATTTGTTCCACTCAATATATTTTCAATGCACATGACCATGAATCTCAATACTAATCCAAAAATATTCTGAGCCCAAATGACTCACGCTGATAATTTAATTTTTACTAATGAATCTTTACTTGTGAGAACTGTTTGAATGTGTGTGTGTGTGTGTGTGTGTGTGTGTGTGTGTGTGTGTGTGTGTTGGAATTTTAGTAAAAATATTGGGAGATTCCTGATTTCAAGTCATTACAATTTGATGCTATGAGGGGAAAGCTGTAGTCTTAGAAAGAATTTTGATTTATCAAAATCAAATTTATCATGTGTTATCTCCACCACAATTCACACCATTTAGAATATATTTTATTACAGACAGTGAATTTACTCTGGAATCACTCCACACAGAACCAGATTTATTTCACTCCATTTCTTTAGTAAAATGAAGCAAGTTAATATTAGACATGAATTATCTAAGAAATGAATATATCTTTTTAAGAGTGAGATGTAGTAGGAGAAATAACACTAAACAGAATGTTCTTGTGATAGCTCAGGCACTATACTTGTATTTGTGAAATTAAGGTTTCATGTGTCATTTAGTGTGATAAAAAGCCACCTGTCCTACCTAGTTTAAACCCATTTCTCAGGTATAGACTCACTATCCTCCATTAAAGATCTTGTGCATGTTATTAAATAGCTAGGAAATTTCTAAAGGAAAATCATAGACAAATATTGTTGGTGTTACACTAAGGAAAATGATTGCCTTGCTGACAAGACAATAGATGTCAGAAGATGGCAGAGCTGTGCCACATGAGTCAAAGGGCTGAGATGCTGTCTAGGGCCCTCGGTGAGTTAATATCAGGTCTCTTCAGAGAAGAAAAATAATAATTAAACACTGCTTGTCAATTAATGCCAACTTAAAGAAAGGTCCTACACTTAGATTAAGTGAGGAGATTGGGTTGCTTGAAAACAGCAAGAAAGGAGGAAGAAAAGGACTATGGAATAATGAAAGATGTAAGGTAAAAAGGGAAAATAATTAAACACACATGCACTTACACAGAGTTGGAGCACTCATATTTCTAATTAGAATTTCAGTGCAGGAGCCCAATTTACCCTTAGGGAGTCTTTATAGTCATGTCAGTGTTGTGCACAGCACTCAATCTAATGCTGATACACCAGGTTGAACTTTCATATTACTTTCAGTAGAATTGTATTATTTATATGCATAACATATATTTCACTTTTAAGGGCAATGCAGTAGATGTCTATAATATCGATGTGTGAGAAGTGTTGTTTACTGGAAGCTCAAAACCTGATAGTTAATTTTTTTCTCATTCTTACTCCATTAATGAATGTGTGTAGAGGGTTCCCATAGTGCTTTAACTGACAGAGACCCCATATTTTTTGAGTTATTATACTATATTTGTATTACTTCAGAAAAAAAGTTGTTGTCAATATGCAACATATACAGACAAAGGAGGCACAAAAATGCTCAAGCATTTAACAGGTGAAAAATTCACCAAAGTGGAACAGCCATAATGATACTATGATACATGTTCCAACATCTGATGAAGCCTGTGAACCCAGAGAGATGACAGATGTGCTTGAGATTGAAAGAGCAGTCAGCAGAGCAGGAAGCTAATCAGACAAACTAAAAGGTTTTGGAAAATACTCTATTGCACAAAATATCTCTGTAGAAGTTGTAGATAAAAAATAATCAATGGTTTTTAGCTCAGTCAGAGATCCATTACTCATTCCTAAAATCCAGGTTTTCTACAAAATATTTTAAACATTTTAAATATAACTGAAAATGTACATTTCAAAAGTAATATTTGTGGTTTATGTCCATTTAGATTCACAGTAGCTTTACTCCCTCTTGTATAGTGTAATTTATCATGTACATGTAATTCCTTTTGAACAAAATGCCTCCTAGTTGCTTCAACTACGTAGACAAATTCTAGTCAAGTTTCATGGATGTTGGGTCAGAAAGTGCTGGAAGAGTTAATTCTCTGTCCCTCCACCAACAAAGCTCAATGGGGCATATGTGCTTCTGGTCATGTGATGCAATTACAGCTGACAGCCTACCCTGTCCCCTGAACAGCTGGGTCTGATCCTCAGATTAATGTACTTAAAACAGTAAAATCTTTGTAGGTTGTAATGATCAAGAATGACAACACCTTCTAGAGTATATCCTTGATTTCTGCTGACCATTACCTTTCATGGGAAATTACTGGCATATGCTCAAACAAAACAGAGAAAGTAACTTGTGAAATACTTATTATCTGTGAATTTTATAAAAATATTTGGTTTGCAGCTTCATGTGTCTTTATTCCTATTGATGCATTTTTAAAATTATCCTTCTTTAAGTCCCCAGAATGTTTACACGGTTCTTGCACACTAACATCTGCTAAGCTTTTTTTTGTTCAAGAGGAATAATTCATGCCTCTTGAGTTTGCACACGTTTCCCGTATGTCTAGAAAATCATATGGTCTCACTCCTTTCTTGTCAAAGGTTTTCATTCTCCATACACTTATCAAGGAAGAAAAACTGCAAACACACTTTATTTTCACAAGTTTTTCACCAACCGCTTTACATTTTGAATGCCTATACATTTAAAAGAGTGTTCCCATGGAAACCAAAAAGGAATTTTTTCTATACTATACTTGGCGAATGAAATGCAAGTAAAAATGCATTTAATAATCTTAGCAGAAACTTTCCATGACATAGTTCTAGATCAGAGTCTTAAGACTATATTTTGAGGGTTATGTCAGGGGATTAATGAAAAAGTAGGGAGGTCTTCTGACATTTGTAGAAAGATTCAGATGATCTGGGTGATAGGGCAAAGTGTACCTAGCTTCAGCAAGTTTGCTGATGACGCAGAACTGGGAGGAATGGCTGATCATTCTGCCATTCAGAAGGACCTTGACAGGCTGGAGAAATGGGATGACAGGAATCTTGAGGATGGAACAACCCCATGCACCACTATTGTGCTCGCCAAGCAACTGAAAAGCAGCTTTGCAGAAAAGGATTTGGGGGTCCCAGTGGACCCCAAGATAAATATGAGCCATCAATGTGCCCTCAAGGTAAAGATGGTTGATGGTATCCTAGACTGCATTAGGGAGAATGTAGCCAGCATGTTGAGGGAAGTAATCTTTACCTTCAACACTGGTCATGCCAGTTCAACACTGTTGAGACCATGTCTGGAGTACTGTGATGACATCTAGGCTCCCCAGCACAAGACATGGAGTTACTGGAGAAAGTCCAGTGAAGGGCCACTAGGATGATTAAAGGACTGGAGCATATCTTGTAAGACAAGAGACTGAGACAGCTGGGACCTTTTAGCTTGGAGAAGAGAAGGCTTAGGAGGGATCCTGAAGGGAGGGTGCAAAAATCATAGAGCACACTTTTCAGTGGTGCCTAGTGACAGGACAGTGGAAACAAACTGAAACACAGGATATTCCATATAAATACAACAAAACACTTCTTTTTATTGTGAGGGTGACCTTTCATAGGCACAGGTTGTCCATAGAGTTTGTGGAGTCTCCATCCTTGGAGATATTTGGAAGCTGTCTGGACATGGTCCTGCGTGACCTGCTCTAGATGGCCTTGCCTGAGCAGGGCAGCTGGATCAGATGACTTCCAGAGGTCCCTTCCAACCTCAACCAGCCTGCGATTCTATAATTCTGTAATTCTCTATTCTGTCATCTTAATTGCTACAATCTGCCTATTATGTTCTGTGAATGTACATACAGTTTAATACAGAAACAAATTCAACAATAATTTCCTAGCAAAAACTCAAGTATACTGCTCCTAAGAATCTAAGATCACATTCTGCAAAAATTAGGTTCTTTAAACTGTGGTAGAGGGTGCTCATGCTGCAAGTATATTTAATTACCAACTTTGCAAACTCCAGCTCAAATAATATTTGCTGACTGAGATGTAGCAGCATGATTTTACATGATTTGACTCATGTTGGTTTGTATGTGTCGTTTCATAATTTTTTTAACTTAAAATATTAATAATTTATGCTCACAGATGGACTGCAAAATATTCTTATAGAGTTTCTGAATCTCAGTAGAATCTGGAATTCTGGAGACCTCCATCCAAGGTGGATTTTTTCTGTAAAAAATTTGTATGGAAAGCAAAAAAATATTCTTCTCATTTCAACAGTAAATAATCAAACTTCAGTATGAGAGAACAAGGAAGTGGTTATGGTACAATTATGCAAAATAATGTGATTTCAAATTTGAAGTTAAGTAATTACACTGATATCTAAAATCCCATTCCTGCAATCTGTATTATACTTCCAAATAAATCTATGAATCATCCATCATTGATAAGTGTCTTAAATCTAGACAATGATTTCTGGTTTTCAAAATTGTAAAAAGAATATTCTTGAT
Organism: Heliornis fulica; assembly: GCA_013399135.1. Classification (NCBI taxonomy): domain Eukaryota; kingdom Metazoa; phylum Chordata; class Aves; order Gruiformes; family Heliornithidae; genus Heliornis; species Heliornis fulica. The sequence goes on from VXBZ01010242.1 coordinate 187,807, forward strand.
TTCTGCCTTCTTGAATTTTTTTTTTTTTTTTATTACTAGAGTTACTTGATAGTGCTAAGGCAAACCTTTTGTATTATGTAAACGTTTCCATTTCACTTCTAACTCAAAAGAAACTGGTAATGCACCTGAGAATCACAACTGCAGTTTTCATTACATTCCTTGGTGCCTTCGATGATGATGAATGTATCACCATCAGTGAAAATTTATGTCTGATTTTTTCTGTATGGATTGCATTGACAATTAACAATGGGGAAGAAAAGGAAAGGTTTCGCTGCAGTGGAATAACATAATCACGTATTCTCCGGTAAAATACACAAAAGCAAAGTGACCAAAAAAAGTTAATTCATTCAAACTTCAGAAGACAGTCATGAAGTTTTCCTTCATTACCAGAAAGCAGTTAAAGAAGCTGTTTTACAACAAGAATTGCCAAGCAATTCTTGCTTAGATCCTGACTACATTTTTTTCTCTTAGCAGATCACAAAATGCTTCAAGAGGGTACCTAGTTTACAACAAACCAATATTATACAAGCCATAGAGCACATTGCCAGACAGACAATCAGGCAGAAAAATATTGTAAGCAGCAGTCCCTTAGGAACCTGAGTATTAGTAAACTGAGAAAATAATTCCTGTTGTGTGCACTCTTTAAAGTTCTGGCTTCTTTGTCTGGAAAGAAAATAAATGCAGACTAGAAGTTTGCCAGATTTAGACTAAAGGTAGATCTGTTAATACCAACCATTACTCCTTCCTGCTATTACACATTCAGGAGCACAGAAGCTCCTTTAGGTTTATTGAAGGTGAAGCGTGTCAGAAAGATCAGCAACAGCTCTCACATTTTCAGAAATACCTATATTTTAGAGATAGAGAGTTACACTTGCAGGCAACAGTATTACTGCTGTGACTACAATACAATGAAGTGTTACAGGTCACTAAGCCAAAAGGTATTGAAGCTTTTTTCCCCTTCATCTCAAATGTATGTATCCAGGATAGAAACATGCTAGGATGAAACTCTGAGACTGATCCATCAGTCTGTGAGCAATGTTTAGGTCTAAAAAAGATGTTCCATTTCAGTGACATCATTTTCAAGTACCGCATAGCGCCTACCACAGATGGGGAACTGCTACAGCAATAGCTCCTATCAGCTACAGCTTTTGTCTCTGCTTCCTCATACTCATTGCCAGGATTGCCTCTGCTGACATACTGCAGTTGTTTTTGCTGCTGCTTTTCAGACTGAGTTTGGAGCAGGAGCTCACATCAGACCATTTATCTAGTTTCCTTCTTGAGAAAAGGTCTAGCATGTGTTGTCAGTATCTGTTCACTTCTTAGAGGTTTTCCAAAGAATTATGGTAAGTTCCTCCATCTATCCATGATTTCCTTGAGCTGCCAGGAAGTCTTTGGCAACCCCCCAGAAATATGCTTCCACAAGTTCTGATAAGATGCTCAGAGCAGATTTGTCTATCTAGAGCAGAATATCAGAACATGAGCTGAAGTTGTACAGCAAATATGGAAACAGTATATCCCTGGCTCCTAATTATGAAGGTATACCAATGTTAAAAGCTCTGCAACGCAAGTCCAAGATAGTGTAGCTGTTGGTCAGATTTATTGGGGAATATTTTCTAACTTTCCTAAAGTTGTGCAGCCATAAAGGAAAGAATAAAATATTCAATGGATCTAGAAGACCATGGAAATAGTGTGGTTCTCTGACCCTGTGATTTGCTTGTGTTGGAGGAAGTCCTTCTTGATTCTGGCACCTACAGTTATCTCTGTGCATTTTCTCTGGACTTGTTATTAATTAAAATGCCAAATTTAATTAAATTAAAGAAAATGGAATTTAGCAGCCTTTTAAAATTAATTTTTAAATATGGACTGAAGTTTCAATATTAGTGTGTTCACCAAAAAAACCCTTAATTCGATATTATGTATCAAATGAATAACTGAGTTTAGAAAATTATATATATTTTAACTTTTGCTAATAGTGTATCCAGACCTTTCTACTGTCTTGGCATTTAAAAATCAATATAGACTATAGAAATATAAAGCCAGAAAATAGTCAGTTCTATGATGAAATTTTTGCTTGGAGTTTTAGAATATTCTTCATAGTTCTTGGAAAAGAAAAAAAAACAAAGCACAAAGGGTTTAGAAGGACACTTCATAGATGGGGTAATTTGTCATTATTTTTTTGTCTTGCCCTATCCATGCAGGCAGGAAGAAAACACAGTGAAGATCAGATTATTATTCCGAGTAATATACAGCAATGTAGCAAAACTCTTTATTGCCTGTATATGCTCAATACAGATAGCAAAAGTAAACCATTGATCAACAGCATTTCTAAGTTTAATCCAGCCATATGAGTTTCAGAAAGAGTTTCTCAGACAAGTCTGCTATAAAGGAAAATTCTATGGAGGCAAGGGTAGCATAATTAGTGTGCTGCATATGTGCCCATAAAATAGTGTAAATAAATACAATTGATAAATTAGAATTCTTAATAATAATTTTTTCAGTAAAATCTATAAATATAGTTTTATCTACCAGAAGAAATATTGACCTTTTTTTTCCTCTGGCGGGGTTATTACCTTGGAGTTGAAATGCTGTAAAACATGAAAATTACGATCTCAGAAGGATTGCCAAAAGAGTATTGGTTCAAAACAATCGTAGATGACTGAAGAAAATGAAAGTGAACCTGCTTGTTAACTGTGCAAGCACTTTTGATTCTTTTGTTTATTCTTCAGTAACAAATTTGCAAAACGAAGATGTAATGTTTGTTACAGGTTTGAATATTCACATTTCTATGTAGGATTATTTTGCAAAACATGTTTATAAACACACTATCACAATGAAAGTGAAACCAGTATTAATGACTAGAATTCAATATTGATTATTCAATGCACCAATGACAATACATGAGACACTGCTATTATTTCTAGCTCTTTGAGTACTTTGAGTTCTTCTAGATCTCCTAGTATGTCTTATGTTTGCACAATGTTTAGAAAAAAGCTAAATCTGCAGGGTTTTCTTACTCTCTTTCATATTATAACCTACAGTGACTAGAGTGCTTTTAATATAATTTAATATACAAATTTCTTCATTGATTTTCTTCTGGTATCTCCATGGGTGATTTAAACAAATAGAACTGTTTTCTAAAAAAGTGTTTGAAGTGGTTAAAGCTCTATGACATGTCATACTTTTTAAAGATATTTTGATTTCATCTGGTTTTTATGAGAGGTTTTTTGTAAACTTACACTGGCAGTATAAACAAAGTTCTTGGGTGAATTTTGTCTGATTCATAGATGGGAATCAAACTGAAAAACTCCAGATGATAATTCTGATTTAAACATTTAGAGAAATGTATCTTTATTTTTTCCCATTTTACAGATTATACTAACTATAAAACCGTAATATGTATTTCATAATACAGATTTATTTTTCTCAAGTTTGCATGTAGTTAAAACTGTAGGACCTGTTTTCATATACTTAAAGAGAAAGAATATAAATACAATTTTGTCCACACCTGTATTATGACAACTCTTCTGCTTTTTCTATGTCAACTAGACTGCCAAAGCATTTATATGATTATATAAAATCTGAACTTTTCTTTTTGAGTCATGCACACAATTTTTAATCCCTCACTGTAGCTCATGCAAAAAAAAAAGTAACAGCATGCTACTTGTATGAGTCAGAATCTAAACAGAGCTATTTAAAAAACATTTGGAAGATGTGTTATTTGCTAATTAGCATAATGTAGTTGTAGAGAAGATATACAATCTAACGTGTTTCACTGAATCAGTTCATAAACAAAACCTGTAATTATTTACTATTTCCTATGCATTATTATTTTCCTTGACATTCTATACTATGATCAAGTCAACCGAAGAATCCTGATAAACAGATTTAGATCAGAAATGTTATGCTTCAATTGGGGCACACTTTCAATTTTTCATGTACTATATTCCAATATTGTCTATTTAAACATTTGCAACAAATTTAAGTTTCAAGTCTTTATAATTACTTGGATGTATAAGACAAGATATAACTCTTGCTTATTCTTTCAACTTCCACTTGAAATGAATTTCCTAAGTTTAAAATCTGAAATAGTAAAACTAAGAGAATTTTTCTTTACTCAATATTTATAGAATCATAGAATCATAGAAAGGCTAGAGTTGGAAGCGACTCCCAGAGGTCATCTAGTCCAATCCCCCTGCAAGAAGCAGGGACACCCCCAACTAGATCAGGTTGCTAAGGGCCTCATCCAACTTGGCCTTGAATGTCTCCAGGGATGGGGCATCCACCACCTCTCTGGGCAACCTGTTCCAGTGCTCCACAACTCTCACAGTAAAGAACTTTTTTCTAATATCTAATCTAAATCTAACTCCCTCTATTTTGAAATCATTACCCCTTGTCCTGTCACAACAGGTCCCACTGAACAGCCTCTCCCTATCTTTCTTGTAGGCCCCCTTGAGGTACTGGAAGACCGCTAGAAGGTCTCCCCGGAGCCTCCTCTTCTCCAGGCTGAACAGCCCCAACTCTCTCAGCCTGTCCTCGTAGGAAAGGTGCTCCAGCCCCTTTATCATCTTTGTGGCCCTCCTTTGGACCCTCTCCAACTGGTCCATGTCCTTCTTATGTTGGGGGTTCCAGAACTGGACACAGTACTCCAGGTGAGGTGTCATGAGGGTGAGGTTATATTGAATTAAAAAAATACAGGAAATTCAACTTACTTTTTATGGATACTTTAGTCATCTCGCTCCAAAACAGGTTAACTGCAACCATTTGATGTTTGCAGGTTGGGGGTTTTTTGTTGTTTTT
>VXBZ01010260.1:1342-18754 GCA_013399135.1 Heliornis fulica
GGGTGTGAAACAGGCTGCCCAGGGATTATTACTGGGCACAGCATAAAAAAACCTTCCTCATAAAGAAAAATGATTCCTTTTTGACAACACACATCAGAAAGATGCTACAGCAGCAGTAGCTCCTAGAAGGACTTCTTCAAACCAAATTCAATTTACACAAGTGGGTAGAAAATAATAATAAACAATTGGAACAGGCTGCCCAGAGAGGTTGTGGAGTCTCCTTCTCTGGAGACATTCCAGACCCATCTGGACATGTCCCTGTGTGATCTACTCTAGGTGATCCTGCTTAGGCAGGGGTTGGACAGTCAGTGGGCTCATTTACATATGTTAAAGTACCTCTGAGATTTTAATTTGAAATATTAGTGGACAGAAAAATAAATGTCAGTAGATTTTGAAGGAGCAAGGAGTTAATTTAAACCAACTCTGGACCATATAGGCCTTCTAGGGCCATCCAAATTCAGGTTTTCATTACCTGGCAATATATACATGCAAAGAAATAAATTCAGACTAAACCAGAGTAGTTAATAGGCTTTAGAACAAAGGTATATTTTGCAATTAAATTTAAAATAAATTAAGCAAACTCTAAATAAATCATGCTTATATATTTTAAAATATGAGAGGTCATATAGGGAGTTAGCTAGGTCTGTTCATTGCAGAATGACTCCCTCTGCAGAGAAACTCAGATGTCTGTTTTGATCCTAACTTTGGGAAGACCTTGATCAAGGTACTTAACTCTCATTACACTTCTGCATTTTTTTTCTTTCTTTTTTTTCTTCAGAAATCTAATTCAACAGCTTATGCAGTGGGTGACTTTGAAGCTTAGAAGTCTAGTATTTTTAAAGAACTATTTATGATGTAACATAATAATTTAAGCATTTAGGTCTTGAAAATCAATCTCTTTAGAGCCCTTGAGAGAAATGTTAGATGTATGCAAAAATGCAGATGTTAGGAGAAGCAGCATGTATATATATATATATATCCAAGAGCAACATTTGGCCCTCTTAAGCCAAATGAAAAAACTCACATGCACACTCACAAGCCTTCCCTGCTGTGAAACTAGATATCATATTCTGATTAAATGCTTACTCAGTCTGACTGTACCACAGAGTGACTGGAATAGGAATAAAGCTCTGTTGTGGCATGGATTAAACCTTTAGGACTTTGTGGTGGTGCATTTCTGCATAATGATATAACAAACAAGAATAAGAGTAAAAATAACACATATGTCTTACAGAATCACTTTTATCTCTGGATTTTAGGTTGTGCTGGCATATAAGGTTTAAATCAAAATGATTTAATCTATTGAATAAATGCATGGAAACATACTTTCTGAGGTGCTCTTTTTCTGTTATGGAATTGAAATTATGGATGTATTTACTCTGCTTGCTGCAGCAAATGGAGGTGATTCTCAGTGGAGCAAGTATGAGTGCGGGGAGAATGCAAAGATGATGGGAAAAGTCATGTTTACAGCCACGGGGGCTTATTGTCCAGCATGAAGCATTATAACAGGCAAATCCTGTCCTCTGCTGAGCTGGCAAATAGACAGTAAAAAAGCAAGAAGCCTCCTATTTCCCTGAAAACCTGGGTGCTCACAGAAGAGCTGGGCTCTAGAGCAGCCCTGAGGAGAAGGACTGGGGAGTGCTGGTGGGTGAGAGACTCAACATGGCCGACAATGTGCTCTGGGGCCCAGCAGCCAACCGCATCCTGGGCTGCATCCAGAGGAGCGTGGCCAGCAGGGCGAGGGAGGGGATTCTCCCCCTCTACTCTGCCCTCGGGAGACCTCACCTGGAGTACTGGGGCCAGTGCTGGAACCCCCAACATGAGAAGGACATGGAGCAGTTGGAGAGGGGCCAGAGGAGGCCACAAAGATGCTAAAGGGGCTGGAGCACCTTTCCTACGAGGACAGGCTGAGAGAGTTGGGGCTGTTGAGCCTGGAGAGAGGAGGCTCCAGGGAGACCTTCTAGCGCTCTGCCAGGACCTCAAGGGGGCCTACAAGAAAGGTGGGGAGAGGCTGTTCAGTAGGGCCTGTTGTGACAGGACAAGGGCTGATAAAGGGTTTAAAATAGAGGGAGGGAGATTTAGATTGGAGATTAGGAAAAAGTTCTTTGCTGTGAGAGTGGTGGAGCACTGGAACAGGTTGCCCAGGGAGGTGGTGGATGCCCCTGGATCCCTGGAGACGTTCAAGGCCAGGTTGGATGAGGCCCTGAGCAAGCTGATCTAGTTGGGGGTGTCCCTGCTTCTTGCAGGGGGTTGGAATAGATGACCTCTGGGAGTCCCTTCCAACTCTAGCCAGTCTATGATTCTGTGATTCTAAGAGGCTGCCATCATCCTACTCTTCTCCATGACTTCCCTCATCCTCAGCCATATAGTGCACCCTCAAGGGGTGGTGTAACATCGCTCCCCAATGTCCTGGAGATCTCTTCCTTGGTACAGAGTCATGGGTGTTTTGCAGGAAGCTGGAAAGACATCAAGGTGGATGCATTCCTGTCTGGTACCTTATCTGAGCTGGAGGCTCTTGTCAGCACTTCTGTCAAGTCAGGAGTATTTTGTTTGTATGTTTTTTTTCTGCTGGAAGAAGTGGTTTTAGTGAACTGATTGAACACAAAATTTGGCAGTTTTAATGAACCGACTGAACGCAAAATTTGGCAGTTTTAATAAGCTTGAAAATGCAAATTTTGTAAACAAGGCTTATAAATTGTCTAAGTACAGCACATTAAAATGAAAAGTTTCTTATTCTCATTTCAAAATTACATATTGTGTCTAGTTTTATCATTCAAAAAGAATAAAATGATCAAAAAGATAAAATCAGATTTTTTTTAGTCGATGATAGATGACAAACTTTCTATTTGATCTGGTTTATTTTTATTGGCAAACAATTATCTACTCAGCTTTTTTAGATTTCTTCTTTTTTACTCTAATTTTGAGAGACTTTAGCTAATGCTGTAGTTTGGAACATATTTTTGCCAGCTCTATTAAATAAGAAAGGATATTAGAGTCATACAGACTCTTTCCTCTGGGTATGGACTCTTTCCAACCCCAAATCCATCTCAGGATGAAACCCAAGAGGATATCCACCTCAACTCCCAGTGCTCTGATTTCTCCCAGTAAAAAAGTGATGCCCATGGTCTGGATGTCCATCTGCTGCTTTGGCTCGACTCTGGCCTCAGTTCAGAAGGGACCTTGGCATGTTCCAGGCTTCCACACTGAAGCCCCTCAGAGATCATTGAGACCTCTGTGAGCTGAGACTTGGGCTGAGGACATTAACTGCACATGCAAAATAGTGTCTGAAAAATGATGGTAAAATGTGATGAATGTGATAATATGATACAATTATGATAAAGTGATGTTAAAAAGCAGTTCTAAATGCTGTCCTTCAAGAGTGAAACGAATGGTTCAGTCACAATTCATCAGCTATTCCCAGGAGACATCTTAAACTGGATGTTTTGACAAAATATCAGTAATATGGTTATTCTCAGTGACTAGCAGAGACCCTGACAGAAGATTTTTTTGGCCATCTGCTTTGTCCATTGGGAAAAAAAAATAGCAAATAATTTTATCTCTATTACTTTGACAGACCACTTATTTGTTTTTGATATAATTAATATTGGCTCAGCACCAGTGAAACTTGATTAAATGCAGGGTAGATTTTTTCTTCTGGCTTGAGACACTGAAAACCAGTTAGGATTCAGGACCTAGAGTTATTATACTGGGATTTTCTGTCATTGGTTACAAACACAGCATAGAATAAAAATATTTATACATAAGGATTACAAGGTGTAATGAAATTCAAAGCAGAATTTGTGTGTGCCTTCCCTTGCCCATTAAATCATCATTCATAGAACCTGAGCACAAAATGTGCTTTTATAACACAAAAAAGAGTAGGGAGGAGCAAACCGTGGTCATCCTCACCACATAAATTTAATTATAAAATGTATGTTAAAAAGGAGGCTTTTTTTCCCAAGGTTTTCTGTGTTGTGAATGGGAAAGACTCCTCCAAAAAGTGATTACTAATATTTAAGGTAAATTTCTAACCAGAAACTACTCAGCAGTGGCTTCTCTCTCACGTGTGACTAGGGAGGAAACCAAGGGATATTCACCTTGTTGAGCTTGTTGTGCACCCCACTGTTTCTCTCTTTTGCCATTATAGGAAGGTTGAGGTAGAATAGCCTTTAAAATGTTAGATGTCAAGAATCTGCTGCTGTTAGTGCTCTCCAAGATTTCCATGAGTGTCTCAAGTAATCACTTGCAAATTGCCAGCTTGATTTGGTGCTCTGCAGGCGGAATTCTTGCCGGCTTTCCTATGGGAAGAACTTGTGGGAATAGAAATCCTGGTCAGATTCTTAGATTGCTGACTTAAACTGCCAGTTGAAGTTTTGATTGTGAAGGAAAATATGTGACTATTAAAACATAAAGAGATGTTTTTCTCTTGGTCCTATCACTGCTATCTCGTTTTCCTTTGGCAGCGTTAAACTCATTTTAGAAAATGTGATAGAAACAATGAAGTATAAATGTAATCAGTTACAAAATGCTAAAACAACTGTTAGAAAGAGCCAGAAACTGTGAGAAAAGATAGTTTAGGGGTGAACATCTGAAGTGATTGTCCAGATTCCCAGCTCAGCAGAAATTTCATCAGACCAAGTGGGCTTCCAAGGACAGGACCCGAATGTAAAACTGGTAAAAGGGGAGACTGGGCCCATGTTCTGCCAAACACCAAGTGGGGCTGTGAGTCACAGCTGATCTGGAGGAAAGTACAAAACTGGTTCCAGTCTTTAGAGACAACCAGACTATTAGTTAGAGCTCAAAACATCCCAGTTGACAAAGAAAACATTTTTGGTTTAGATTCAGATGTATAAGTTTTGTGAAATTTGAAATGCTAATTACTGATTACTAATACCAATCCCCCTAATTATACAGATCATTAAGTGGTAGAGATTAGAAAGAAATAGAAGATGTTTCCTGGCCATCTAATACACATAATGATGCCACATTATCATGCTCTTGAAAAAACCTATACTTTTATTACTGCTTGCTTCCACGGGCTATTTTATAGCAATATAATAGCATCTGTTGGCAGTAGGTGCCTGGGTGTCAGCAGAACACAGATGAGAAACAGATACTGCTAGCTAGTTGCTGTAAATATAAATTCTAAATAAAAAGAAATTCCAGTAGGAATGCAATTAAATTACATATATTATTAAATGACATGAATGAATCTATTCTTCTAATTATGTTCAGGCTCACATAGATGAAAGGATAACAGCAGGGATGAGTGTGAATGAAGAAAACTGATTTCACACTGAACTGGGGAAAAAATTCTGAGAAGGAATCATAAAGAAGGTCTTGACACATCCTTATAACTAAGATTTTTTTTTCCACTGAGGACAAGGGTTTTACATGCAGTACTAAAAAAACCCACAATGGCTCTTCTCTGAGCAGCTCACCTGATTTTGCCCTAGGTGGTTTAAATTGCTGTTATAAAATAATGTCTCCTTACACGAGATCTGCTGTCCTTCTACAAATAGAAATTGTTTAATTAATTGCTAGAAAGATGGCATTTTAATTAGGAATGAAAATTCTTGGGGTTGGATTTTCCAGGCAAATTTTAATCTTCTTTGTGGTAAGCTTTATGAAATGTTTGCAGCTGTCATAAGAAACTAATAAAACCAGCAGGAATGAGGATAATACAGACATGATATCTGAGACTGGGATTATTTTTCTCCCCACAGGCACAAAGCAGAGCTCATCTTCAGCATGATGACTTCCATCTCCTGTGGAACAGTAAGGCCTTACCCACTTCTTGGAAACAGGTATTGGTGCTTTCTCCTCCACTCACACCTTAGTGAGGAAGAAAGTCTTGTTTTTCAGCATCTCTTGTGTTAGGATCCAGGTTTTCTCCTGCCCATGTCCTTTCTACATTCTTTGGGGCAGGGAGCATTTTTTCCAGGGTGTAGGGGGAGTACAAAACACATCAGGAGCCTGGGCCTGAAAATGGACCTTTCTGCTTTGGGTTTTGGTATCACAATCCCTTTGACAGAGAAAGTTCAGGAAGCTTACACTGCCTGAAGCATCACAACTGTACTGCTCTGGTATTGAAAGTTTCTTGAGTCAAGATGTAGTTTTGGATGGCAGAGTGGGCAAACTTTAAGAAAATAAACACCATAATGCATCGACAGCAAAAACTTTGTTGCTTTAGAGGGCCTCAGTAGCTTTTACTGATGATATTTTGTTTCAGGGATGATCATATTAAATATATTTATATATGTTAAAAAGAACTAGAAGTAACAGGAAGAAGTAATTCACAGAATGTCAGGAGTTGGAAGGGACCTCAAAGGATCATCTAGTCCAACCCCACAATTCTTGTACTGGTTTTCACACATACCAGTGGACACTGCCTAAGACTAATTATTTTTATATTTCTAGAAGTTTCCAATTTATAGAAAATAATTTTTTTTAGTTACAAAAATATCTTTTATGTAGCTCCAACATGTTGATTTCCAATGAGCTAAAAGCCCCTGAGCTTAAGGTTACTGACTTAAAGGCAATGACACCAGCTCATGAAATGGAGATATGAATTCACTTCAGACAGATATTGATGAGGACATATGTACATGCCTGTAGAGCACCCAGAGATTATTTTCTCAGTGCATTCTTTTTAGATAGTATAAATCTATTTTCATCCTTTAATGATGTACTCACTGAAGTACATGCACACTGGTGACTTCTCCATTATCGTGAGATACTCCCCGACTATCTTGGGAGCTGGAAGTGCTGCTGAGTGAACCATTTCAAATTCCTCAGCAGCTTACTCAAGCTGTTTGAGAATGAGAACAAGCATGCTTTCTGTATTGCAAAAATACTGTCATGTTGCCCTCCATTCAACCTAACTTTGGCATTTCCTGACTTCCAGAGCCAAAGCCTGTTGGTATAATTCAAGTGGTTTCAGTGGGATCGTGTCAGCAGAAAATATGGTCCTCAGTGCTTCACACTTCCACCTTGTTTTAAAATACATTCAGCTTCTTGAACATTTTAAAGGCAAGAAAGGGAGGAAAACATAGAAATATCACATGACTGAAAGAGTTGGTGACTTCTACCCACAGCTTGGATCCTCCAGACTTCAGAGGAGTTTACCATGCCAGTGGGTCACTGTATACTGGGCCAGCTTTGCCACATTCACACATTTCACTCCTTTCCTTTGGCTTATCTCCCTTACTACAACATATTCTCAGAACTCTTTATCCATTAATTTATGCTTTCTCTTGCTCCAAAACATGGTGATTTTCTTTTTTTTTTTTTTCACTCCCTTACCCCTCTCTTCCTGCCATGTAGGACCCAGTTTGCAGAATTTCTAAAAAGACAGTCTCCAAATCCTTACTGCTTTCCTGAGGGAACATGTTTTCTAAGCAGAAGTGTTCTATTAGCTCAGAAGATTTCTCCAAGCCTTTTGATTAAAATGACATTCACCACTTAGGGTGCAATAGCATATGCTGAGGTGAAGAGCAGGTAAGTTGATTGCTGTAACTGCACAGCCCACAAAATAAAAATTGGACAATTTGCTGTAATTTAGAAAGATGAATGTGATGCACAAAATTATATATTTTATTTGAAGGCCAGATTGCCTGACTCTAATCAGGATTTAAAATCTGAATGAGAGGAAATTGTACCCTAATTATTTTCCCATAAGAGAACAACGAGGTTGTAAAGGCACCTAATACATCTCTTTGAAGATTTTTAGAAGCTCTGAGTAAAAAGCTGCAGACTAGCAAGGGAAAGCTCCTGCTACCCTTTACCCCAGTCTTATTAAAAATTGTTTTACAATTCACTGAATATTTTTCCTTGCAGAAATAAAAGAAACCAAGTGTTTCTATATGCAAATGCTTTGGGATCAATTTACCTTCAGTATCTCTTTGGCCTTCAGTGAAGTTGCACCACGCTGCAAAACAAGGCCCTTGTTCTTTTCAGTCTCTACACACACCCTTTTATCAACCTGTATTTCAAGCTTTTAGTGAAAACAAGGTTTTATTGCCCTAGAGCTTTTAGTTGGAGCCTAATGGGCCTCTGTACATCTCCAGCAGGAAGGAACATGGTATGTCCTGGACTCAAGGCTGAGGTCAACCAGCTTCATGTACCTTTCTGTGTGTGACCTCTTGAGCTACTGTATTAGCTTTAGGTATCAATTAGAGATGAGCCCTTGCAAACCAATGCACCTATTCCTAGGTGCCTTTAATGAAGTGGATATAAAACAGGAGAGAAATGTGTTCTGCATGGAGAGTTCTGCTTTACATCTTCAGGACTCTGGCAGCACTTAGATCTGGTTCACAGAGAAGGGAAAGGGGGTTTTACTCCTAACTCTGTCATGTGATATTGGGCAACTCACTTTGCTTCTCTGTTCTCCTTTCTATTCTGATTTTTTTCCCTGAATTTCCCAATCTGTTTAGAATATGGTTTCTTATCTTAGTTATTTCTGCTTTCCACGTTCATGATGCTTGTGCATTGAACTGGTAGAAGATCAAGAGCACATAAAAATGACCAAGTGCAGCGACACCTCTTTCAGACAGGCAAGGTCTTCAAGCAGCCCTTGACTATGCAAAGGATTAGCCTGCAGCATGCTGAGCCCACATCTCAACTGGGACACTTACAGCTTTCCCAATAATATATAATCATAAATAATAAAAAATCCCAGTAGCAATTAAAAAAAAAACTTGCTTGGCAGATGTCACCAAGGACCTTTGTCTTTTTTAAAAAAAATATTTCTTCTTCCTACATTGTGATAAGCTGTGGGAAGTGTCAGCTGGTGTTGCTCTTTTTGTGTTTGGACTGTCCCTTGGTAGAAGGAATTATTTGATGAAATCTGGGGGGGGATTTTTGGTTTTTCTTTTCCTTTGTACCTTGATTAGAATCAGTCCTTGAAGCAGGATTGCTCCCTGATCTTGGGAGTCCTAAGGGAAATCCAATAGACCTGAATGATCTTTGGGATCTTCAGTAATGTTCTTAGATTGATGCTTATAAGTCCTTTTCCTCTTACATACACGTGGTGAGATCACATCACCAAGTTAATACTTGGTATATACACAGAGTCTTCCATCACAGAATCAGAATCACAGATTCTGATTCACAGAATGTCAGGAGTTGGAAGGGACCTTGAAAGATCATCCAGTCCAACCCCCTGCCTGATCACCTTGATTAAACCTCACAGGAATGTGTCCAGATTGGTCTTGAATGTCTCCAGAGAAGGAGACTCCACAACCTCTCTGGGCAGCCTGTTCCAGGGCTCTGGCACCCTCACAGGGAAATAGTTTTTCCTTATGTTTACCTGGAACCTCCCATGCTCCAGCTTGGAACCATTTCCCCTTGTCCTGTCACTGGCCATCCCTGAGAAGAGCCTGGATCCATCCTCCTGACACTCCCCCTTTACATATTTATAGACATTAATGAGGTCATCCCTGATCACCTCATCACTGTTCACCTTCCCTGGAAAAGTGAACTGTAAGCTCCTGATAGTCCTTGACAGAGCTTTTTTAGTAAGATGAAGTATCTGTAATAATTTACCTGGAGGAGAATTGTAACTAGTCCAGAAGTTCATTCTCGTTTCTCCCCATATGAGGCACAGTGCCAGCTTCAGGGAAGAGCAGGACTCTGAGAGGAACACCCCACGCAACTTTCCCCCCTGCACTCCTCTTTTGCATCCATAGAGACCCAGAGAGAATAAATTCTCCTTGATGGCCTGACCACATGAAAACAACATGAAATGTGAATGTATCAACAGGAATCTATGTACATAAACCATGGCTCTGCAGTCATGATCCACTGAGGCAAAATTCTTCATAATCAAACTATTTCAGGGACAGCAAGTACCTTTCTATTTGCAGGGGAGATCCCTGAGGAATGTAATCCTTGGGTTGACTCTCTGCATTTTTCCTATTTAGAGGAGAAATGTGTATATCTGAGATGAAGCAAATGCCCATTTATCTCTTCCAGTGAGAAAACAGAGAAAGGCCTTGGAAAGTTAATTTTGAGAGGAAACATTACCTTCTGACCACTTTCAGAAAGTAAGTTCTGTGTAATGCTACAAACATTTGAGAGAGAAAAAAAAATGTCTTTAAGGTTATTGTGACATTTTCCACATCACTTTATAAATAGATGGTGGCACTAGATCAAAAATGGTATCTCTGACTTTAAGCAAATCTGTTCTGACTGACTTCATCAGCCACTGAGGTTCTTAAGCTGGTGATGTGCTAAAAGCTTTGCATACAGGATATTATCATTAGAGAGAAAACCATTTAGAAAGAATCTTGCATGGGGAAAAAGAGGAGATAAAAAAGATAGGAAATAGATGCATTTTTCTTTCTAGTTCTCACTGCCTCTGAGATATTCTTTAAAATGAGATAAAGATGTTTATACGGATGTTTCTGAAGCACACATCCTTTTCCAATAAGTTATTCTGTGAGGAACTGCAGACATACAGAGCCTTGTTTATGAATTTATTGTAATACTGGAAGGCCCATACAAATTTGTCTTTTTACTCAGTATTTTACTGAAAAAATAACAAAACCAAAACCCAAAACCAATTCTTCAGTTGAAATATTGAAAGCTCAGGAGCAAGAGCTGGATTTTCTCAACAACGTGCCAGAAGGCCTGTACCAGGTGCTGCCTCCAGTGTGAGAATCCCAGACTGGGCTGGGTTGGAAGGGACCCCAAGTATCAGCAAGTTCCACTCCCCTGCCACAGCCAGGGCCACCAGCCTCCTTGCCTGCAGCTGGACAAGGTCGCCCAGGGCCCCATCCAACCTGGCCTTGAACTCCTCCAGGCTTGGGGCATCCCCCACCTCTCTGGGCAGCCCCTTCCAGCCCCTCACCACTCTCTCTGTGAAGAACTTCCCCCTGATCTCCAATCTGACCCTTCCCTCCTCCAGCTTCACTCCATCCCCTTGTCCCACCACTCTCTGCCCTTAGGAAAGCCCAATGCCCTCCTGTCCATCTGCTCCCTTGAGGTCCTGGGGGGCTGCAGTGAGGTCCCCCTGCAGCCTTCTCTTCTCCAGGCTGAACCAGCCCAGCTCCCTCAGCCTGTCCTCACAGGAATATGATCCCCTGCTCATTTAATATACCATTTATAGTTTTTAATACTTTAATATTACTTGATAATGAGGCTGAATCATAATGGAGAATCATTTGAGGAAGGCTGGCTATGAAAATTGTGTCAGAAGAACTTCTTTATGAATGTTTGGAGAATATGGGATTTAGACTGAGGTGAAGCAAGCCAAGAAAGAGATCTTGGGATCACTGAAAAGATGCTTAAAACTCATAAATGGTTGTGTGAAAAATTTAGGAAGATTTTTAGTGCTGGTTTTGGCTTCCTCTGCCCCTCCCGGCCCCAGCAGATCTGAATGTATCTTGAGGCATTTAAGCCTGCCCCGTGTATGGCTGTGTGTACACAATTGTACACAATTGTATACAATTTTCAGCAAGAAACAGCAAAGAAACATCAAGAAAGGGGATTTGATATAAATTAGACATAAAAAAGGCTATTTGGCAACCAGTGTGACAATAATCTGTTTTGCTGTGCTAGCAGGTCCTGGACTTCTCTGTCTGTAACTCAAACTCTACTCCAGTCCAGCAAGTCCAAAGGCACCACAAGAGTATCAATTAGAGTTTAACATAGTAGCTCAGGGTGGAGAATGTCCAAGGTCTGCAATAGTGGGTTTTGGAGAGCTTTTTCTTTAGCTATTTATTCTACTGTGATAAAGTGTAATGAGAATATTAGCCAAATATGCTGCATTTTGGATGCAAATTCTGGAACTCTCATAATTTCATTGTTTGGGTTTGGGTTTTATTTTTCCCTATTATCTTTTTCTATGAGATCTTCCTAAGTTTCTTGTAAGAATACTTCATTTGATATCAACCCCAACATTTTTCGATTTTGTTATTAAAAGAACAGAGTCTTTGTTAGAACTGCTTTTAAGGTGTGTTTGAACAGCAATATCTATGGGGTTTTTTTTTAAGTTAATTATTGAAAACAGTGTCTTGTATATTCGTTAGTTGGGCTGGAAGTAATGCTTGGTTTTCTAGATCCTGAGGAAAAAAACCAACATTTAATCATGAATAAAGAATATTTTCTGGATATTAAAGGTTGCTAGAGAAGTAAGGGCAAGAAGGCAGTATTTTATCTTAAGCTGTAGAACCTTTGTAAGAATACTTATCTTAAGAAGAACTTTTAAGATGACAAACAAGAAACCATCAGAGTTAGAATTTAAATATTAAATTAATAAATTGAAAATATTGATGCTAATTATATTTCATTTTACTTGGGCTTCTGTCAACCTAAAAGTGTATTAATTTGAGCATAAGCTGAGAGAACTTATCTGTAATAGTTGCAAGAAGAGGCTGTAGAATGAGTTACTACAGACAGAACTCGTAAAATATATATAGAGGATGGATCTATGAAGAGGACAACTGTTGGGATTTAAGATCATTGAGCCCTTTAATGGATACTTCACATATGTAGGAGGGCTACGAGGGCAAAGGAAATCCAAATTATATCTGTGAACACAATTAAGTCAGCAAAAGTTTACCTCAAAGAAAACATCTTTCTTTCCTGTGCTTCATTGGCCTTTCTTGAAATTCATTTGGTAAACTGGGTTTTAAAATCTGTGTTGAAATGTGTATTTCAGTGCATGTGCTAAAAAAATGATGCTGATCTTTGGTTCTGGTATGGTGCAGTAAAGATTAAAAAAATAAATCTCTGTCCCACATTGCAATATATCTAGTCCTCAAGAATAGTTTTTATGTAAACTGGAGCAATATTAACCAGTGAGCAGTTAAAATCTCCAGGAACACGAGTGTACAAACAAAGAAAAAGATCTGAAACAGAATTAGACTCTAAAAATCTAAGGTTAAAGTGACACTTTTGGTAACTTGGGGTGTGCATTTCACTATTTCTAATTTAGCTGTTACTGCAGCAGTTGTTCAGATTCTCTGGAAACTAATGACTTGTACCTGACCCAATTTTTCTATGCTTACTGAGTAACTGTGTGAGGTGCTCAGTCAGGTGTGAACCTTTCTGCTTAAGAGTTGCTCAGGCTGAGATGAATCACACCCTGAAAGCACTTACCTCATCCCACTGCCTGCAGAGAGAGATGGGGGTGACCAACCTGGATTCAGAGAACTCCACTGCAGATGCTGAAATGAATGACACCCCACATTGCACTGCACAAAGGGAGCAGGCAAGAGGCATTACCACAGTCTTCCAGACTCCTATCAGTCAGTCAGATGAATCTAAATCTTATTCTTTTGGCATGAAGGTGCAGAGAGCACTTACAGTGTTTGGGGATAGTGATGTGCAAGGTGGAGCAACCCCAGAGCATTTTTCTGGGCTTAATGTGCATTATGTAGCAGGCTGTGTTTGTTGGGAAGCCCTTTCAGTGATGAAATCAGACCTTTCCACAGCTGTAATTGCATATTCTTCAGAATAAAAATGTACCCTCCATAATTAAAACTGTTTCTATCCCCTCAGTAGGAGAAATGTGATGTAAAAGCAGTGACTTCCATTGTACTTCTGTGCTGATCACAGAGCTGGCAAGTTCTGCAAAGGAAATAGCTGCTGCATTTTGGGATAAAACTTACTGACTTTGTTAAGTATAAACATCTTCCCTTAAACATAGAAGAATCTGTTGAGCTCCCCTGCACTGTCCAAAAGAAATAAAAGCAGATTCACACAGAGGAGTGGTGTGTCAGGCAGCTGGTCTTCAACTACAGGGACCTGTGGAGAAGAGATGCTCCCTCAGGGAAAGGGCAACAAGCAGATGTGGAGGAAAGAACTGATCTGTCGTTGTGCCAGCAAGAAAAAGGGCAGAGCTTGATTAATTTTGGAGTAAAATCACCTAGATTTTAAGTTGAATGGAAAGAGAGATGAAAAGCAGAACAAAGTGAAGCACTCACTAAAATAAAAACAATGTTAAGTCCTCAAAATCCAAAAAGGCCAACTACTCAGTCTAGACTCAAAGGCCATGATTTAAGAATCATTGGTATTTATTTCTGCATACCACAATACATTTATTTAATTAGAGAAACATGCTTTCATTGCATTCTGAGTCAATTAAATGGAAAAAAACATGTTTTTTATAAATTTTGAGGGTTTTACGAAACCTCAACTCTCTCTGGATTCTCTGATCCTTAACCTTACTAATTATGTGCTTTGTTTTCATTATGAATCCCATTTAAACTTCCCAAACTCCCTTTACTCCTCCACTTCCAATGTCATGTAGCACATGTGCACAAACATCTCACCCTAAGTCCTTCAGAGCATCCCCTACTCCGAGTTGAGTCACATTGAATGCACCCTCAGTAAGTTTGCAGATGACAATAAATTGGGTGGGAGTGTGGATCTGCTGGAGGGTAGGAAGGCCCTGCAGAGGGGTCTGGACAGGCTGGATGGTTGGGCTGGGGCCAACAATATGACATTCAACAAGGCCAAATTCCAGGTCCTGCACTTTGGTCACAACAACCCCAGGACACNAAATTTTCCCTCAAAAGGGAAAATTTACGTTGGATGTTAGGAAGAACTTGTGTCCTGAGAGAGTCCTCAAGCATTGGGACAGGCTGCCCAGGGAGGGGGGTGAGTCCCCATCCCTGGAGGGGTTTAACAGACGGGGAGATGCGGTGCTTGAGGACATGGTCTAAGGGTAGACTTGGTGGCAGTAGGTTAATGGTTGGACTGGATGATCTTAGGGGACATTTCCAGCCTTAACAATTCTGTGATTCTGTGATTCTATAAAACCAGCAACTTCTTCTTGCTCTCATCAAACAAATCCCTTCTGGATCAGGAAGAAAACCACAGTGGGCTGACCATCCCTGAGGGGGAACAGAGACCCCTTCCCATTATTTTTCCCATTGCTGTGGGGGTGGCCAAGCATCAATCTGGCACAATACCTGTGCTGTGTCCTTTTAAGCAGGAGCACAGCCACCCCTCCTGAGCTTTGCAGGAGAGGATGGAGCTTACTTACAGGGCCAATCTGCATGTAGCCTGTGGTCTTTCAGGCTTACAGGATAATTTAGTGAAACAAATGTCTGCCATTTTCTATATCATAAATAGGATATTTAATCTGTGCTAGTTGCTCAAGACAAATTTTATGATGTACTTTTCTTATACAAGGTTTTAATAGGCTGTGGCAGAGGGTTGTACACGGTGCTTAATGCACGCTCTGATGTGTGTAAAACCTAAGATCAGGGAACACAGTGGATATTTATAGCAGTGTCTGGGAGATTATATGTAATGAATACATTATACCATATACACACCAGAGACAGAGTTAAGGATGCACATGAATCCTGCAGTGTGGCATTTCCTAACTTCCATGTGCTTAACTGTACAACCTTAACGTTCCCTGAATGTTTTCTGATGGAGTATCTATCAGCCCACATAATCAGCTTGCAAGTTACTCCCACAGAGAAAGATATTTCAGATTGTCCTCTTCCCAGAGACATTAATTAATGCATTTTCATTTGGAAATGAGCTTCTTTCCAGCCAACATGTCCTGCTGAAGATTAAAAAGCTTTAAATCTTCGTGGAGTAAGACTCCCCAGGAAGGTTAAAAAATACTATCTGCATCCTTTTTCCTAGGGGCTTCTCTGTTTTGCCCTTGCACTAGTGCTGTTATGCACAGCTTGAATTCTGGGAAGACATGATGCTGTGGAAATTCAAGTAATTATACGATTCTCTCTCATTTCTACCAACTATTATTTTCATTTTTGCTCTTTCTTTCATTTTTTTTTTCCCATTCAGCTTGTTTTTATCTGCTGCAAACATCACTTGCAGGTTATTACTTGCAGAGAAAATGTCAGCTGAAAATTGGTGATAGATTGGTGAGGAGTAAATGATTGCATATTGGGGACCCCAAATTACAAAACAGCTGTTTGGGTAACCTATTTATTCTGAATTCTTGCATGCTGGGCAATTCCCAAGCATTTTAAAGGTTTTGTGCAAATTCTGTCTGTGAAATCACCCCTATAATGCACTGCTCTTTATTAAAAGAGACAGAATGTAAAGATGGGAAAAAACATAGTGTCCTTGGTAAAGCTAGCAGGCAGTTTTGGGTGGCACCCCAGAACTTGTAATAAAAGCTTACAATTGAGGAATTACAGTTGGATATTAGTTCCTGAGTCAACTACAGCCCTGGAATAAGCAAAGAGAGATCTATTAGTTTCTCACACCTACCCCACAAACCAGAGAGAAAGCTGGCACATGCATTTATATATTTTATATTTCAAGTGCATCATTCTGATCAGAATTCTTATAGAAATTGTTTTAGAAAATTATGATTATGGAGTTCTTTGAAACAGAACAAATAGTTGCCAGCACAGTTTAGATTTTAGCTAAACAATAAAAGTTCTAAAAGAACATTGTGTTGCCTTTTAATTGCTCTTTATCTAATGAAGGCAGCACATTGCTGAAACTCTCTTGTTTTCAGAAAAATGGCACCGGGGAGGATGTAGTAGATGAAAGGCTGAACCAGCTTCATTTTCATGCTCAGTATTTATGGGTAAAAATGGCTTCAGCAAAAGAAGTTCAGCTGAGAATTTTTTAATGTACACAAGGTTTTTGGGCCAAATTGGGATCCAGGGAGTTACACAAGAGATGAATTTGGCCACCTGTGTTAATAAAGCTTCCAAACCCTAAGAAAAACAAGGAGGTAATAAAACAAAGATTGACTGTTGCAAGTTGTAATGGCCCTAAAAGCAGCTCTGGAGACTCGCTGTGGCAGACAGCGTTGCTGCCTGTAGGAAGTCTCTGTGCTGCTTTGGCTCTGCAGAGGGATCCCTGATGCCCAGCTGGGAAGGGCTGAATGCCATGGAATGGGGCCATGAGCCTCAGCAGGAGCGTGTCAGACATCATCTGCAGTCACAGACAGGTTGACGTCACTGTTGTAGCACAAGGTCCTGTCAGAGCTTGAAGCTGACAGCCTGGTTGATCTCACTCAGGCATTTGACACTGTCTCTCACAGCGTCCTGGTGGGGAAACTGAGGCAGTGTGGCCTGGAGGGTGGAGTAGTGAGGTGGGTTGAGAGCTGGTTGAAGGGAAGAAGCCAGAGAGTTGTGATCAATGGGGCAGAGTCTGGCTGGAGGCCTGGAACTAGTGGAGTCCCTCAGGGGTCGGTACTGGGACCAGTATTGTTCAGTGTATTCATCGATGACCTGGCTGAGGGAACAGAGTGCACAGTCAGCAGTTTGCTGAGGACAGCGAGCTGGGAGGGGTGGTGACACCCCAGGAGGTTGTGCTGCCATTCCACAAGACTCAGCCAGGCTGGAGAGCTGGGCAGGAGAGATGGGATGAGATGGGACAAGGGCAAGGGCAGGGTCTGGGGGCTGGGGAGGAACAACCCCAGGGAGCGGGAGAGGTTGGGGACTGGCCTGGTGGAGAGCA
>VXBZ01010260.1:19035-30301 GCA_013399135.1 Heliornis fulica
ATGTGAATATAAGGAAAAATGTTTTTCCCTGTGAGGGTGCCAGAGCCAGACTCCACAACCTCTCTGGGCCAGGCTGCCCAGAGAGGTTGTGGAGTCTCCTTCTCTGGAGACATTCCAGACCCATCTGGACACGTTCCTGTGTGATCTAATCTAAGTGATCCTGCTCAGGCAGGGGGTTGGACTAGATGATCTTCTGAGGTCCCTCCCAACTCCTGACATTCTGAGGTTCAGTGAAGATCCTGTCTCAGAGATCTGCACTGGTCAGTATGTGGCAGCACCTGTGCAGCGTTGGATGAAACGGGGCTGGCACAGACCAGGAGCAGAGAGGCAGAAACCAGCCAGTTCAGGTTTCTGCCCTTCTTAGTCAGGAAACCCTCTGGAATGTCAGGTATTGTTATTTATCCCAAAGGACACGTCATTTCTCTTGCTTATGGCGAGCAGTGTTATTGGTGGTGAGTCCAGGTTGAAAGGACACCTCCCATAATTGCCAGGAGACATCCCCCATGGAAAAAAAAAAATGTTCTGAGCATGTTCACATTTTCCTCCAAAGATGGATGTGTGTGATTTTTTTTAAAAGGATTAAATTGATACACTTTGATGTATCTTTACCAGGTTTTATGAATGCTTTGACCAAACAGTGAGGGTGATAAATTCATTATGGGTGATAAGCTCATTATAGTGATAAACCTGGTAGGGGTGATAAACTCATTACAGAAGAGGCCTAGTATGGTGAGGCTGACACAGGGCCTTCTATCACTGTCAGCAAAATTGCAAACTATAAAACTTCCACTCACATAAATGATGATCTTGGCACACTCCCCTCTTTCATCTCCCTCTTTCAAAGGGTGAGCTTAGACACTCACATAGTTTCAACTATTATCTTCAGTCCCACAACTCACAAATCCCTACGTATTCTTGTTAACCAGGCCAAGTTCTCAGCTGATTTCTGACATTTCCTCCTTATCACCTACATTCCAGAGGCAGAGCAGGAATTCCTGTCTTCCCTCCCTGCCCCAACCATGCTCTTCCCACAGATATCCCCACTGGACTTCCTTAGGCATATAGTCTGGGGCAGAGATAGCCAAACACTCTTAAGATCCTTTCCTCAAGATGCATCTTTCCACCAGCATGGCAAGGAATTGACACCTGTAATCACAGAATCACAGAAGGTCAGGACTTGGAAGGGACCTTGAAAGATCATCCAGTCCATCCCTCTACCTGAGCAGGGTCACCTCGATTCAAGCACACAGGGTCGTGTCCAGATGGGTCTGGAATGTTTCCAGAGAAGGAGACTCCAGCACCTCTCTGGGCAGCCTGGCCCAGGGCTCTGGCACCCTCACAGGGAAACAGTCCTTCCTTATATTCACACGGAACCTCCTCNGGCCTGTTGTGACAGGACAAGGGGTGATAAAGGGTTTAAAATAGAGGGAGGGAGATTTAGATTGGAGATTAGGAAAAAGTTCTTTGCTGTGAGAGTGGTGGAGCACTGGAACAGGTTGCCCAGGGAGGTGGTGGATGCCCCTGGATCCCTGGAGACGTTCAAGGCCAGGTTGGATGAGGCCCTGAGCAAGCTGATCTAGTTGGGGGTGTCCCTGCTTCTTGCAGGGAGTTGGACTAGATGACCTCTGGGAGTCGCTTCTAACCCTGATCATTCTATGATTCTATGACCAGAGGAATGATAAACCACATTTCTTTTAACACAGCTTTTGCTATAGAGGCTTCAAAAGTTTATCACCTCCTAGTGATGAAAAGCTTTCCCTCCATCTCTGCAGGCCCTGTAGGATGACATGAGAAGGATGCATACTTGTGCAGATCAAAGACATAGAGGGCTGCAGGCAATAAGGTCATTTGAAGGACTAAAGATCATTACATAAATAATCTAGAAAATATATTTCTTAGAAGAACTCCTTTGACAACAAGGCCTTTCTAGATGGGACATCTACTGCAGACTGCACAGTTGAGTGTCCTCCTTCACTAATGACTTAAGCTGGTGTCCTCAACTGAATCCAAGACTTGCATCCACTTATATTCCCAACATGTAGCCTTATCTCAACATCTGGACCCATCTGAGACCTAGATGCTTCCCTGTAGCCCATCTCTAGGACTCCAGAGCAGACATTGACTTGTATGTGCAGCCAATTGAATCTTGAAGGAGCCTTACTCTCAACTGACACCCAAGGGCTTTTACCAGCTGCAGGCTGAGGGGTGTGTTATGACTTTGTCTCTCTACCTGAGGTAACAGAAGGTACTTTAGACAAGTAAATAAACCATCATGTTTGGTAGCAAACATGGACCATGTGGCAACTCTAACACTTGGGAACACATCAGTGGTGTAATTGAACTGGACTGAGGTAAGATCAAGATGACTTTATTTGAGTGCTATAGTGAGTTTTTTGAGTTTTCTGAGAAAAAAAACAACAGCCTTTTCAGTTTTCTGAGGAAAAAAACCCATTTTTTTTTCTAAACATGTGAATTTTAATTGTTACTTTTATGATGATATTGCATCTGTATTCACAGTGAGGACCCTGTTGTGTGGGATATTGTAAAAATTCAGGAAAACTCTCTCTTCTGTAGACAGCCTCATCCCAAAGCCCTGAGGATGCAAATCCACATATATGGGAGTGCAGCATCCATATATCTTTATATGCATCCCTACAAGCTCAGAGTTGAATTCTTACTTAGAATTATATTGAATTCTTACTTAGAAAATTAGAATTTCAAAAAGGAGAAGAAAATAGCACTTTCAGTGGTATGGCCAGCTGGTGACTATTTCATACCAAGGCCTTTTATCCCCCTCTTTTAAATATAATTTGCTGGAACTTTACTTAGAGATGCAACAAATTAGTAGCTATTCATTACATAATGAAGAAGGCCACATGGAAATCCAAGCTGTGAATAGGCAATCAGAATTTATTTGGACATAGAGGGTTATTTTCCAAGCTAATATTTCAATATTGAGCTGCATACTGCTATCAGTAGCATCACAGACCATTTTATGCAGTTATTTTAAGTTCTTTTGTCTTTATAGCTCCTCTGATTCTACAGGGTACCTGTAGCTATTACTAACACCTGCATAAGAGACCACCAGAAAAAGACAAAATAGTTCTTCTTTGGGTATTATATAAATTTAACTCATCTCCTTTCAGGTCTGAATAAGCATTAAAATGGAAGCTTTTATTCTCCCAGAACAAAGTCAGTTCTGGGGATTCAAAAATACGATTACATGCAGGCTTTACATAAGTTCAAACAACAGCAATTAAGAACACCAAATAATCCATTTAAATAGTTCATTTAAAATAACCACAAAGTATGCATAGCTAAATCAGTTCAAATTCCTAATCCACATGCCTTCTAACACCCAAACAATTCTATGCTTCAGTTCTGTTGGTTAATCTTTGGGTGGGCCACCAATAGCTCATTGTTCCAGTATGCTCAACTGGCAGGGTACTGGTGATGTTGGTTGGTAAAACAAAGGGCTGAGGCTCATGGATTGGGGGGTTTTGTTGCTGTGCCTTTTCTTTTCCAGTCTTCTTTAGAAGCCTGAGAGGGGATCTCATCCATGGTTATCAATATCTGAAGGGTGGCAGACACAGGGAGATGGCCCCAACCTCTTCTCAGTGGCCTGTGGGGACAGGACAAGGGGCAATGGCCACAAGTTGGACCACAGGAGGTTCTGCACCGATGTGAGGAAGAACTTCACGGTGAGGGTGATGGAGCCCTGGGCCAGGCTGCCCAGGGGGGTTGTGGAGTCTCCTTCTCTGGAGACATTCCAGACCCATCTGGACACCGACCTGTGTGACCTGCTCTAGGGCACCTGCTCTGGCAGGGGGTTGGATCTCTGGAGGTCCCTTCCAACCCCTACAGTTCTGTGATTCTGTGATTCTTTTCCCCTAAACATCTTTCTCTGTGCAAGTCACCCCACTGACTTGAAGAGATTGTAGCTGATTGGCTGGGCCATTGTTTTATGGTGACCAAGGTTTTTGCAGTGGTTCTGGATGAAAAGTATGTGACCAGAGAGCACAGTGCACATGGGCACTGGACCAGCAGCTCTGCCATAACCCAGCCTCCCACACCCAATCTTCTGGGACACCAGACCTGCTGCCCCAGAAGACAATCCTGGTCTATGGTATAAAACCTTCATCATATAGAAGGGAGCTTTTAATTCTAATTTCTCCCTTGTTTCACAAAGATGTGTATGGGAGAATTTAGATGCCTGAGAGCCCAAGAGCCTGTATTGTGTCTTCCCCCATTCCTTCCCCTCTGAGGGTCATCTGTGCTTAGTAAATCAGTGAATTTTTCTGCAAAGGTCTGTAACTGCCTAGTCTTGGCTAAGCAAAATTTGAAATCCATAAAGGGGACCTGTGCCTGCTACCAGTGTAACTCTCTAAATATTAGATATCAAAGTGTGAACACCTCACACAAAGCTCACTTAAATAATTCTAGAAAAATTGATATTTCCCAAGGTTAGGAAACAGGTATCTAACTAAATCTGACAAATCTCTGCAAGTAAGCTTTTTTCCCTGTTGCCTGTCAGTAAAGCCTTTGGTTACTAGTTCATAAGGGGAGGAAGAAGTTATGTCCCTTTTCCCCTTTGGGAATTCCTCCCCACCACCTGAAAGGGTCCAGAACACTTCAGTGCAAGTGAGACCTATTGTTAGTCCAGAAAGGAATAGCTGGGAATTTTTATCAGTCTGAACAGCTCTGAATTTGCCTCCTCCTGTTTGTCTCCCAGCTGAAGTCACACCTTAGCATGTGGCTCTTTATGCTGGTCTTTCATGGCAAAATTATTATGATGACTGTGCTGAAGTCACGAGGAAGAACCTACATGAGCACCAGACCATGCATTTTCTTAGCAGGTTATACACATCCTCACAAGCCTTGCCTCTTACTTGTTTTAATTACTAAATAAATTAACTGTGAAAATAAAGCAGTAGCTCCAAGCAGTTAATGTGCCAGATCACAAAACATTCAGAAAGTATGAAGTGACAATAAGTTGAACATGTGCTTCAGTGTTTTGCCACCTTTGCTGACTGTTTTCCCACAGCTGGGTGTGTGAATCACTCTGATTCCTCACCCTGCCCTTGCCCAGGGACTCAGGGTCCTCCAGGATAACAGTAAGAGCCCTAAATCCTGTCGGCCAGCTGAAGCCACGCACCGTCTAACAAATGTCTCACGTCTCCAGAGGTGGCCTCAAACAATTTTAATAAATCTTCAGTGATGTGTCTTCTGTTTCTCAAATAGGTGAAGGTCAGACAGTGCTATTCTGACTGACCCTGACCCGCAGTCATAGAATCATAGAATCATAGAATGATCTGGGTTAGAAGCGACTCCCTCCAACCCCCCTGCAAGAAGCAGGGACACCCCCAACTAGATCAGCTTGCTCAGGGCCTCATCCAACCTGGCCTTGAACGTCTCCAGGGATCCAGGGGCATCCACCACCTCCCTGGGCAACCTGTTCCAGTGCTCCACCACTCTCACAGCAAAGAACTTTTTCCTCATCTCCAATCTAAATCCCCCTCCCTCTATTTTAAACCCTTTATCAGCCCTTGTCTTGTCACAACAGGCCCTACTGAACAGCCTCTCCCCATCTTTCTTGTAGGCCCCCTTGAGGTCCTGGCAGAGCGCTAGAAGGTCTCCCCGGAGCCTCNCCAGGATGGGGTTGGCTGCTGGGCCCCAGAGCACATTGTCGGCCATGTTGAGTCTCTCACACCCCAGCACTCCCCAGTCCTTCTCCTCAGTCATTCCCTCCATGAGTGCCTCAGGACTGCTCGGGGCCTAACACACAGCAGCTGAGCCTGGCTGTTCAAGACCAGGGGGTCGTTCCACTGCTGCCTGGTTGCTGCTGCCCCAGCCACGCTCGATTCCTGATGCCAACGGGAGAGGAGGCACCTTTGGCTTCAGGCTCCAGCACTGCCCTGCCAGAGCACCCTGCTAGCGCCGGCTGGCTGCCCGTGTCATGGAGCTGCCTCTGTTTTAGCCAGAGCATGTTCATGCCTTTGCTCCCCAGCTGTCCCCTCAGTGATTTCCTTCTTTGTTTTTTCACATTTTCATTGTCCCAAAGTGTCAGGGCAGCGTTTCACCTGCTGACTGGGTGTAACAGTGCTGCACTGAATGGGGAAAAGTAAAAAAAAAAAGGTGCTTAGCTCAGCTGAACTCCCTCTCTTGCCGCCGTAAAATTAATTGTTATCATTATCTAGCTGCTTTCTGGAGACCATCAACTTACCTGCTCCACAAACAGCAGCTGGACCTGACATACAGCCTTGCCCTTGGTGCATTAAATCATTCTGATGTAATGTCTGACAAACCACATGACTCACCTATTAAACCTTCTCAGGGCCGTGGGCTCTGGCGGTAGGAGAGAGCTTGTAATGAGGCCAAACACAGAGAGGATGAAAGGAGGGTATTATGAAAACAAGCTCTTGAAGCCCTGCACGCTCATTTGGGCGACTGCATTTGGACATGGAAGAGCTTTGCTGTTCCCTGTGTAAAATGTTTCCAATTTCTGACTTCCCATTGCAGAGCTGATTGAGTCAGCAGCAGCTTGCCCCTCGCCTTCCAGGTGGCTCGATGTGTCTCCTCGTGCACTAACTCATAGAGGTCATTAATATGCTAAATAAGTTGTAGCCAATTGGCTCCCATGGTGACAGCTCCAAAAGCTTCATGAATAATCAATGGAGCACCTGGAGGCATGAAATTTTCATACAAAGGGTTTCTAGATTTTTGCATTAAGCTCAGAGCAGGGACAGACAAGTGATAGACAAGACTGGCACTTTGAGGAGTTTCAAAAATAAGAAGTGTTATTTTAAAAGAAACTAGAAATCTTATTAAAATAAGAATGAATCTGAAACTCCCATCTCCTGGAGCTTTTCTAAGAAAGGGAGATAAATTGATTCCCTTGCCATCTTTTGGACAGAAACACGTTTCAGACTTTGCGAGGGTGAGCAGGTACTTCAGCTACTCCGAGTAGCTGCACTGAACTCATCACAGAGCGGTAAGGATTCACTGATAGGATTAAACAGTTCCACCTTTAGAAAATTACCAAACTACAGCTTTTACCTGTGTTTTTTTTTTTTTCCTGCAATAATTTATATGTCTGTAGATTTTAGGAGCTAAAACTGTCTGGTCTGAGTGGCACTAGCAAGCCTTATGAGCAGTTCACCCACTTAAAAGCAGGTGTCTTTCTGACATCGTTTCCATTTCAACTCCTAATGTATTATCTCACAGCCCTTTCAGACAAATTCATTACTGAGACAGGCAGACCGCAGACAGGAGGTGGCTCGTGTCTTTTGCTATGTGATAAATCTTTTATTTGATAAATCTGGTGTCTTTTCTCAAATAATCCTGTCCTCATGTTCCCAGTGCTGGGATTGGAGATGCACTGGCCAGTCACTATGTGCATAGTGTCAGCTGTAAGAACAAAAATGAGGCAGCTCCAGGTCTTCCTCCTCCATGTGGGGCTGTTGTGTGTAGGAGACCCTCTGGAAGAAGTCTGATGCCAGATCCAGTGCTTCCAAAGGACCCTGGGCCTCCAAAGCTTTGCCCTACTTTCTAGTTCTCTGCTGTTGGCACCAACTTCTCGTGTAGGTACACTGGGAGGAGCAAGGAGAAGTGCCAGCACCTCATCCCTGCCTGGCATGATTTTCACACAACTACTGAGAAGGCAGCGATGGCCCCAGCCGCTCCTTCTGGCATTACTACGGGCAGGTTTCCAAACTCTTCCTACAGAGCCTGAAAATTAAATGTACTTCAGCCTCAGCTGTGTTTGGGGTGTTTCAGAGGAAAACCTCACCAAAATATTTGTGCTTTTTTGCCATCTCTTCTGACATAATCTCAGTCTGGGCCATCCATAAATGGGTTGGAGAGATCAGACTGTGGAAACACCAGGAACACTATCATGAAGACCTCATGGACCAGGAGATTTGCTGGTGAGGAAAATATACAGATTTTGAAGCTAATAAAAACACAGATAATGTTGGCTGATTAATGTAGAAACTTCCCTTGTTCTTCCATGAAATACAGTGACAGCTCTCTCCATATAAACAGGAGCAGCCCTTACTTTGGGATTAGTGGAGTCTCCCCCCACCAGAGCTTCACAAAACCAGCTAAAATCTATCTTTGCTGTTTGTTTTAACAGTGACACACAGCAGTGGCATAACAACACTAGAGAGGCAACCTATAGGGTTGCTAGAAGGTCACACATAAAAATTGCTAATGAGTTTTAACATTAACATTTAACATTTCTCCCCCCGTGAGGTTTAACTCTACAGAGCTCTTGAGCGTTTGTGTGACCACACAACATCTGTGCTGGCTGGTTGAGGAGTGAAGTGACAGGCAAGGGCTGACTTGGGTCAAACATTGAAAAGGGCCACATAGAGGAAAGTACAAGGTCCTTTACAAGGTATTGACAAGGTATTTTGGATGTTTTCTAATGTAACAGAACTGCATATTCACAGAAGCACAGAATGTCAGGAGTTGGAAGGGACCTTGAAAGATCATCTAGTCCATCCCTCTGCCTGAGGAGGGTCACCTCGATTAAATCACACAGGAATGTGTCCAGATGGGTCTGGAAAGTCTCCAGAGAAGGAGACTCCACAACCTCTCTGGGCAGCCTGGCCCAGGGCTCTGTCACCCTCACAGGGAAAAGGTTTTTCCTTACATTCAGATGGAACCTCCTCTGTTCCAGTTTGGACCCATTGCCCCTTGTCCTATCACTGGCCATATTCTCAGTTTTAGTGTTGCCTTGATACTGGGTACCTTACACTGCTGTTTCAGTCAATGTTCTCTTAAACATATCACAGAGCATAGAGAAAAATATCCCCACATGCACATGCACACATTCCAGTCTGCCACACAATTTTCTTTTGCAATCAACCATCAGTTAAAAAAAAACAACATTGAAGTTGTCTTGGGAAGTATCTTGGTTTGGACACAAATATCCTGAAATCATCTAGTACCTTCATTCAGAAAGGAACAAAGCAGAGGATTTTCCCTATCATTCCTTTAAGGAGAAACTTAAAACATTCACCTCATTTTGGTGACATGTGTCTCTTGTTGGATAGAAAGAAATTGCCATCAAAAAGCCACAAAGGAAGGAACAGTCTCTATAGACTCTAAAAAAACCTTACTTTTTTACTCTTGGATGGTAGGGTGAGAGGTGTGCTCTCCCCTGAGGTGCACTAGAAAGGTAGATCTCCACAGCATATCTCTGTAGGTTGGAAGAGTTCACTCAAGTCCTCCATAGAGAATGATTTCCAGGCTGATAAATCCTGCTTTTAATTGTTCCAGAAGTTGCCTGTTGAATGGTACTAGTTTGAATGGTGTCTAAGCCATCTTACAACACACTTCCTCCACACAGCTTTGTACTACACTTCACCAAAGTCAGAGAGAACCTGAGGCTGGTCAGAACTGGTGGGGACAGGACCACACCACTTCCCCTCTGTCTTCCCTAAAAGCATCATTACTATTATTTGTCCTTACTAACTGTCTCATGAGAGCTAGGAAATACACCTAGTAAGTCTCAGGGTCTCTGTGCCTGTGCTGGTTTTGGCTGAGGTGGAGTTCAACTTCTTCACAATAGCTGGTAGGATGCTGCATTTTGGGTTTGTGCTGGAAGCAGTGTTGATAACACAGGGATGTTTTTGTTGCTGCTGAGCAGTGCTTGCACAGCATTAAGGCCTTTTCTCCTTCTCACAGCGCCCTACAAATGAGTATGTTGGGGGTGCATAAAGAGCTGGGAGGGGAGGTGGCCAGGACAACTGACCAGAGGGATATCCCACAGCATATGGTGCCATTCTCAGCAATAAAACCTGGGGGAATAAGGAGAAAGGGGGGATGTTTGGAGTGATGGTGTTTGTCTTCTCAATTAAGCAATACATGTGATGGAGCCCTGCTCTCCTGGAGATGGCTGAGCACCTGCCTGCCCGTGGGCAGAGGTGAATTAATTCCCTCCTTTGCTTTTCTTGCACACACAGATTCTGCTTTACCTATTAAACTGCCTTTATCTCAACCCATGAGTTTTCATACTTTCATCCTTCTCTCTCCCATCCCACTTCAGGGAGGTCTCTGGGTGACTGGGTTGCCTACCAGGGTTAAACCACAACATAGTTCAGGAACATCATAGGTGGAATCAGAAACCTGCATCTGTGGATAGGTCAAGATATACTTTTTTCTTGGGTTGTACTCCCCAGTTTTCCAGAGATGAGGCTTGAGGAGAAAATCCCTAGAAAGATTTCCTCTCCCACATCTGCTTCCACAAGGTTTGTTCATGTAAGGTTTTCCTTCCCCCAGTTTACCCCAGATCTGTTAAGCACTTCAGTTTTATTACCACATCCAGAATATGCAATTTGGAATCACACATTGGTTGTCTGTTTAAGAAATGAAATGCCAAAGTGCATATAAGCATCTTTCCCTGTAAAATAAAGTGTAAAACTTAAATTACATAATTAATAATTGCAATGAGTGATGGAAAATTAGGGAAGTGGTGAAATTTGTTCATGGATTGTTCTGTACCTGCTAATCCTTACAAATATGTACATGGAATAACTTCTCTAAAGCTTCTGTTTAAACTTAAACTCTATCTACAGTGTGTGAAAGAATCTCACAGGAGATAATTACTAACAGGGATAAAAGCATGACTTTGACATTTTGAACATGCATCTTTCTGTTAGAGTCATTTGTAGAATCTGAGCAGCTGTAAAACAGATTGGTGGCATCTCTTGTGACGTATGTGATGTGTGTGAGTTCTCTGTGCTGTGAGAATATCACAAGTACTTGTGGTGTTTTAGTGCTGCTCTGGATCACAGATGAAAACTTGTCCTCATCCAGAAAGACATAAATTTGGACATTGAATCTTGTTACACCAGGATTTGTTCTTGTGTGTCTGTAAAACCTTCTCTGATCAAGGGTTCAGTGGAAGTCTGAAGATAACTGTGATGGTGATTAATGTGTCAGTTTGATCATGGAATCACAGAGTCACAGGATGTTTGGAGTTGGAAGGGACCTTGAATGATCATCCAGTCCTGTGAGTCCATCAAGTCTCCAGAGGAGACTCCACAAGCTCTCTGGGCAGCCTGGCCCAGGGCTCTGTCGCCCTCACAGTGAAAAGGTTCCTCCTTATATTCAGACAGAAATTCCTCTGTTCCATCTGGGACCCATTTCCCCTTGTCCTGTCGCTGGCCATCCCTGAGAAGAGCCTGGATCCATCCTCCTGACACTCACACACACACGAGCATATTCATACACATTAATGAGGTCACTCCTCAGCCTC
>VXBZ01010260.1:30650-51536 GCA_013399135.1 Heliornis fulica
TATCTGAGTAGATGAGTTTTCTTCCAAATGAGAGCATCAGGGAATATTAAATCAGGATCTTCTGTGCTCTGCCAGACTTGAGTCCTGGGATTGCCTTGGTTTATAGAGGGTGCAGTTCCTTACCTGCACACTGGCTGGGTCTTCACCTGACTCTGCAGCAGGGTGAGGCACAGCCATTCCCACACAGGAGCCAGAAGATACTCAGCAGGTTCATCAGCCTAAATGAGCAGAGGGTCAAGACAGGAAAACAATGTAGAAATAAACAATTTGGAAAATGCCTTTTGGGACTCAGGTCCTGCTCTTGCCTTTGTTTCTAAACCTGTGAATCTTTTTCCCTGCCCTAAGTAACTTTTTCCCTTTTACATCTTTGAGAATTTTGGATAGAAGACATAGAACAGGTTAAAAAAAATATCTTTATAGTTTATTTGATGGAGAAAGGCTTTTTATCCTGAGGGTAATATGGTATGTCCACTGGGTTTCACTGTCCTCATTGTTCCTCTTCGATCACAATTTAGACAGAAGCATGTAAGTAAAAGAAGTCTGAAAACCTGTAACTGCTTTGTCTAAATTCCATTTCAACTGAATTGAAAGAGAATCTGTTAGTGAATAAAACATATCTGGCAGTCACAGGGGGCTTGCTCTGCAGGGTCATTGTGTTTCATCATGAGGCACTGCAGCTACCACAGAGGTCTGGAAAGCTCTTTCACCTTTTATAGTGAAGATAAGTTTTCAGGGTGCAAATCAGGGGTTCTGGGGTCTTCCTGTGGCTAAACCTTCAGAAATTGCTGTCCACTGCAACAGAAATTTCCTAGATTCATAGATGTTTTCAGTAATTGCTAAGCTGACTTTGTAAGTTCATCTAAGTGAGAAAACCCAAAGGCATATTTTCATGTTATGAAAGGTAAGACATTAAAAAACTGGCAAAACCACATAGTTTCTGGTCTCAAGCAGCCTCAAGCCATCATGCACTTCTTAGTTCATCAGACAGCACTGAGCTTTGACATGTTTCATAGAAGGTCTCCAGACTTGGAGCAAGTTTCTGCTTTCAGCTAGTTTGATTGCTGCTGCAGGTTTATGTCTGCTGAGTACTGGTTTTGTGAGGTTCACCCAGTAAATGCAGCATTTTGAGTGTTTTTGCCCATTGTGAAGCCTGGTTTTATAGATTTTTCATAGATCCAGTCCTGTGAACAAGTGTGAACTTTCACAGTGCTTAAAACCATGAGCCTCATTGCTGAGGAAATATATGGGGAGATGATGTGGAGTAAGTGTTGGTGGGTGAGAGACTCAACATGGCCGACAATGTGCTCTGGCGGCCCAGCAGCCAACCCCATCCTGGGCTGCATCCAGAGGAGCGTGGCCAGCAGGGCGAGGGAGGGGATTCTCCCCCTCTACTCTGCCCTCGGGAGACCTCACCTGGAGTACTGGGGCCAGTGCTGGAACCCCCAACATGAGAAGGACATGGAGCAGTTGGAGAGGGGCCAGAGGAGGCCAGAAAGATGATAAAGGGGCTGGAGCACCTTTCCTACGAGGACAGGCTGAGAGAGTTGGGGCTGTTGAGCCTGGAGAAGAGGAGNTTCTTGCAGGGGGGTTGGACTGGATGACCTCTGGGAGTCCCTTCTAACCCTGATCATTCTATGATTCTATGATTCTAAGTGTTGGCTGTTTTTAGGTGGACCCTGTCTGATCCATGTATGCAATGTACATGTTGACATCTGTGCTATACTTCCTGTGCTCTTTTTATATTAGTGGAAGAAAAATAAGTATTTTGAGGGACTGATTAATTTGGTCCACTGTAGATCCATGCCTAAGGATGAGGTCAGTAGTTCTTCACTTCTTTTCCATTGCCTCAGAAGTTGCCAAGGGTGAATCGTTGAGATATAGATGTCTACACTGTAAATGTCTGCACATGGAGAGATGAATCCTCACTGCAGAGTCCAGTGCATCTTGTTAATCCAATGTACAGACAAATAATTGAGAGATGTGGGTACTTAGATGATAAACATACACTGTTTACAAGGTAGTTTCAAAACATCATCTTAATTGCTTAGATAATCACAGCAATGTTACTCGTTATTGTGATCTTTCCAAACATCACTGTAAATCATTGTGAAGCAACATCTGAGCATCTCATAGCTACAGCAATTAAGTCAAGCAGAATTCTAAATTATAGAGGTACATTTACAAAAATTGACAAGAATATTTTAGGGCTTTGTCTACCCCACAGGTTATTCCTGTGTCAGCTTACCCAATTGCATAAATACTGTTTTACAACTGTCATTTAAAAACACTATATATATGCTTCTCTAAGACTAAGTATTGTGTCAATTGTTTGTTTGTCATCATTGACTGGTAGAGTAATTGCTATTTAAAATCTGCTAATTCTGGAAAATAGTCAAAATGCCAAAGGTTAAATAAAATCCAGAGATAACATAGGAGCTGTTGGAGGTTGCACCCTGATACCAGATTCTTAGAGAATATCTCGTTTGCTTTTAGTTTTTTGTTGTTTTTGGTTTTTTTTAAACACCCATATCTCAAACAAGAAATGACCAGGAGTGGTGGAAGGACAATGACTAAGACCTTGAACTGGTTTGATTTAGTCATAGAATCATAGAATCATAGAATCATAGAATGATCAGGATTGAAAGTGATTCCCAGAGGTCATCCAGACCAAGAAGCAGGGACACCCCCAACTAGATCACGTTGCTCAGGGCCTCATCCAACCTGGCCTTGAACGTCTCCAGGGATCCAGGGGCATCCACCACCTCCCTGGGCAACCTGTTCCAGTGCTCCACCACTCTCACAGCAAAGAACTTTTTCCTAATCTCCAATCTAAATCTCCCTCCCTCTATTTCAAACCCATTAGTCTGGTGGTTTTCCTGCAGAACTTCAGTACCTCATACTCATCAAAACCCAAAGCAATCACAGCCTGGTGTCTAATTTGACTAAAGTACCATCTGCATTTGAAATGGTTTTCTGCCACTATTTGTCTTAAAGACACATAATAGTTCCACAAGACAATATTTTTTCAGTAATCTTTTCCAAATTTGGTGTCCCCAAACAATATTTTAATATTTTTTACTACCACCAGGCCACAGACACGGCTCTGCTGTGCACGAGGAAATGGAGACCACCACAAACCCTTCTGCAGAAGGCCAGTTTGCTGTCAGATGCTTCGCAGACAGATGGCCCCTCCGTTCCCTCACCATGTCATGAGGAGGAACTGTGTGTCAACTCCAAATAGACTGGCACAGTGTGTGGCCACAGCTGGAGGAGCTGTTTGAAGCAGTTTGGGTGCCAGGAGCTGCCTCCACGTGGGGCTGGGGGTCTGCTCTGCTGGCATCTGGCCTCAGAGAGCAGCTGGAGGGGCTGTTTCTCGGCCCCACCGTCTGCTACCCCGCTGCCTTCACACGAATATGTGGTCCTTCAACCTGTGCTTCACTGCCTTGAAGGCATTTCATCTTGTGTTCCAAGTAGTAATGTTTAACCTGGAGGAATAGCTGGAACCACTTAGTCAAGATTTCCAGAAACTTATATCCATTTCAGTCCAGTCCTCTGAAGTCTTTTGTCTATATGTTATCAGTATGTTGTTAAGATTAATGTATCATCCCTCAGTATTTAATGACTCAATATCATATTGCTACATGTTCTGCAGACCCAGACCTTCCTCCCCCTCTACTCTGCCCTGGTGAGACCACACCTGGAGTATTGTGTCCAGTTCTGGGCCCCTCAGTTCCAGAAGGACATAGAACTCCTTGAAAGAGTACAGCGCAGGGACACCAAGATGATGCAGGGAGTGGAACATCTTCCTTCTGAGGACAGGCTGAGGGAGCTCTGGAGCTTGGAGAAGAGGAGACTGAGGGCTCACCTCATTAACATTTATAAATATGTAAAGGGTGAGTGTCAGGAGGATGGAGCCAGGCTCTTCTCAGTGATGGCCAGTGACAGGACAAGGGGAAATGGTTCCAAACTGGAACACAGAAAGTTCCATCTTAATATAAGGAGGAACTTTTTCCCTATTAGGGTGACAGAGCCCTGGGCCAGGCTGCCCAGAGAGGTTGTGGAGTCTCCTTCTCTGGAGACATTCCAGACCCATCTGGACACGTTCCTGTGTGATCTACTCTAGATGATCCTGCTCAGGCAGGGGGGTTGGACTGGATGATCTTTGGAGGTCTCTTCCAGCTCCTGACATTCTGTGATTCTGTGTGATTCATTTTCTCCCAGGGTTTCCAAAAGTGCAAAGTTATTGTCACCCTATGCACCCTGAGTAAGCCATGGCAGATGTTGAATCGTGCAGAACAGGATGCTGTTAGTCCATTTTAGAGTGAGGAAGCAAGTCATAGAGATTGGAACACAAAACTTGCATGAATGTTGGTGTCCAGATATGATGAGGATATAAGGGTTTTTTTTTTCCCAACAAGTTTAACATGGGATAGCAACACTCCAAACATTCAAAGCTCATCTCCAGTTGACTTTAGTTCTAGGTCTGAGAGCACACTAGCCCAGAAATTAAGAGCCCAGGAGGATAACACAGTTTTAATCACCTTTATGATCACTACCCATTATGGGATAAAGACTACAAAAAAGATGTCTCTTTCAAGGCAGGAGAATTTGGAGCAGTGGTTCCTTGTCCAGCCCAGGACACCCATTAAACAGTCCAGCCAAAAGCAGTGATCAACATGATTTGAACTACTGATGACACCAGTAGAATCATAGAATCATAGAATCATAGAATGATTAGAGTTGGAAGGGACTCCCAGAGGTCATCTAGTCCAACCCCCCTGCAAGAAGCAGGGACACCCCCAACTAGATCAGCTTGCTCAGGGCCTCATCCAACCTGGCCTTGAACGTCTCCAGGGATCCAGGGGCATCCACCACCTCCCTGGGCAACCTGTTCCAGTGCTCCACCACTCTCACAGCAAAGAACTTTTTCCTAATCTCCAATCTAAATCTCCCTCCCTCTATTTTAAAGCCATTACCCCAGTACCAAAATAAATGTAGCACAATACCACCTTACTGCTCATCCTTCTAGAGAAGGACTCCCCAAAGCCTGGTAAGAACCACAGACTGGAAGGGGTTTATTGCCACACACCAAGTGCCTGGTCCTCTGATGTTTTACTCTTGCATATGACC
The DNA here is from genome assembly GCA_013399135.1 of Heliornis fulica. Classification (NCBI taxonomy): domain Eukaryota; kingdom Metazoa; phylum Chordata; class Aves; order Gruiformes; family Heliornithidae; genus Heliornis; species Heliornis fulica. Next base: position 35,781 of record VXBZ01010260.1, read on the forward strand.
CTGGTAGACTTGATCCCATCCACAGAGGACTCAGCAATGTAAAACTAGTGGGTGGCCTCTGGAACCCTCTTCTTCTCTGTTCTGCAGCACATGATGGCTGCTCTTATCACAGCCTCCCTCTCCCCTCATCATCCATCACGACTTTCTAATCTCTGCATGTATGGCTTCCTTTTCTGGGCCTGATTGTGAAGAGAGAAGATGCTTCCAGTCATGAGAGCAGGGTCACAGCCTGACCTCTGCACCTTCCCTCGTGGGAAATGAGACACCAGTTGAGTGGCATTGTCCTTCCCATGGCAGACAGAGATAAGCAAGCCAGAGATCAGAGTAACTAATGCTGGTCTTGGCTCCCACACATGAGCCAGTTCCACTAAACTTTAAAAAAAAAAAAAGATAACAACAAAGCTTTTTTCATCAGCATTTTCCTATCCACTCCTCCTTGTGCTTCTTGGTTAGATGGGGAGTGTACTCCACCTCTCAGTCAGGAGGGCACACCAGCAGCCTGTTCTCAGAGCTGTGGGATGCTACACGTGCTTAGCCCACGCTTGTGCAGGGGGAGCCCACACTCACGTGGTGACAGATTCTCATCACCACTTAAAACAGCCTGGTCAAATGTTCTGTGTGAAGGCATCATTTTGTAGAAATAATTAGCTCCAGGTCAAAACCAACCTGAGAGTCTTACAGGAGTTTACCATTTTCTGTGCTTGATGGGAACTGTCAAACAACCCTTAAAATAGGCATTATTATCAACAGCCATTCTATCCATGGCAGCTCATTCCAGTAATGAGCAAGTATCCATTCTCCTTCCACCCACACATACACACCTGCCATTAGTGACTATGACAAACCACACGACACGTTCCTGTGGGCAGGACCTTAATTATTTCCCTCAGTTTCCCCCTTGTATCTCCTTAGAAAACCTGCCAATACGATCAGTTATGGCTGAGTTAGAGCTCTGCTGATTTGGAAGGAAAGAGCTTGTTAAGGAGCCTTTTCAGAGGTTGGATGCAGAGTTAAAATTGATGGCATCTGCACCGAGGTGTGCAGTCACAGTGGTAGCTGTGACAGATGTGGCACAGCTGCATATTACATGGCAGTAGTAGTCACCCCACATCACGTGTCTGGAGTGTGTGTCATCCTCAACAAGCTTTATCTGTGGAGAGAAAGAGGGTGGAGAGTAAGCCCACCCCAGCGGTCCCTTAAGGCTTGAGGACCACTCCTGAGGTAATATGGTTTTCTAGAAAAGTCTAGTTTACATTATAAGGAAGAAAAAAAAAACCCAACCCACACTTCTTTAATATTTAGCAGTTGCCTTGAACTTGTCTGAGCACAGTGACTTCAGTGATTTTTCTGGCCTGACAAAGTATATTTTCTCTGGAGCTTGTTACAGAGCTGGGTTGTGTCAGAAACAAAGAAGAGGCTTCATGTAAAGACTTGAAAGAAGAGAGGGCAGAGGCTTTGCAAGCCAGCTCGAGAAAGGCATTTGATGCAAAGGGGCCAGTGAAGAAGAAGCTGCAGAGACAGTTGCAAGAGAATTTAGCACATAAAAAAATATGTGTGATGCTCCACGGAGCGTGTGTATGTAATATTCATAAGACTGTCTTTGAGACACACTCTTCCTCTAGATTTTGAAGCTGTCTGAAATCTGCAGACTTTCAAACCACTTAAATATAATAAAGCCTGCACTGATTATATCATGATTGCTGACATTTGGTGTCTGTCAGTCTGAAATAACTTTTCCTCCATGCTATAATTTCCTCTAAAAAGCAAAGCAGAGTCAGTGATTTTCCACAGAGCTTTCCCCAGACACCTCCTGCCTCAAGTTTCTTTCTGAGGTCAAACACTGTTGCCCAAAAGCTTTTCTTTTCTCCCTGCTTTTACTTCATTTGTTTGCCTGGTACTTCTGTGTCTGATGCTCTTGACTGACAAACTGGAGTGCTACCTGTGTATAAAAGAATGTTATTAAAAAAATCTTAAAAAGATCCTATTAATATTTTATTAGCATTTCTTTTCTTCCCCAGACTGAATGACAGCTTACCCAAGATAGCTGATTTTAATTATTTTTTCCAACCTGTATTCCTCTCGTCACTGTCTCTTCCAGCATCAATCCAGTCAGATGTTGTTCTTTATTATTACCATAAGACCTCAGCAGCCTATAATTACTTTACAGAATTTCTTATCTTTTATTTCTGAAGCTTAGATTTTCCCTTCTTTTCATTTTCCTTTTTTTTTTTCTTTTAATATATTTTGCTAAGATCTGTAATTAACCTTGCAGCTGTTGATAGTCTGCTTCAGTCTGTAAGTATTACACTTTACACAGCCTCTTTCTCTCCCCACCCCCTCCTTCCCTGCTCCACTGTTCCTGAAGGCTGGTTACAGCAATGATATTCCTGTCTTCAAAGCCATGAACAAAACGTGTACAACACATTCCCTTCAGGGTTGCTTTGCAGAATCCATTTTTTAATGCTAAGATGGTTAAAAATCCTGCACTGAATAGCACCCAGTGCACTTTTCCAGACTCTTCCCAGGATTTGCTGGGGATGGGGGATGTGGAGGAGAGGGCTGTGTGGCAGTGGCTGTGTGACAGCCTCTGGTCCCCCAGGATTGAAGCAGCAGGAGCCCAGCACCAGCTTTTGTCTGGGAGAAATCAAATATAAACAATTGCATAGGTTACACGACTGGACATCTTCCCTTGGAAATGAGTCTGTGCCTTCCAGTTGAGAGAGGGAATTAGAGAAATAGGAGAGAAACCAGTTCAAATCTGTGATGAAAAATATATAATAAGGCTGCTCTCAAGGTACATTACCTTGTCATTAGATATAAAAGGCTTCTTCCAGGATGCTGTGTTACTTTCCTGGAGTTATGACTTGTGAGCAGAGCTAAATGCAGCCATGGTGTGTCCATGGTAAAGGTCCTTTTTTAATTTTTTTTGCATAGGTGCACCTGCCTGGGGTGGGCTCCTTGACATTGCTGTGCTTGTAACGTCTCTAAGGTGTTGAAAAGGAGAAAACCACCCACACAGAACACGTGAGAAACATATTTAATGAAGGAATTGCTTCAGCATTTTAAGGCTTCTGTTTAGCCTTTTGCACAGACTGTTGAAAGTTTGTCCTCCAGTGACAGAACAACCAGGTAGAGGTTGACCTGTGTCATCAGGACTCTCCTTGAAGGCTTCTACACAATGACATGCAGAGGTCACTTGTTTGGAGCCAAAGATCATGTTGGCTTTTCAAAACCCTGAGGTCTTTGAAGGGTGGACTTTTTAGAAGTGATTATGGATTTTGAGGTGGTACATGTCATCATTTTAAACTGTTACCAAACGCACAAGGACAGATCTGAAACTCTTCTGCTTGTTTAATTTCTCCTTGTGTAACATGCAAAATAAATAGGTAAGAAGTTCTTTGTGCATTGCTTCTTAACCTTTAGAGCTCATGATAAGAAAGGACATTCTTAAAGGCAGTGGACCTGGGACTTGTGTACAAACATATCTCCTTATTTGTTTCACTGCTTTGGTTTCAACATCTCATCTTCTAAGAATCCTTGGTAAGGAAGATCAGGGCTGGGAGTTAGGAGAAATTAGAGCAAGTGACCTTAACTACTGTTACCTGCTTAACTGCAGCCAAGGCTGGTGCCCTGGTTCACCACAGTGCCAGTGAAGAGAAACAGGACCTTTCAGCAAGCAGTTCATCCCATCATGCCTAAAACAGTGATGAGTGAATCTGTTTCTGAAGATGCCTGTCTTTCTTCAAGGATCACTGTGTGCATTTCCCACACAGCTGAGTGAGAATCAGTGCTGAAATTTAGCTGTCCTGTCTCTACCCAGGTACTCCTATCACTGCCATTTGTCCATTCCTGAGACAACAATACACAAAAAACTCTCTCAGTGAACATCTGTCAAGTCCTTTGAAGAGTATCCCAAACAGAAAGACCAAAATTACCAAACGTTGCAAAAAATTCTTTTCAAAATGATTTTTAAAAGCAGACTGAGCAAAATCCAAGAGCTCTGTTTCAAGCAGAGCAGCTCCCTAACCAGCATTTGCTGTACTCAGCAGTTCATTTCAGTAGAATCACAGAATCATAGAATTGTTAAGGCTGGAAATGACCCCTAAGATCATCCAGTCCAACCATTAACCTACTGCCACCAAGTCTACCCTTAGACCATGTCCTCAAGCACCGCATCTCCCCGTCTGTTAAACCCCTCCAGGGATGGGGACTCAACCCCCTCCCTGGGCAGCCTGTTCCAATGCTTGAGGACTCTCTCAGGACAGAAGTTCTTCCCAATATGCAACCTAAATTTTCCCTGGTGCAGCTTGAGGCGATTACCTCGAGTTCTGTCACCTGTTACTGGGGAGAAGAGACCAACCCCCACCTCACTGCAACCTCCTTTCAGGGAGTTGTAGAGAGCAATAAGGTCTCCCCTCAGTCTCCTCTTCTCCAAACTAAACACCCCCAGCTCCCNGAGAGCAGCCTGGGGGAAAGGGACCTGGGGGTGTTGGTTGACAGCCCCTAAGCATGAGCCAGCAGTGTGCCCAGGTGGCCAAGAGGGCCAGTGGCATCCTGGCTTGGATCAGGAACGGTGTGGCCAGCAGGAGCAGGGAGGTGATAATCCCCCTGTATTCTGCACTGGTGAGGCCTCACCTCGAGTACTGGGTCCAGTTTTGGGCCCCTCACTTCAAGAAGGACGTTGAGGTGCTGGAGCGTACGGTCCCCGGGACTATAAAAGGGTAAGTATGGAAAATCCCATCATATGTTACAGCTCAACATGTGTCAGGCAGCAAATTCACTAGAAGCTGGTACTTCTTCCTTACTGTATCTCAGGAAACAAGAGTAAATTAAAAGTTTAGCTGCATTGAGTTTCACAGTAAGCCACAGCAGAGATAAAAATTTTCCTTATCATTGTACAGACATAAGTCTACATTGCACTTCATTACATGTTGCTGCTCTGCTGTAGAATCTAGCTGCTTGCTCTCTCTCTCCTTTGGTTCCTCTCCATACACCTTGTCAAATGCCAGGACATGCTGTGACAGTCAAAACATTTGAATTCTCTCCTGTAGACTGGACCAGTATCAGATGGGAAGCCATGGTGTTCACTCATCACGGTTCCTGGGATCAGGCAACTCAGGAGTCTGTAACAGTGGGTTCACACAGGGTCCTTGAAAACAAAGGACATCCTTCATGTCAACTAAGAACTATCTTGTTAAAGAAAAAGACAGCAAGATGTGGAATTCAAAATGTCTTGAGAAAAGGTGGAGGAGACACCTTATCACTCTTTCCAAGTCCCTGCAAGGAGGGTGCAGAGAGGTGGGGTCAGTCTCTTCTCTCAGGGAACAAGCAATAAGATGAGAGTAAATGGCTTTAAAATGCACATGGGGAGATTTGGGTTAGATATCAGGAAGAATTTCTTTACTGAAAGGGTTGTCAGGCTTTGGAACAAGCTGCCCAGGGTAGTGGTGGAGTCCCCATCCCTGGAGGGATTGGAAGGGCCAAGAGATGAGGTGCTGAAGCACATGGTCTAGAGGGGGCCTGGGTAGGGTCAGCCTGGGGTTAGACTTGATGATCTTGAAGGTCTCTTCCAACCCAAGTGATTCTATGGTAACTGGAATGCATTTCTGTCTTGCCAAGTCGTTTCCATACAATACTGGTAATTAGTCCAGGTAACTCTATTCATCCCCCAAATTATTACCTGTTTGAAAAAGCACTTTTGTTTTTAAATTCAGGCAGGAATCATTTTTTTTCCCATCTGTGTCAAAACACCTTTCCCATCCAGGTCCAAACTGATTTTGAGAAAACCTGGTATCAGTGAAAAAATTACCAAAGCTAATAATTTGGTCCCTGTCAAAAAAGCAGGTACAGTCAATGACATTATCAGGTAGAAGGTTGAAAACAGACCAAAGAAAGCCTGTTTTCACACAGTATATAATTAAATTATGGGATTCATTGCCAGTATATGTGGTGTAAACACAATGAATAAATGTTTTTAAGAAGGAGGTAGGCAAATGATGGAGGACAAGTTCATTGATGGCTACTGAATGCAAGGATCACATTTGAACTTTCCTTGAGAACTGCTGTTTCCAGTCAGCTTCATGGAGTGGATGGGTTCTTCTTCTGTCTCAGCATGGCCAGACTTACTTTCTTAAGTCCCTTAAGTGTTTGATAAAATATGGCTGTTCTGAGCCCTTCTTTTCTTTTCCATCTATTTTTCCAGATGGACCCTAGGGGGTTTAAACCTGTGCAGAAAACACCTCATATGTCCAATATGTTTTGGTTTCATTCCAGTTCTCCATTTCCCACTTTGTTGTTATTTTACAGTCTGTCCATTGAAGTCTTCACATGAAAGCTCCAGCCTGTGCTGATTGGAAAGATCATTTTGTAGGTATGTCAGTAAAGATATGAAAAATACTTTGATGTACCATGCTTGGAAGAAGGATGCACCTCCTCTATTACCATGATTGCAGAAATTATATTAATATTAATTGCAAGGAAAAAAAATCACAGATTGCACTTAGACAGTGCCAGGTTTCAAAGAATTGGAGATGGAAAAGACCAATTACATTTTTGGCTGCAAGGCAGGCTCAGTGTGGGATTGCTCCTTGATGTTCATTTACTATTGTTTCAACCATTTCTCCTGGTGAGCTACTTTGCATGCAGAAAGTGAAACATGAAAGGAAAAAAAACATGTTTGAATCAGTTACTGCACTTACATTAAAACATTAGTTGTCAGTGTTTTCAGAAATGGGAGTTTTATCTTACCTGTTTGGCAGGAGAATTCTTTGGAAGAGCTGAGAAGTGGATGGAGACTGAGATAGTTCATTTTGAACCATTAACTTAATTTTCCTGACTCTGACTTACAGAGCCATAAGGAGGCATCGTCTGCTGTCTGAAAGATTGTCCTTGTCCAATTCTGTCATCATCAGTACTGCAGTGAAAGTAAAATACATATTAATTACTGACTGATTACAATATGTCCATTTCCCTTAGTATTCTTTTGTGTGTACTCTTTTTTTTTAATATATATCATTACATGTTCTGATGGTTCCTAATTTAAGTTTCTCCTTTACAAGGGAGCAGCAACAAAGATTTTAACTTCCAAGCAGTTTCTGCATCTTATATATTGTTGTTATTATTATTTATATTAATATTCTGTTGTTATAGACAAAAACCTGATCCCAGCTTGTGGGATTTTTAATCCATCTCAACAAAGACAAAGGCACAGTCTCCCTCCGAAGAAAGTTGCAAACAGGTGTGAAATGAAATAGTTTGGGACAGATGAGGTCCACAAATAGAAGAGTTTTCAAGGGGATGGGGGAGAGCAGCAAAATCACAGTCCTGGGGTTAGATGTGATAAATTCATATGCAGCGTGATGGTTCAGATCATGTCAGGTCTTTGTTTTCATTTTATGCTGGGTTTAGATGCTTTGTTAATGAGTGCATGTTATAAATAGAATCATAGAATCACAGAATCATAGAATTTTTAAGGCTGGAAAAGACCCCTAAGATCATCCAGTCCAACCATTAACCTACCACCACCAAGTCTACCCTTAGACCATGTCCTCAAGCACTGCATCTACCCGTCTTTTAAACACCTCAAGAGATGGGGACTCAACCACCTCCCTGGGTAGACTGTTCCAGTGCTTGATGACTCTCTCAGTAAAGAAGTTCTTCCTAATATCCAACCTAAATTTTCCCTGGCGCAGCTTGAGGCCATTACCTCGAGTTCTGTCACCTGTTACTGGGGAGAAGAGACCAACCCCCACCTCACTGCAACCTCCTTTCAGGGAGTTGTAGAGAGCAATAAGGTCTCCCCTCAGTCTCCTCTTTTCCAAACTAAACAACCCCAGCTCCCTCAGCCGCTCCTCGTAGGGCCTGTTCTCCAGACCCTTCACCATCCTCGTTGCCCTTCTCTGGACACGCTCCAGAACCTCAACATCCTTCTTGAAGTGAGGGGCCCAAAACTGAACACAGTACTCGAGGTGAGGCCTCACCAGTGCAGAATACAGGGGGATTATCACCTCCCTGGTCCTGCTGGCCACACCGTTCCTGATACAAGCCAGGATGCCATTGGCCCTCTTGGCCACCTGGGCACACTGCTGGCTCATGTTTAGGTGCTGTCAACCAACCCCCCAGGTCCCTTTCCACCAGGCTGCTCTCCAGCCACTCCTGCCCAAGCCTGTGACGTTGCCTGGGGTTGTTGTGACCAAAGTGCAGGACCCGGCATTTGGCCTTGTTAAACCTCATCCTGTTGGCCCCAGCCCAACCATCCAGCCTGTCCAGATCCCTCTGCAGGGCCTTCCTACCCTCCAGCAGATCCACACTCCCACCCAATTTGGTGTCATCTGCAAACTTCCTGAGGGTGCATTCAATCCCCTCGTCCAGATCATCTATGAAGATGTTGAACAGAACTGGTCCCAACACCAAGCCCTGGGGAACACCACTGGTGACCGGTCGCCAGCTGGAGTTGGCTCCATTCCCCACCACTCTCTGGGCAGTTTTAGGTTATAAATAAGTGCATGTTAGTTATCCCTAGGTTTTTTCTTCTGTGGTGCATTGGTGGGGTGGGGGTAGTCTCCTCAGGAAAGCTGTGTTCTGGGGGAATCAGCACAGAGCAGTTGACTTATGGATTAGATCAGTGGTTGGATCTTTTCTTTAAAATAAAGCTACATTTGTGCAGTTTCACTCATCCATCTGGATAGCTTGAAAATAGCTGCTTCTGCTTCGAAGAGTCTGGTTGTAATTCTGAAGTGCCTCGGAACTGCCACTCCACTTTAAGACAGAAAAATTCATTTAGTGCTAATTAAAGTCTTCCCCCTCATAGCATTTCCTTAGTGAAGCAATATTGTTGGGTGGGTTTTGTAAAGTCAGAATCATAGAATCACTTGGGTTGGAAGAGACCTTCAAGATCATCTAGTCTAATCCCAGCCTCCTTTTCTTCAGATTCAAAAGCCCCAGAGCTCCATCAGCTGCTCCTCGGAGGACTTGTGCTCCAGACCCTTCCTCAGCTCCCTGGAGACGTTCAAGGCCAGGTTGGATGAGGCCCTGAGCAAGCTGATCTAGTTGGGGGTGTCCCTGCTTCTTGAAGGGGAGTTGGACTAGATGACCTCTGGGGATCCCTTCTAACTCTAAACATTCTATGATTCTATGATCTAGTTCCCACCCCCTGCCATGGGCAGGGACACTTCTCACCAGACCAGGCTGCTCAAGGCCTCATCCAACCTGGCTTTGAACACCCCTAAGGAGTGGGCAGCCACCACTTCCCTGGGCACCCTGTACCAGAGCCTCACCACCTTCAGAGGGAAGAATCTCTTCAATAACATCTAATCTTCCAATTTAAACCCATTCCTCCTCATCCTGTCACTCCAGGCCCTTCTAAAAAGTCCCTCCCCAGCTTTCACATCGGCCCCTTCAGGTACTGGAAGGCCACAATAAGACCTCCCTGGAGACATTGCTAGGGATAAGGGCTTAATACAGATCTTCTTATCTTTAAGAACTGTTTATCCTTTTAAAACTAACGGGTTTAGCAGAAGTTAAGAAGCAGATACCCTACTGTAAACAATTTACTCAAGAATTATTTTTTTAGGGGTAGTATTAACAGAATGGAAACTTTCATCCACAGTAGAAACTGGAACAAGTCTATGGTTTTATTTCTTGAAGTAGTTATGTTGTAAAATTAATTCTTTCTGAAACCAAACATCACTGTAATTAAAGAAGAGAAAAAGGATTAAAAGTTGCCTTGCAGCTTCTCTTGAAATTTGCTCCTTGTAAAGGAAAAATAAAGAAAAAAAGAATCTTGTGCTCTCAAATTTCTTCAGCTATATAATTGTTGCATTAACTTTCTCCTGCCATTGCTCTAATAGTACCATGTATTCATTGCTAACAGCCTTCACCATGTGCTTCAATCCCTAATAGCACTAGGAACTAATAAACCTTGAAAAATTAAGGTATTAGCAGAGAAATTGTGCCTATCAGCTGAACATGTTTACTGTGGGTGTATTAATTTTTGGAGTTTTTTTTAACCTGTCTGTATTTGTGGTTTCTGCACTGGACCACCAACATACTTCCTCTTAGTTTTACTTAAACTTCCAATGGGCTCAAACATAATTCTTTTCAGTAATCTTCAAGTACTTCTTCTGCAGTCTGAAATTCAGTATCTGAGCTGTATCCTGGGGATTGCAGTGGTATTATACTGTCAACAGGACTGCAGCTGTTACTACCATGTATAACACATGTTTAAAGTCCTTTAGTGTTGGTGAGTTTGGAGGCTTTTTGGGTTGGGGTTTTTTGTTTGTTTCTGAGGGATGGGGATTTTTTTTTAAATCTTTTAATGGTTTCTTAGGAGAAAATAAAAAATAAAAATTAAAAAACTAAGTGGAGACTCATAAACACTGAAAATGGAGATACAGGGTCTTCAGATTAAAATAAACAGTACTTTAGTCTAGCTCTTGGTGGAAAAAATTCCACACTACAACAATCCCACCATCACCATGGCTGACCTACTGAGAAAATGTGAGGAAGACTGAATGAGCCTGGCAGTGAGTGTGCACTAAGGAGCCCAGCTGAAATCCCCAAGCTGAAAGCATGATACAGCACTTGGGTGTTCATACTTAGCTCTGTCCTCTGAATTTGTCCCCTCCTGCTTTTCAGTCCAGCAGAGTGAGCATGCAAGTGGCTGACCACATCATGCCAACAACCAACAAAGAGTTTGTACCTGGGAATTTGCTCACTTTCAAAGGAGAACTTGTACAAGTGTCCAGGAAGCCAAGATGAGGCTCCATTAAAATACTAAGCACATGTGAAACAGGGATTAGAGGAGGACTTAAGATAAAGACAGTGAAATTCTCAAACAGCAACATGCTGCTGTTGAAGTGTCTTTATCTCTTTCTTAAAGAAGTAGTTTTCAACATGTGGACTAATAGTGGTCTGGGAGTGATTTCTTGAGAGATGTGAAAAGTAACTAAGAAAGAGGACGTTATTAGAAGGCTTAAATTTGTTTTTCAGGGATTCATGCTTCAAAAGGAGCTTCAGAAAAGGAGCTCAGGAAAGCTGTACCCTCCTTAGGAATGAGGTCATAGAATCATAGAATCCTAGAATGATTAGAGTTGGAAGGGACTCCCAGAGGTCATCTAGTCCAACCCCCTGAAAGAAGGAGGGACACCCCCAACTAGATCAGCTTGCTCAGGGCCTCATCCAACCTGGCCTTGAACGTCTCCAGGGATCCAGGGGCATCCACCACCTCCCTGGGCAACCTGTTCCAGTGCTCCACCACTCTCACAGCAAAGAACTTTTTCCTAATCTCCAATCTAAATCTACCTCCCAATGGTAGATTGTCTTTAAGGTCTTTAAAGGTCTAGATGGTCTTTAAGGTCCCTTCCAGCCCCAACCATTCTATGATTCTGTGATTCTATAATGTTCTCTGTGTTCTTTCTCCTTGTTATTCTTGCATAGAAAGAACATATGCAACAGCAGAGCCTCCCTGGGACCAACTCCTAGTTCCACACTGCTGGTGGCTCTTCCTGTTATCTCCCTCCTGGGACAACTCCATGGGTCCTCCCAGGACTGACCATGAAGACTAATTCACAGTCCCAAAGGAATGGTTCAGGTGCAACCTGTCCTCTTACCATGTGAGTGTGCCCTGCTATCTGTGCCTGGTCTGGTGTCAGCTCTGTCACCTGCTCATCACAAATTTGTCTGAATTAGAAAGGGACCAGTTACCTACCAAAGGGAGGTGGAGTTTCTGGAGATCTTTGTTCAGCTTTGCTAGGCAGGGAATGCAAACAGGTCTGGTGGGGTCTGTATCAGTTGGAACTCTTGCAAAGTGGATGAGCTCATAGCAGAAGACTCTTTCTTGAGCAGTGGAGAGAAAGAGCTGATTGTAGAACACTGACTCATGTGACCTATATCTTACATGGTTAGTTTAAGATGAAGGGAATCACACCATGAAAATAATACACCCTGAAGGTATTACAAGGAGGTTTTGTCCAGTTGTTAATATCAACATTGTAGTTTTTTATCATTGGTCACATGAATCCTACACAAGAAGCTGGACTTCATGAGGAACCCAGAATTCATATCTTCACCAAATGTAGATGTAGCCAATCCCACAATCCCCAATCCCAGTTTAAGCAAAAGATGTAGAAGCAAAGCCTGAGAGAGGTTTAACAGAGTGATGCCTCTGTTCATGGCTCATTGCTGTCCATCAAGTGAAAAGAGAATCCAGCACACTCCCAAGCAAGAAAGCAAGTGGTGTTTGTTCAGATGAGTTGGTGAAAATAATAAAACAAGATTATATGTGACAGCAAATCAGGACCTCAGAGTCAAGCACTCAGCTCAGTGCATCCCAGATTGCACTGACTGTCACAATACCCCATGTTCGAAACCAGCCTTAATATGTCATTACACAGAGCCCCCCTTGCCACTCATTTGACTTACATGGAACCATCAGCAGTGTGAGAGGGGACAAAAGGAAGGATAAAAGGGGTCCAGAGGAGGCCACAAAGATGATAAAGGGGCTGGAGCACCTTTCCTACGAGGACAGGCTGAGAGAGTTGGGGCTGTTGAGCCTGGAGAAGAGGAGGCTCCGGGGAGACCTTCTAGCGCTCTGCCAGGACCTCAAGGGGCCTACAAGAAAGATGGGGAGAGGCTGTTCAGTAGGGCCTGTTGTGACAGGACAAGGGCTGATAAAGGGTTTAAAATAGAGGGAGGGAGATTTAGATTGGAGATTAGGAAAAAGTTCTTTGCTGTGAGAGTGGTGGAGCACTGGAACAGGTTGCCCAGGGAGGTGGTGGATGCCCCTGGATCCCTGGAGACGTTCAAGGCCAGGTTGGATGAGGCCCTGAGCAAGCTGATCTAGTTGCGGGTGTCCCTGCTTAGTCTCCTTTTGTGCATGCCTGTTGTGTGAACAGATACCTTTTTATCTAAATGACCAGTAAATGTAGGCAAAAATAATAATTATATTAAAATTAATTACATAACAAATGTATTCTTATTCTGTCACATGACTTTGACCTCCCGTAAACTTAGGGTTTACCCTCAAGTATTTATTTTGCTTTTGCAGTTGGTAGTTGAGCCTGAGCTTGGACTGAATGGACTGTGAAATCTTGCCAGTGCATAGTAAATTCAGACATAAATCATGGTTGGGGAAATGCTCAGGCAAGCTTAAGCTTGTCTTTTAGGAAAGAAGCTTTACAAGACTGAACTCGCTGGCAGTAATAAATTCATCCTTTCTTGAGTTATATTTCCACCCTTTTTTCTTTCTTCCTTTTTTTTTTTTCCTCTCCCAGAGAATAGTTATGTTGCAATTTTAATGCTTTTAGTGAGCTTCTGGAAATCAGTATCAGAACATTATTTACATCTTGAAGCCAAGCTGTGTCTGGAGAATTTCAATCACATGATTTTTATGAGATTCTACAAACTGAATGCTGAAAAGTCTTCTGTGTTTTTTAGTTTAGTTTTTTTTTTCTTTTTAAAGCAGAGCAGAGAGCAGAGGGAAAGGAAAAAAAAACAGAGAAAAAGAAAGTGAATCTTTGCACTGCAAATGCATATCTCAGTTTTCATTATTAATAATTCCTCAGTGCATCTGTATTAAGTAAGTTATTCTTGATGTAGATTTGATTTAGAATAGCTTTAAATATAAACTACACTCTGATACTGAATTTTATTTCACAGAATCCATGCTTAATTTGGCCTTAATGAAAAAGAAATGTTAGTAAGTGTATTGTTAGATGTAGAAGCTTTTCTTCAGAGCATCATAAATAGTGCAAAGCAGAACAAAAGTTTCTATACCAATACAGCAAGCAAGCAAATTATGAAAGTGGACATAGTGCAGCAACAATCTCAAAAATAAATTTGATACAAGAAATTGGCAGCATCATGTTGGTGGATGTAAGAGATGTGATAAAAAGCAGCATTACATTGGTGGTTTAATATAAAGTGTACTTGGAAGATGAACAAGGTAGTGGTAGACATTACAGGTCATGAAGACAACTGTGCCACATTTATTCTTGTCTCTTTAACAGTTGGACTGGATGATCTTAAGGGTCTCTTCCAACCTTAACAATTCTATGATTTTATGTTTCTATTCCACAACCATTCATATTAATTGTGTGAGGAGAGTGACCAGCAAATCAACCAGAGAAAACAGTTTGAGAATGTCCAGGTGCTTTGTCAAGACCTTTACCCTATATTTTATTAAAGTTTTATGGCCTACTAATGGAAACAAGGTAAAGTTGCAGACCACATTCCCTCCTTAAGTCATCTTTCTAATCCTATTAAAATCAGTGGAACTGCATGGAGCAACAGAAAGCAAAATTTGTCCTTATATATCCCTCCAGGAGCAACCTAGCCAGCCACAGAGATGAAATCCCAGCAGAGCTGAAAGCTGTGTGTCTTTTCCAGGTAAGGTCTGATTGAATGGATTCAGATCAAATCTTGCTACTTCTGTTTTTTTTTCTGTGAAGCTGTTTGATTTTGAGGTAATTGATGAGCCTGCCTGACTACTGACATATTACAACTGGCAGCATTATCTGAGAATGGGTTATCTTGTATCGAAGACCAATAAAAACTAATCACTGTAAGTGGGTCAATATATCTTAATAACAACAATCACAGAATCACAGACTTGGTTTTCAGGGCAGTGACCTCAAAGACCATCTTGTTCCCACCCCATGGCATGGGCACCTTCACTAGATGAGGTTTCCCAACACCAGTTTCCCCAGTGTTTTCCTTAACACTGTCAGGGAGGGGACAGCTACAGCTTCTCTGGGCAGCCTGTGCCAGGGCCTCACCACTCTCATAGTGAATAATATTTTCTTTATGTGTAATCTAAACCTACTTTCTTTCAGTTTAAAGCCATTACCCCTTGTCCTGTCACTCCATACTCCTCTCCAGCTTTCCTGTAGGCCTTTCAGGTACTGGGAGGCTGCAGTAAGATGTCCCCAGAGCCTTCTCTTCTCCAAACTGAACAAGCTCAACTGTCTCAGCATGTCTTTATGGGAGAAGTGTTCCAGCCCACTGCTCATCTTGGTGACCCTCCTCTGGACTTCATCCAATATCTTTCTGTCCTCTTTATGTTGATGGCCCCAGAGCTGGTTTCAGTTCTCCAGGTGGGGTCTCACCAGAGCAGAGTAGAGGTGCAGAATCACCTCCCTCAACCTAAAATATACAAATATTTTAAAATCTGTTTATCTTTAGTCATTCTAAATGATCTGCCCATCAGAGTTTGGGGTCCTTGTATGTTTTTCTCTCTCACAGGCACTGTGTGGAGGACATAGACTGTCTAGTGTCTCATATCTAGATAACAAAGGTATGAGAGGGAAGCAAGTGCTGAAAGGTGCTGGCTGCCTGCATGGGGAATTTAACTGTTTGCCCTTATAGAGGGTTTTCATTTTGCATGCCTGACCCTGTTGTAACCCTCCAGATATTACAGATGGGAAAGAACTGGCTCACAAGAGTAATGGATGCTTTAAAGAGATATCATGGTTTATTGCATAGGTGTGTGAGGGATTTATTTATTTTTTAACAGCTGTGAGAATTGGAAGAGCTAATTTACACTTTATCTGTGTGGTATTTTATAATAGGGAGATAGAGGAGGAGAACTCAGTGGAAATGTAATACATATTTTGGTATTTTTTATGGAGAGGGAGTTGGAGGGGTAAGAACTCTTATCAATATTTTAGCCTTTGTCTCTGTGAGGAAGATTTAAAAAGGGCTTATTTATATTTTATATATTATATTAGTGTACATTGTGTTTAGCAACAATTTGATGGC
>VXBZ01010278.1:0-13812 GCA_013399135.1 Heliornis fulica
AATTCCCTGATTCTATGATTTCCAGAACAAAGGCATAATTTTCTTGAATATGCAGATCTCTTTAGTCAATGATGTTTGCCTTCCAACATCATGTACTTTACAGATGTTGTACTATAATTCATTCTGGACTTCACCGTTAAAAGTAGTACATTACCATAGACAGCACATTTGAGAGATAAAACTATTATTAGTGATTGTTCCTTGGTCCATTGCTTGCTTTACAAGAGCTTCTGATAGTCATTGTCTCGCTGAAGCTGGCAGATACCTCTTTCACCACTTCAAAATCAATAACATGAACAAAAAGTGCTGTCTGAAATCCTAAGAACATTCTGGAGTTTAAATTCTACCTGTCCACAGAGCCACCTCTTCCGGTCCCCTTGCCTGATGTACCACTACTGGATCATCCACACGCATGGACATTCCTCTGCACTCCTTTCCCCAGCATTTTAAAGAACTGTTCTCAGAGAACATCTGACAGTACTGCTGGGGCTCCTTTATTCTCAGATATTGGAGCTTGGTATCTTTAAAGTGATTCACAGAAGCTGTAGACATCTTTTGCTCTGCATATGATGTCTTTGGAAGCAGATAAAACAACAGACTGAAGACAAGCCTCTTAAGAGCTGTTGACACATCATCTGTTTCACTAAGGTTCTCGCCGCAGCAGGATGCAACAACAAAACTCACACCACCAGACCGACATGCTTTCCTATATGGGTTGATCTACAAGCCAGGAGAGAAAAGATAGATCTCACCCACCTTGGCCTTATCCCAAAGCAGTCTTACTAAGGATTTATCTATATATCAACTACAAAGCCATCTCCTGAAATGGTCAATCCTTATTATAAAACAACACTTACACAGAGCTGTAAATTTAAAATGGGCTTTACAGAAAAAGCCTGGCAAGTATTTTACCCCAAAAGAAATAACATCTGTCTGTACCCCACTGAGCTACAGGGACCCTTTAAAAAGTAGTTGCTTATTCAGAAACAATATTCAGAATCTGTCTGTAGCTGACATTTAATAAATCACCACTTTCAACTTCAGCTGTTCATTCTCAGATGTCTAATCAGAACATAGATTCATAGATTTTGAGGCCCAGAGGGACTGCTCTGATCATCCAGTCTGACTTTCTGCATAACACAGGTCAGGCAACATCACCCAGACACTCCTGCCTTGGAGGGAATTATTCTGGACCTTTATTTCAGATGCTGTTTTTGCAATTGTTGTAGACCAGTGAAACATGCTTATTCCAAAAAATGCTGTGCACATCACTCCAGAAACCTTCCAGGATAGCAAACCAGGCTCTTAGATTATATTTGCGTATAAGGTGAGGAACAAAGGAAACAATCCCCCCAGAGAAAAATCAATGTTGCCTACCACCTTGTGAGGAGTATAGTGCTGTCAATGAGGCTGAGAATAATGAAAAGCACATGGCTGGTATGGTACATCCCTGGTGTTCCCAGTGCTCAGGTCAGCAAGGTACTGCATTGAAACCAGAGGAAAATAAACCCTCCATTACAGAAAATAGGGATACAAACCCTAAATTCTCCCAGGGGACAAGAGATTTTATAAGCCACATTTTATAGAGAGAGGAAAGGTTTCTGGGAAGAGGGAACGTCTTTTATTAGACCACCTGATAGATTTTGGGGGAATAAAAAAATGCAAGTTATCAGACATACAAGCTGTTCCTCACATCTGAAATATAATTTTATTGATACTGGCCTTAGGATATCTCAAAGGGCCATGGCGTTTTTTTGCCTCATTTCTTACAGAAGAAAACTTGTGTGTTGTCTGTCTGTCAGCCCCACCTAATTGCTTTTGAATCAGACAATCGATTTCACTGACATTATCAGGGGTAGGGGTAAAGGTTTTACAGGTATTACATTCTCTCACATTTAAAGAAAATAGGTCACAACATAAGATGTGTGCCCCTACCAGGAAAATTTTCAGGTTGATCATAAGACAATTCACGTGAGTGAGAAAAAAGGGGAAAGCAGTTTTCATTACCTTTACAGAGTGGGGTATTATTTCTTTTCAAATTTAGATTCCCTTCAAAAGGTCTCAAAAATAATCCAGGTATTAAAAACAGTTTCTTCGAGCCTGCCTTAACAACCTTTCCCAATCTACTGTCCAAACTGGCAAATTTTGTTGTTTTCCATACATTAATTGCAAGCACTTCCTTAATCTGTGATTGCAATGGTGATAACTCATGGCTGTGGTTACTGAGAGTCCATTCTCCAAATATCTAGCTGCTGAGGGGTGAGCTTTACACTGGAGCACAGATAGGAGCTATGAATCAACATCTGTGCTGTTGCATAAAATGTGGCAATGACAATCTCTATCTCATGGGACCCTTGCTGTTTACTGAGGAATGGGTTGAGATCTAGGTCTGGAGTTCCCTTAGGTAACAATCTGCAACTGGGGATGCTCCTCAGGCTGTGCTTTGCTCTGAAAAAACTTTTTTTTTTACCCTGTCAGATGAACCCTGACAAAGGGAAAAAACAGCACAAGAGGTGTTGAAGAAACAAAGTGTCAGAAAACAGTGATTTGACAGCTCTTGCCTTGTGGGTAACTGTGCTGACACAGGGTTTTCTTCTCTTATCAGGGTGTTTTGTAGTCTTGACTCATTATATGTGTCCAGTAGCCTTCCTTAATAATCCTTAATAAGTCTTATTATTATGCAATCTTGGTCAGCTTCTTCTCTGTCTCCTCTTTTTCAGACTTCCATCTTTCCCTTTACATGCAGAACTCTGAGATTCCTTGCTGCTCTTAACACAATTCACTGCATGTCTACCTCCACACTTGATATCATTCATAGTGAAATGGCTGATCTCATGCTTGTAGGTCCAGACTGGAAATTGCATGAACTGGTTTCCACTCCCAGCTTCCCTCATGTTCCTAGGCAGGCAGCTGAGCCCTACCTACGAAGCTCTTCCTCAATCTGACGTTACACAAATGAATAATAGGTGTTACCTCATTCCTGCTTTTGACACATGCAGATGTGCAAGGGAACTCCTAAGTGTTAAATCAATATCTGGTTGTCTCCATAAATGCCACCACAGCAGTAGCACTGAGTTAAACCCAAGTTCTGAAGGGCAGAGCATGGGTCTTGGGAAGGTAATACCACAAATACTGAGGCAGCACAAGAGTAGTAGTAGCACCCTGGTGTTAGGGTTGCTGCTGGGATGCATTATGGGGGTCTCTGGTGAGAATGGGAGGACATGGAGGATAAGGAGTCAGAACAGAGAAGAAGCATGGGTATGGTTTTTGCAGTGCTGCTAGTGGTGCATTTGTATGTTCCTCCACCATAGTCATTGAAACTAGAGCTTCCATCACAGTGTGATTTCCTCTATACTTATCTACTCTACCTACTTACTTAACTAGGAAAAATAATTTCTCATATATTAAAATTTAGGTATGTTAGACACAAAGAAATACATGGTGCAGTTAGTCCTAGTAAAGTTAATGGTGTCAAGCACGGTTCTTTTAAGAAAGCTGATTAAAACCAAACTCTTGCCTTTCACAAAATCTCTAATGGTGTTGCAGGTGCAAACTTCAGCATTTGACCCATCAGAAGACAAGGTATGAAGAGATAACCCAGGTTATCCACTCTATAAGGAGACAAATTAATACATATAACCAATACCCAAATATCAATATATAGCACCAAGCAGCTCTCAGAAATACATTCTAAAATAATTTATTAGTTAGGAATATGGACTTTCTGTGATATGCACAATCTCACAAAGCTTCAAAGTGAAGTAATAAAATGTTAGTAACCAAAGAACCTGCAGGACTCATTTCAGTAAGACTTTTTAAAAACAGAACCCATATTATAATCAGAAGGAATGATACAGTTATTTGATCTATTTCGAGAACAGTCAGCTCAAGGTCAATTACTGATCAAGAAAAATGAAGGAAAAGTAGGTGAGATAATTTTTAAGGTGTTTGAATTAAGACACAGACCCAACCTGTTTGAAAGGTAATTTATAAGAAATTACCTCAATTTACATAATTCAAGTGTTTTTACACTGTTACCTTGAAGGGGTTGATCTACATATGAATTAGAAAATACTGTTACAGATAATTTTCTCCCCAAAACACCCCAAATCAGAATTCACACATGGAAAACATACAGTGCAGTCTCCAAAATGGTACCATTTATTCCAAGCAGTGACTGAGATTCCTTTAGTGGGGAATTAGGCAGCCTGACACATTCTGGACTAGCTGAGTTCCTCTGGTTAATAACCAGAAGCCACCTGCAGAACTTCAGTAAGCACCCTTTTGTCCTCCTTTAACAAGCACACTCTCTCACGTACAGAATAGCAAGTTTCACAGAAGACAGCCACAGCTGTCTTCCCTTTCCCTGCAAATGAAAGGGTCTGCACTCCTGCTACGAAATGGTTATCAAATACAGTGTCAAAGCAAGTGTTTCCCCTCCATTGTAAGAGGCAAGCTGAATACTTTCTGCACAGCTTTCAGTGTCTTCAGACCCAAATGCAGCTGCACACACTCCAAACATTCTGCTGGCAGCTTCCTGTTTGCATTCCTGGGCTGGGGAGAAGTAGGACATTTCTTTCCAAGTCTGCTGCCTGCTTCTGGTTTTCCAGCTCTCTCCTCTGCCTCTTTCTTTGTTCATCCTTTAGGAAATCTTTGAGATTCATGAGCATAAAAAGAATCCCTTCCCTCTGAACTGTGCTTTTTAATTGGCTGGTTATTTCAGAAAGTGGGGACAGGGCAGGGCAGGAGGAATCAAGAGAAAACCCTGGTCACTGGGGCCGTGACAGTGCTCATTTACACAAACAGTTTTCTCATGCTAGACTGAACCCTCTGTGCACGTGTGTATGCGTCTGTGTGTGTGGCTTGCATGGAGATCAGTAAGCCAAGTACTGCTCGAAGATACAAATGCCATTGTCTCTTGCTAATACCAATGAATCAGGTTTTGCATTCACTACTGTGTTGAGAACTCTTTTTCTGGGTCTTTATACCCTCACCCACCCCATTCAGCAGTCCACTCTCTGCCCTCCAGGAGGACTCGCTAGAAGTCAGACATGCACATCTGAGGTCCAAATTGATGTCTGAATCAGTGCATGTGACTCAAGGATGTGGTATTGGGACTGACAGGCCCTGACCATCATTTCAGCTCTCACTGCAGCTATGAATACTGATGCTTTTTCCTTGTGGTAATTTTCCTTGTCCATTTTTGCAACCATGAGGGATCATCTCCTTTTCTCCCATCTTTTGTTCCTTCCTATTCCTTTCTTTGCTGCACCTCCTCATTAACATTGTTGTTAAATGTTTAAACCTTGTGCCTGCAACATCCATACAATGTTTTAAAATGGGAAAGGAGCTTAAATAATTTTGCAAGATCTTGAGGTTGGTGTTTGTTGATGATATTGCAGGCAGATCTTGACCAGTGGTGTGAATGTTTCTTTTATAAAGTGAGGACACCTAATTTCTGCCAGTCCTTGGTTTAAAAATGCGCCATCAGCAACAGCTTCCTAAATAAGCTTATAAAATAGACAGAGAAAAGCAACCAAACTGGTAGTCAGATGCGACTGAAGGGACAGCAGCACAACACCTGCTGTCCCTGTCCTGCTTTCAGGAAAAGGACTTCTGCCACGCAAAGAAGTCTCTGGAGTATGTGTGGCAGATAAAGTTACAGCAAATTGGAGGATCTTGTTTCAGCTAATGCTTGGGAAAAGGGTTGACCCAGAGAAGCTCTTCCAGGAGATATAGAGGATAGGCATGAAGACTGACTCTGGCACTTGATTTCAGTCAGAATTTCAGAATTATGCTTGAACAAGAGCAGTGTTAGGTGTCTAATCAAACGTAAATGCATGCACAAGTTCTCAGAGGCACTCCTGCACGTGAGCAGGAGCAGGGGCACTGTGGAGTATGGCTGTACAGACTCTTACAGCTCCAAATGCTCATTGTTGCTGCTTCATAACAGAGGTTGTTGTGTCCTCAGCACCTTGGGAAAATGAGGAGAAAATAACATATTTGTGTAACTGCTGGCAGGCTTTGCCATAGGCTTCATGTCAAAGCACCAGGGGAGTACCTAATCCCCTTAGAAATTCAAAGGCACGTGAAACATTCTGTCATTACACTGTCTTTCTTCTACTCATCTCTCAATCTCTGACTCTTCTGCATCCAGTTCCAGCTTCAGACAAGGGAGGCAGAGTTCAGTGTCTGAAAAAAAAAAAAAAAAGAAAGGCTACTTTCAACAACTGGCATTAATTAGATGTATGGGTCAAAGAGACAGTCTTTTTCCACTGCAGAAACTGCAGGGACACCCAGCAAGGGAACACAAGGGGATTCAGTCAGTCCTTACTCCTACCATAAACAATCAGTCCTGTACATG
Organism: Heliornis fulica; assembly: GCA_013399135.1. NCBI lineage: Eukaryota > Metazoa > Chordata > Aves > Gruiformes > Heliornithidae > Heliornis > Heliornis fulica. Next base: position 6,365 of record VXBZ01010278.1, read on the forward strand.
TGCCTTCTGTTGTGCAGGAGATCAGCTGAGAGAATTCCATCAAGATCTTCTGACTTTGAAAGTGGGTATCCAGAACCACAGGATCTTCATACACTTGTTTAGCAACAGTTAACTTAGGGGACATGCGCTGATTTATGCTAACTGATCTCCAGTTTGGCGAGTTTTACTAGGTCTCACTGAATTTAAAATAACAGAATCCAAGTAAACAACAAAACCAGCAACAGTTTTTATTCATGGGGAAATAAATCTCCCCATGAAGCTAAACTGTCTCAGCACCACCATTTTCTCACTGATTTAGCTAGTCAAATCATTGGCAAAGCATATCACTTCAGTGAAAAGGTTGGCTTTGATTTAGGGGTGTACTGCTAATCCAGAGGCAACACTGAATCCCATTTTTTCGTCAGCAGCATTGCACTCAAACAGCTTTTGGTTTAGAAGAAGAAAGTTAAACATGATTTGGTGAGTTGTAAGGTGAATGCTGATATGCTTCTGCAATCACAGCTCAGAGACAGCCGTCTGAGTTCCTGATGCTTTTGCATTTTGGAAGCAGTGAAGTGAGGCCTTCTGACAAAAATATCACTCAGTGTGTTTTTATTACCACATAATCCATGCATTTGCCACTTGTCCACATACCACTCCATAATGCAAACCTCATGTCATTCTGCTCTTTCCAGGTCTTGATTAACTCTAAAATGTCCAGATTTACAAAGTCAGTGGGAAATAGATACTTTTTAGTCAAGAACATATGAGAGGAGGGGAAAGGGGGAAGGGTGAAAGAAAGATCTTGAATTTCTCGCTGCTTGGAACTGATAAATTTAAATGTAAAATATGGAAAATATTGTGCTTCCTTCGATAACTTTTGTGTGTACAGATGAAACATCACTTGGTATTATACACCATATGAGAAGATATGAAGAACAAAATCATTACAATAGTTCCCTATTGTTCTGGGCAGCCAATGGTGTCAGTAGCAAGTTTTTAAAAATTATTCTATTATCTGGAGAATGGAGAACCAAGATTTCTTCTGTTCTTTGAGTTTACTGGGTGAACACTGATAAAAGCAGTTGGCTTAATTTTTAAAAAACTGCTCAATCAGGTAACCTCCTAGTAAACTGTTTGGGTTTGTTTTGCTTGGTTTGTTTTTGGTTTTAGGTGGGTTTTTTTGTTTGTTTGTTTGTTTTCAGAAATGCAATAATAAGACAAGTCTTATTGCAGCTTACTTCCAAAGCCACACAAGAGCAAGCCTCTTCTTAAACAGAAGACCACAGGGCTAAGAATTGAGAAAGTTCATTTGATGGAAGGCTTAGTAAGATTATTTTCACAAAAGTAATTAAAGTTTCCATCTCTGTATCGGCAAACTACTTGACTTTTCTGAGACATGACCCTATTCTATATGTGATCATCTAAGACATCTAGAAGTTATGGAGAGTACCCCAGAAGATGTGGGATTCTGCATGGAGATATTTTTATTTTCTTGAGTTTTTAGCTCAGATTGAGAGTTCACAGAATTCACCATGGGGGATCATGAGGAACAATGACCTCTATACCTACTTTCTTCAAGGATATGCAATACTTGGATGAATTAGCACTACACTAAAAAAGGACCACAGTTTGGACTTTGATCCAAAAATAGCAGTAAGTTTCCTGTTGACCACTTAAGTTTAGTCACTATAGGATTTCCTTGAATCTCATCAAGGAAAACACAGCGGATAGTCTTGCTCATATTACAGCCACTATTAAACAAAACAAGTTAAATTTCTATTATGTTATAGCAATGACCTTAAGTGTGAAAAATTTTCCTGAAAATATTGTGCAGTCCCATCTGTTATAAGATGCTTGGCATGATAAAAATCTGGAAATTTGCCATTAAGCTACAATAAGTCCAGCAAGTAATGCTAATAAGATTTGAACATTAACTCACCAATGGAGAATGCCAATGCTTTCGTAGGATCATCAGTGTAATGGATTCTGGCATTCCCCTCTTATCATCTTTACAAATGTCACTTTCATTCTATTGTAAATTAACCCAAATTTCTTCCAAAGCTCCAAAATAAGGCTTGCTTGTGAACAACCAGCCCCATCTATTTTGCTGCTGAATACACTACAGCAGGAAACATGAATGACTAATACACAGACAAAACATTAAAGATATATATTGGACATTACCTAATAATTTCACAGACTTGATAAAATATTACCTTAGACTTTATTTTCTACCAGTGTGAAAAAGCATACAGAGATACAAAATGTCCCAAGTAAAAGGCAGCAGAGTTCTTCAGTTAATTGATCCAGTTAACACAATATGCTGGATTCTGATTTGATATAAATTAGTAAAGGGGCCTTAAAGAGAAAGACACAACACCACTATACACTACTGATGGATCTGCCCTTAACCCTGCCCATCTAATATTGGAGGATTTTATTGCTTCCTAGAGTGTAGTCTCCCATCCCTTTATCAATTATTCATTCTGGAGCACAACCTTCTCTATGTAGTAGCAAGAAAATCTGTAGGTTACATCTGATTTACTCTTTTAACAAGTTTACTCCAGTATCAAGTATTTAAATTGGCCTCACTGTGCTTTCATATGTTACAGACATATATCAAAGCAATTTGTGCAAATGCCAGCTGAGCAGCCAGCTATATGTATCATGTATTGAGATTACACAGTTCCAAATGGCTTTGTGAAGCAAACCTTTCATGAATAAATCAGGAAATACCCTGATGCATGCTTTATGTAGAGCAAGGTATTCTATTTAGGTCACAGGAAGGTTCTGCCAGGTTTGCTAAAAAGAACAAATCCCCAGTGTGTACTCTCACTCCAACACTTTTCATAACACAAGCAAATATTCCCACTCAATCACTACTGTGCATTTGCGATTGCCGATGACCCTGCACTTGCTAAGTATTGGCTTGATTGCTTGAAACTGAAACAGATTGCAAACCAGAAGGAAAACTGCTCTGGTACCTATGGCTGCTCCATTCCACGAAAGGATTGACAGTACTAAAAAGAACAAATTCAAATTACAACCCTGCCTTTTTTCTTGCAAGAATGAATCTAGAACATGCACCTTTTCCAAAGAGCTGCAAAAAAGGGTGAGCAGCAGGCAGGCATAACATGTGATGCAAAGTTCTCGTGAAGCTTGTGGTTCTTCTCCAAGGAGGTGAAAGATAGATAAGAATCATCCCATTAAGTGCAGAATATCTAAACAGCAAACCCAAGCTATGCAGTCATCCATTTCCTCTGCCTTCAATTCAAGATGCTGTTGTCACTCTAATCACGCTTTCTTCAGTGGAAAAACCTATGATAAGGTCCCAAGCATAAGGATTTCCAGATTTCCAGACAGACTGAAATGATGTTATCTAGAGCAGAGGCACAAGAAACGAAATGCAGAGATTGCTTTGCCTTTGAAAGATCTGGCAACAGACAGGTAAAATAGTTTTTGGAAAAAAAAAAACCCTCCATAAACCAACAAAACAAAACCTAAAAGAAAACAAACACGAGAAATTCTAGCAAAGTTAAGGGGAAATAAAAATGAGAACAATACTACCAAAAATACCAGAAAAGTTTATTTTTGCGGAGGAGTAACAGGTCATCACTTCAGATCAATGTGATCAATTAATGCCAACTTTATTTCACTCCAAACCCAATATTTGTATGTTCCTTTTTCCCAGTACACAAAGCACACCCCCTAACAGTCTCTTCTCATACGTTAAGTATTGTGGTGAGACCTGCTTGCTGATTGGTGCTTCATTATCTTTTTCCACGTTCTTTACATTCTTCTTTTCTTCTTGCTTGATAAACAACCATCTTGTTTATGGCCCTAACAGCCATCTCAGCAAATGCTGGATTGATCTCATGTCTGTCACCTGTTAAAATCCTCCACAGTTTATTCTTCAAAGACGTGGTTTCAAAAGTAGGGTCTCATGAAGGGTTTTCACACAATACTCCCACCAGTGGTTACAGAAACATTCCCAACCACCAATGAAACTTTCACCAGTGGGTAAGGACAAAGACTGGCCCTTTGCATGATGCTGCTTGTACTCTCCTTCCTAACTCAGCTACCACCCACCAGATCCAAGAAGCTGCACATCTCCAACTTGTGCAACATGCCACCCTCCTCTCCTGGGCATCCTTCATGACTACTTGCTATCCCCTTTTCTCCCCTTCCTTCTTTCCTCCTCTCTACCATTATCCTGATTGCACAACACGTTAGCAGCCTCTACTGCTAGCTCCCCATGCTCCTCGCTGGGGCTGAGTGGGGAAGAGAAGCAAGGTGGGACTGCAGTGACTGAGCAAAGATACTTTTCTCTGCCTCAGTTTCCTCCCAGTAAAATGCAAGTTATGCTCACTTCTGTAAAGTACTTCAAAGTCTTTTGATGAAAGAGGCCACATAACACCCAAGCATCACAATTAATAAGCTCCCAGTCCCCTTGGAGAACTTTCCCTGCTTCCATACCCCATCAGGGCTTTCCTGGACCCCAGAAAGAATATTATTTTTTTCCCATTGGTGAAGAGGTATCTTACTACCTTGTTGCAGCAGTTGGTTGGCTTGATTAGCATAGTCCAGCCCTGAAAGAAGGTATTGAAGTAATTCAGACTGCTTTGTGTAAGTGCAGTACGCTGCTTTCAATGCTATTTGCCAAAGCTTTCTTCTTGTTTGGAAATTTGTTGGCCTGTCTACATAAGAAGTATTGAAATAGATTAGTTACTAAAACAGCACAGTGGCCTGTGGAACACCTCCCTTCAACTAATGGGAAATCTTCAACCAGTGGCACTTAGAGCAGACAGTAAATAAGTCCAGGACATGTTCTTAACTATTCCAGGCTCTTTTTAGATCACTGTGTAGAACAGCAAGGGAAAACTGCTCTGTACAATTTATGTCTGATTCATGCCTTTCATGCTTTTCCTTAATGTAAATTCAACCTGGATCAAGTCTGAGGACATCATCAAGGCTGAAAACAAAAAATAAACCTAGTGGAGGCAGAGACAAAACAAAGAAAAAGTAAACCCTAAGGATATTAAGAAAGAAATACAAGGGGAAAAATATGAAATTTGACACTGTTAAAAATAAGCCAGGATGAAAAAATTTACAAAATGGATACAATTAGAGTGACAGTACCAACGTAGGCATAAACCTGATATTAAAATTAATTTACTTTTATCATCTTTCACCTCAGAACCAATGGGGGTTCCTATCATACTCCATGATATAAATCGGGCGGAGAGGGGTGCGGGAAACAACAAAAGAAGTTTTCTTGCAGAATCCTTGTTTTTATTTTAAATTAAGATGTTCAGGTCTTTTTCTTCGTGTCTCCAGATCATACTTGGGAAATGTCTTCAAGCCTCGCTGTTAACAGTAGGTGCTAAAAACTTGCCTGTTTCGGAATGCAAGCCAAGATGCTCAGGTTTCCAGGAAGTGAATCTTTACAAGAAACACCAAATATCAGGAGACTGAAGTCACTAGTGCCAACAATGCTGCATGTTAAGATTTTTTAAAAATTAATATGATCCTGGTCGGGCAGGGAGGTTGGACTAGATTACTTTTCAAGGTCCCTTCCAACTCCTAACATTCTGTGATTCTATGATTCTGTGTGATTAGTAAATGGTCCCAAACTATATACACTGTGACTGAAAAATACTCTTAGCACATTAATATTCTCACTAATGATTAGCAATTTGTATTCTAATGGGGCCTGTAGGACCCAGCCAACATGGAGCTCCCATTGTTCTAAGATGATGTGTGCACACAGTGGGATGTCAAGCAGACTCACGGGTAATCAAGGCAGGCTGGGAGTCAGAAAGAAACCAAGGCACCCAAGTGGTTGAAATGTCTTGCTAGAGAACACACAGCAGGTCCATATTCCAGTCTCATGGAGTCAAAAAATAAATACATGCAGATTTTCAGGCTCAGGAAAGATTTTAATTACTGTCAAACCAAACTAAGATGAAAAGAATGTAGGCTAAGTGTGTATATTCTTCACAGATAAGTTGAACACCAGCTGAGATGAGGAACAGAATTCCCCCAGGAGTAATTTCTTGTTAATTGCACAACTTCAGGTGCTTTCTTGGAAGTCCTTATAAATTGCAGACATGAATTGTTACAGGAGGGTCACAGCTCCTTCTGAAGTGTCAAACACTGCTTACAGTGAAGGATACAACAGGGAGTATTGTCTATCTATTAACATGTCTTAGAAACGTCAAAATGCCTGTGAAAAGCTATGCAATGCTACTGGCAGATCTCTCTCTTGCAACAAGACAAGACTTGCATTTGCGTAACAGGCCGAACAGCCCTGGTTCAGATCTCTTATTCCACACAGATTTTGTAATCCTGCCTGTAAACTACATGAGAGTGGGTGAAGGCCATACAGACCATGCTAATCAAGGAATAGCTGAATAATGTATCAAGAGATGACGCAACATACATTTTAAATATATATACCTCTGAATGTTTAAATTGCACACTCTCTCACATACACACAGAACTGTATTTTTTTAGCAGGGCTGACAGCGCAGTACTTTTTTCTAAGAAAGAATATAAATTCCAGTGTATTTAAAAACACTATTATACACTTCTTTATTAATATACACTTCTGTTAAAACTTTCAGAAAAGTATATGGGATCAGTCATTCCTCCATACTTCAGAGATATTTTTAAGGAATTGCTAGGAATTCACTTGTTGAGTTCTTTCGAAGATATCTTTTGTCTACAGCTTAACTGTGTTGGTCTGGCTGCTTTTTTTACTGTGTGCATTGTTTGTGCTTTCTCTAGTTCAACACAGGAAGCCAGAGGACTGTCTTCTTCTCAGCCTCGCATAAGGAAGCAGCAGGTATGTGCATTTGTATCTCACAGCAAGGGCAGATCAACATATAGATGTACTTCCCATGTGATTTTATGCCTTTTAAAAGCCCCTTGTCCTCACACAGTTTTTGTGTCCTCTGATGCAGGTACAAGCTACTTATTTCTATAAACCTAATGAATGTTCCATAAGTGCAAAAGTTCTGACTTTGTTTTTTATGTTGGATTTTATGACCACTGAACTGAGATACAGAGGCTGGAGCTACACCTGTCCATATTGTTTATCAGTGGGATGATTTTAATAATTGGTGATATTAATGTTAGATAAAAATGAGGATGGCTTAGGAATGACAAACAGGCATCTTTTCCAGCATATGTTAGAGCTTTCTAAATTGGAAGCTATGTGTGAAGCACCATGTCTATCAAAATTTCCTTCATTTTGATATTCAGTTGCTACTTTGCATGGAGTGGACAGAGACCCTGAGTGTCACAAGGAGCAAACACTCTTTCCTTTCCCCAGACTGGCTTTCTGGTGAGATAAGGAGTGGTTTCCCATGAGAAAATGTGCTGGATAGACACAGGTGTTTTCAGCAGTCAAGTGGGGTCCAGCTAAGCTAATCTGGGGTGCATGTGAATTCCTTCCTCCCTCC
>VXBZ01010282.1:0-34162 GCA_013399135.1 Heliornis fulica
TCTATGATTCTATGATAATATATCTGAAAGTAAAATTAGACTTCCTATCTAAAAAGAGGGAATTTTTTACTTCAAAACTGTTGTGAAGTGAGTTACAGAAAAACAATTTTTATCAGAGAAACTGAGGGGGGCACACAAGTTAAAACCAGCCCTCAGTTTTCTATGTTACTGTTCTCTATTTGATACCAGATTAATATTTGCATATAATTTTCTGCAAAATACCAGAATAACCTGACCTGTCAGATGTAAAGTGAGATAAAACCTCTTCTGCAGTAACAATTTTTCATATATTTATTATGCCTTCTGTAACTTTTCTTTTGCAATTTTTATAGTCACAGAATTCACAACAGTGTAATTTTTTTTTTGTTAAAAAAAACAAAAAACAGAAGTGCAAGTGAGGATGTAAATTTCAAAGGAATAACAAAGAACATATTTTTCTTTATCTTTTCATGCCCTTATTTCTGTTACTGCTTTAGTAACTTGTAATATAGCCTATTAAAAAAATATCTGTGACACACCACCACCTTTAACCAATGTTAAGCTAGGAAATATAAAACAGCAGCAGTGAGTTTTCTTCTCCAACAGACTTTCCATACAATGTCAAATATATTCATTAGCACCTATATTCTACACGCTGAGTTACAATACTCAAAAGCCCTACCTGAGCACTTCCAGTAACTGGAGTCTAAGTTTTCAATGTTGAACATCACTCATGAAACAGAAACAAGAGTGCAGAGATACATCTACATTAGTCTAGTAGTCTTCAGTTCAGGGGGAATCCACAGAAGGTATGAAATAACTGTAGCCAGGGACCCATGATCCACATGATAGGCATTCTATGAGTTTCACTTTTTCAACATCAAGCCTATCCCTGCAGACTGAATCCCCTTAGGCAGCTGAAGGAAATTTTCTGATTTAGCTTCATTCAAAAGAAACCAAACAAATTCCCACCAGAACTATGACAGGACAAAAACACACAAAAAAACCCAAAACCAAACAAACCAACAAAACAAAAAAAAAGGAGTTCAGTGGGGACAATAGGGAGATGTGTTCTTCCAAAAAAGTCAAACTACTTCTCCTAATAACAATGTTAACATGAATAATATCCATACATTTAATAAAAGAGAAACTCATTTCCATTCTGCAGTCTGTAAGTTCCTAATAATCCTTTGACATATGATGCAGAACATGGGAATGCAAAATACTCTAAGATAGGGCAATATTATTACTAAAAACAAAAAATAATTTTTAAAAAATAATCTTATGATACAGAAACTGATACAGAAGAATCTATGGGTGTTCTGTATAATTTAAAGCAGAATGCCTGAAAAAATTCTGAATGTTATAAAGTGGGTTTTAAATGTATTTGAGTTTATTTGCACAAAAAGTTCACAGAGAGGTGGAACTGAAAACAAAGTAAAGAACGTACACATTTCTGGAAGACACTGTTTCTAGAAGACAAACCATATTTCCAGTAACTCAAGACAGTTACATCTAGTATCTTTCCCAGTGCATAAGCTGTAACAGAATGATAGAACTGCGCACATATAACTGATAACTTGCAAAAGAAGAGGATACGTTACACTATATTTAGTTTTCAGTAGATACACTACAGAAATTCAAAGGACAGGCAAAACAGGCACACTGAAGAAAAAGCTAGAAGCATACTGCCTCATTTTAGAGCATACCATGTATTTGCCAGTTGATGCTATTAATAGTGAATAACTCATCTGTGGGTGATGAACCTAGAAAACAGAATCTATATATAGTATAATGCATTGGACAAAGGTAATACAAGTTAATCAGATGAAGATTCAATAATGAATTGGTTTACGCTATCACTTACCACTTATGATTAAAGTGATTATAGCTGCACTTATTAATAAAAAGTACAAAGAAGCTGCACGATCTGTTGTACAGTGGCAAGCTCTCAGTAAAAAAAAAATAATTCATTGTTTTCAGATTTTTAGCACCTAAAACCCAAAGTTCAATACTCAAATCCTTTATTGTTTTGCTCACTAAACGAACTTCTACACATGCTTCTTTAAAGTCAGCTCCACTAATGCAGGTACACATTCTTGGAGTCTATCGTGGCCTACAAATCTGCAAAGGATGCTTCCTTTCCTATATAAATTATATCTGTTGAACCACTCCCAAACGTAATAGTCAGAACTTCCCTACCATACCTATGTTTGACTTTCATTTAAACTGAAACAAAAAGGATAAAAACAACCAATAAAATGACCAATTTTAACTACCTATCCTACTATGGAAGCCTTTAGAGCAAATTATCCAAAAAGCTGTAAGATGGTACTCTCTAAATTCTTAAAAAAAAAAAACAAAACAACAACAAAAAACAAAAACAAAAAAAATTAAACACAAAGCCACACACAGAAAAAAAAAATAAATAAAACACTCCCTGTTATGGATTTTCCCTCCCCCTAACCCCCACTCCAAGTTGTTTGTGTCTCTGGTGATCCTGAATGTGAGTACAGTTTACTTACACAATTTGCTTCTTTGAAATCCAATGTTCCAATTTCTACATTTTATTCTAGAGAAGAAATGTGGTTTTGGTCTGTTCAATTCATGTATGTGTCCATGAACAAAGCCTTTATTAAAGGTTAAAATCAAAACAAAACCACCAAAAAAACTATGCCATGCTTTCAACCCACTAAAAGAGGCCCCTGATCATCAGAAAGATATAAGCCCAGCTAGAAATAGCTGAAGGTAGCTATTTGTTAGCTGGGTAAGTTACCAGTTGAGCATCTTGATTTTGTGGTAAAGTTGACTTCTGTGGTACCCTTGAGATCAGACATGATAAAAGCAAAGCCCGAGTACCCTTGGACTTTCTGTGATCATAAACACATCTGAAAACACTGTGGATTTTTCTTTTATTGTGCCTTAGCTTTGAAGAACCTCTTTAATAACTCCATTATGTAGTAGTTCAAAAGGAAAGGAAGATGGAGAGGGACAGCTTTACTGGTCACTACATCAAGGAACTGCTTCTCACTTTTCCATGGAGTCCTCCCTTTCACCCAACGCAAACTGATTTTTACCCTCTCCTTCCACTGACAGCAAAAGGAGAAGGGTGTTATGTTATTTCAAGAATGAAGAAGTCAACCAGCCAATCATTCAGGAATTTTAATTTCCCTAATAAGCTGCACTATATTATTACAGACATTTCATGTATCTACGCATCATAAATCAAGCTTGTTGGATATGAAAGCTGTCAACAAGAACTTCATTTTCATCATCACTATGACCTGGCAGTCCTATAACTTACAATGTACTCTTAAAAAAAAAATCATAAAATACGCACTTTCTTGGTAACATATGTACAGATAATGGCCAAATTTACCCTTTTATGTTTCTAACTAGAGAAATCATAATAAAAGGCTAAGATTTCACACTTAACGAATAATCTTTAGTCTTTTAAACCCTAGACAGCAGAAAAAAGTTCTTGCTGCAATTTTTACTCCAATTTACTGAATTTTAAAATCCTACATTTCAAGTTTTGTTCCATTGTTTTGTTTTGGTTTTTTTAATTAATCAATCTAATTGATTAGTAATGCCTATACTGATCTATTCCACTCCATGATCTTCCCATTTTTGCTCATGGCCATGATTATTAAAGTTGGAGCTACAAATCCAGAGAAGTGACACGTGGTCCTCAAGATCGCCTATAAAACGCATTTCTAGACTAAACAAGGCTGATTAGAGTGAAAAAATTTCTTTATGCATTCTTCTGTGAATGTTCCTCAGACTTTCCCTATTAGGGTCTTCAGCCATTTCTGTTAGAAGTCTTTGTCCATAATAGATTCTTCCTTTAAGTTTTGCCCTCATTGCACCAGTATTTCTTCTCATCAGCACAGAAGAAATTGGGCAAAATGGACTTTTAAGTGCTACAGTCAGTAAAACTTGTTTTCATCCCATCAATGAGATTTCACATGAGGGAGCAGGAATGTGGATGTAGAAGTAAAAGAAAAGAAGCAAATCAGTGAGCTGGACTATAAATAAATGAATTTTATGGTAACATAAATATTTATTTCCCTTCTTTCCCACCCAAGAAGAAACAAAAAAAAATCTAATCAGCTTCAAGTAATATCAATTGAAAAAGTTGTCAAGAAAGAAAAAAAACATTTCATTTTATTTCAGTCACTGCTCCATTTTGAGCGGTCACATTGAAACCTGACCACAAGGTATCCAAAGTCTGTTTCCCCAATGGCTTGTTTATGCACTTCACAGCCACCCACCGACTTGAGCGGGCACCTGATTCACCCACCTTCCCCAAAGCACTCTTCCCCAGCAGCACCACCTCCCCCACAGCCACACAAACACAGCTCACAACACACTCTAGGTAAAAGAACACACAGAAGCCAAAAAAAAAAACTAGAAAAAATAAATTAGTACAAAAACTGATAGGAAGTTGCTCAGTTCCCTATTAGATAGGATCTGTAAGGACTAGTTGCTGAAAATAATCCCTTTCTTTGAGCCTCTGTGCTCAAATGCAGGAACTGCTGATTAATAGTCTACAGTCCCTTTCTGACCTTACAATCTAATACTCTAAAGCAGGCACTTTTCTCCCTGGTGCCTGAAAATATGTTCTAATACCAAATGTCGAACCAATTGATACAGCATTCAGAAAATAAAATAGTTTCATTACTACATACCCCACAAGTATTTGTATTTGAATAATAATGTTAATATTAGAAAAACTATAGCATAATCACTTGTGCTTCATTACACCACCTTACTGTAGCTGTAGAGTATTTCAATTTGATACAATTATGGAGACAGTTAGCACTTTGAAGCAAAAAACAATTTTTCAGTTTATGCACAAAGCCATTTTTTACTTCCCTGTTGGCTGTGCCATTGGAAATATTATTAAATCTCAAATCAGTCATGTACAATAAGAAATCTCAATGTGACAGTTAAAAAACCCATTTTAAACATCTTTCAACAGAAAATTATTCAATCATATTATATTTTTAGTATAGACTCAAGGGTGGCAAGTGGGTAATATTGCAGACAGAGCCCAAGCTCCCCTAGAAACACTTTTCACACTAACATATATTCAAATTCAGTCATGCCTCGGAAAGTAAATTTACAGTCAGTATCGTAACTACTTTTGTACTCATTTGATCTTGGAATGAAGCAACATAACATAGATTATCACAGATTTTCTGGCTTCCCTACAATCCACAGAGAAGGTTGCTTGGGGTTTGGTTTGTTTGGGTTTGTTGCCTTTTTTTTTTTTTTTGAGGGTGTTGGGGTTTAATATAGATGCAACTCAAAAAAGAAAAAAAAACCAAACAAACCAAAATCCAACACCATTAGAAGTTTTTCCCTGTGTCAACACACAGCTTTCCTTTCTGATTCTTTCCCTAATGAATGCACATAAAATTATTCATTAAGCTAAAGTCAGCCTCGGTGACTACTTGGCAGTTGGTTATACTAGTTTAGATCTTCTATTTCCCAGTTCACAAAACAAGCTAATAATTGTTTGTAAGAACTTTTAAAACTAGACTTATTTTCAACAAATACAAGAAAAACACAGGTGGTATTTCAAAAGGTAAAAACTGATGGTGACACACCTCAGCTAACTATGAGAAAATGACTTTTTTTCTAAGTTTCCCCAATGATTCTTTTTCTCCCCTTCACCCATTATTTACCAATGCTTTCAAAAGCAGCAGTTTTACACTGATGAAAATGACTATTTAGGGCACAAAGAAACATCTGTTCAAGAACAGTTGCAATGGACTTTGGGGAAGCAGCAGATTTAAAGATTTAAAGAAATAGAATTGACCAAAATAACACTCAGCCTGCTATTGGTTTCCCAATTCAACTTGAACTTGAGAAGCCATTCTGCGTATACTGAAATGATTGTTTTGGGTTAAAATCACCAACTGTTGTGAGGGACAAAGCCCTAGACAATGCCCTAAGACACAAAAAAGGGAAGTCATTGGAAGGGAGGCCAGGTGTCTCTTCCTGATGTGCCCAAAAACCACAGTATGGCAGTGTCTCAACCACTCCTAGAGCTTGGGTCCATAAGCACAGGAATGTACAAACCAGGGAGGGGCTCATCCTACTGTAACTACCCCTCTCAGCTGGTCCAATGCTGTTGCATCCAGGAATGGCGATGCCTATCTCTTTCTACGTTTCCACAAAATGTCCAAGTAACACCAAGCCTACTTTGATTCTCCATAAAGCCTCATAGCTCAAACAGATCTAATCACAAGGGTGCCAAGGTTAATAATACATTTGCCCTCTCTGTTCTGATTAAACTCGATGTTTGTGTTTGGAGCTGGACTGTTGTCCCACCTTAGTCCCAAATGAGGGGAATTGGAAATCACTCACTCTCCCCTCCCCACAGGCAGGACATAGGAATTGTATACAGATAGAATAGAGGACCCACTTATCTAGCAGAAAGGGGACCTTCTCACTATAATCTTGTATAAGTAGGAGCTGTTGTGATGTCCTTGCCACTGAGAAGACTCAGCTCAAAAGCAGGGATGAGAAAGGGGTCTGGAAGAAAGGCACTTCGTGAATATCTCTCCTGCCAGGACCAATCACCCATCCTTTATTTTATAGGATGTGTCATACAGTGATGAGAATAGTATGTCCTGTGTCAAATCAATGAAGCAAGCACTTTGTCCTGTGCTTCAGCAACCATCGTGAAAGATTAATCTGCACAGCGTGTAACTGCTCTTCAGTCCAATTATATTCCCAGGGAGAAGATCCTTGATGGTGTCTCAACTCCAGGCTGCACAGGCAAGGGGCACCTCTACGCAAGCTGGGGCCAGCTGAGATGCTGTAGCCCCAGACAGAGCTGGAACCAAGGCTTACAGGCTATCCCACCTTCATGCAGAATGCTACAGCGATCTCAGGTTTATTCTCTGAGGATTTATCACATTAGTTAGGGTGACTGAGTCAAAATAAATATTATTTCAACAATTCCTGATTTTGCTTACCACATTTGCCTACAACAATATTCACTAGTGAGAGGCTGAAGGTACAGTGCAGTTACTAACACACAATTCTGTCATCCTCAGTAGCTGAGGCAGCTGAACATCTTAAAAAGAAATCCCTAAATTATTATTCACTAACCAATTGAATATTACCCTTTTCAATGAGTGTGACACACGCAAATTTAGAGATTGCTAGCACATAAAACTGGCACAGGAACAGTTTCATAGTCTGGACATAGTATTACTGCTTGAAAAAAAAAACTAACAAAACAAAATCTTCGTTTTGTTAGGTGTTTAGATAAGTAGATAAGTTTTTTTAGATAAGTAGAAGTGTCCAAAAAAGATCTTTAGACACTTCTACTTATCTTCTGTGCTGTCATATATAAGTTTCTGAAGTTCAAAGGCAACTACTTGTGCTTCAGTCAGTGAAATCTAGTAAGTTTTTTTCCTCCCATTTCTGCATTAAACACTAGGCACATGGTATTGGATGGAAAAATGGTAACTCAATCAAGCAACCTGGAGAGAACATTGCAAAAGAACATATTCACATACCACTGCTTATAAGATAACTTTCTGGTTGTCTACATACCATAGTATGTGGACATACTATGGTATGTAGACGTATCGTCATATTCCCTTTTAATGAGCTGCCCATTCATGACAGTTGATGACTGCTACCAAACAGGTAAAGTATTGTTGTACAAACCCAGATCCTGAATTTCTACTACCAGACACTTGCTGATAATGCTAACGTATGGTGGTTTGTACTTTTCCTCTCATATTCTTCCCATTCAGGGTGAACTTTATCCTCATTAATATGAGTCATCTGCCTCCTTGATTTGCCCCATCTGCTCTGCCACTGTCAACTTTGGAATGCTTTTCTATGACTGTAGGGAAAGATAACATGCCAATGCTTTTATAAAAATTGATTCAAAGTAATTCAGGAATAAGAAATCAAAAGTGTACACAAATGGTGTGTGAAAAAAAGTAATTGTCAACTCTGGAAAGAATTTAAACTGATTTAAAACATGAGATTTCCTCTGGTTATTAAATCTTACAATGCAATTGACCAGATCTCAATTTTTAATTATTTTTTAACATGTTAGTTAACATGCTCAACTACAGTCTATTTGATCGCATTATTCCCTCTTTTTTTTTTTCCCGATTTCTTTTGCAGGCCCTAAAATGCATTCCCTTGCCACACCATAATCCTGGATGAAGACTCTGAGAACAGTCACTACCATACCAGTGAAGAAAGACCCTTCAGACAAGCCTTCGGGTTGTCTCCGTTTCTGACACAGGAAAGGGAAACTGCTCGTCTGGAGCAAATCACCCATCGCGTCTCTCCAGCACAAAAGTGAATTGCTGTTTCTGGCATCCCGGGAGCCAGGCAGGTACCTCCTTGCCATTGCTGCTGCTCCCACTGCTGCATTATTGACCAGCCAAAGGCAAACACCGACACTACCTAGCTGAGAATAGTTAAGTTTCATCAGTTCAAAACCCAACAAAAAACACTGCTCATATAAAATCTGTTTGTTACTGTGGTACAGTAGTGGTAATTCTTGTGACGTGCCATTTCAAGAGCAATAGGTGGGCCAGAAAGCCTACATTCTCCTTTCACTGACTGTAAATGCACAGAATGGAAGAGCCACTTAAAATAATTGGGAGTTGAATCTTTTTAGAAATTTACCACTTCTATTTTAATATACAAACTGTCCTTAAAGAAGACAACAATGAAATGTTGACTGTTAATTTACAGAAGCTTCTAATCAATGACATTATTTGTACTGCTACTGATGCTTTTTAAATGAAAAACTTACAAACTATTATACTTGGTTTATCAGTTCAACCTTTTTTCTATCATGTAACTTAGTCCATAAGTTTTGATCAGCATTCATATCTCAGGAAAAAAAAAGCAACAGCCACAACAACAACAAAAAAAAAACAACAAACTTTCTGCACAGTTTCATGAGAGGAAGGATTGTCCTTTACAGGAACCGTCAAAATGGAAGCCCAACTAGGTTATGCACCACTTCTAAGGAAGGAAGACATTTAGGAGTTTAAAGTAGATATTTTTTTCAAGCTTTTCATATCCACTCTATCACAATAAATGCCAGCTATGGAAACGTAATTTGGTAGACTTCTATCATGTATATACTAGAAATTATCCACTCCCACTTTCTCTGGTAGACAGTAATTCTATTACACCAGAAATGGATCATGTTAGAGCAGGACCTGAATTAATTTTTTTGCCCCCCAAAAGAACGCTGAATGATGTCTGCATACGGATCTGTACATACTGTCACTTCTTCAAGGTGTAAGGCCTTCCCCTTTTGGAGATGCTCCTCTAAGTGAGAATAACCAAAACAGCTGCTTTCCAGGCAGAGACACGATGCTTCCATACATACAACCATCGCTCTATGCCATCAGCATCTACATGCTATACAGACATCAGTTCTATTTCCACTTCAAAGTATATGCAATTATCATGTAAAGCAAAGATACTGCTGCTCAGTACCACAGTACCGCCAAGTCCAGATGGTTGTTACTAAAGGGCTTATGCTTAGCTGATGGCAAAAAACAAAGCCGCAGCATGCCTCGAATACTTTGCTGCTCTGAGAGCTTCCCAGGGAATGTAACAGCAATGAAAGTAAGAGTTCCTCTTCTGCATCTGGAATCTCTTCCTTAAAGCATTCACCGTGTCACCTCCCATCCCACTGCTTTCTCCCCCATCACCACACCACCTCCATTGTTTCCACCCCACAAAAGCTAGCTAACACAGCACACAGGGGCATTCGGACACTCTGTAGTGCCAGGAACTTGCCACCACCTAGCCCTGTCCACAGTCCCTCCAGGTACTCACCCAAGTGCAGCCCTGATCGTCTTCTGAACAGTCTGTATGCAAGATCCTTTCTTGCTAAGGATTGTCAGTAAGCACAGGTTGCACAACTACCCATGTCCCTGAGACACATGGGACTTGAAAAGTCACAACGAACTTGAACCATCAGCTGAGCATATACACCCCCTACAAAGTCCTTCTGAGGCTGTAGTGGTGACTCAGAACTAGCCGAGGATGCTCTACCAAGCTGCACAAGGCATATCCTACTGACTCATCCAGATATGACAAAACAACACAAGAATATTCTAGACAGAAAGCCATCAGCACTTAACCTGGGAATTCAACTACAATTTAAGAGATCATGTCCAAAGCAAACACACAGCTACTCACTACTTCTGGAGGTGTTTACACACAGCAAGTGTTTTGCATTTCCCTCATTAGCTACAGACACGCCTCTGAATGCATTGAGGTTTTAGTGCCACATGCTCACTGATTTGCTCAACATTTGATTTGCATTTAAGTCCAACTTAAAAGCAAAAAATAAGGCCCTTCGCCACCTAATTTCCTCAAGGGAATCAAATTAATAATTCTTAGCACTAAGGACACAGAATAGTAGAATTCACAGGATATGTACCCACAGCCACAGAAAGCCAGAGGGGAAGCTAAAAACACAGATTAAACACCTACCTCCAATTCCCTTCTTGAGAAGGCTTGAATCCAAATCAGATCAAACAAGAAAAAAACATTATTTTCTGAAAATCCTAAATTACAACTTTCAAGAACATCCAAAACCAGGTATTTACCTGTAAGCTCTGATCAAAACACATGCAGAAGAGGAATAAAGACTTGTCACTTGCTGCAACCTCTGTAGGACTGCCTATACTTCCTTTCCACCCATCCTTCACCTTGTCAAGGAAGTATTCTCCTCCTTTAATTTCTGTTAACCCCTTTATTTAAAGGGGCCTTTTTCTATTTAGTGCCACATCACAGCCACAATCTTAATTGTCCTGGGAAAAAGCAGCTATTCTACTCCTGCACAAGCTACTGAGTACTTGTTTTTACACCTCCTGGCTTTGCTTTCTGGCAGCAATTTCTGACTCTAGCAATACGGTCTAAAGCCAGAAACAGAGTTGGAAAAGAGCAAAAATTTAACGTCTCCAATTGTGATGCTAATTGGAAACCAGAAAGAATTGTCTTTCTTTGTAGGCCATGCCATATTTTACATGTGAATGTAGCAAGCAGATGGATGTGAGCAGATCCCCCTGTGACTTCCCAGCTCTATAGCAAGGAAAAGAAAATGACTGTGCAGAACAGTGTGAGTAATTAGGAGCCTTAATTAGAAAGAAGAACTATGCTTCAGGCATCCATATAATTTTGCCTGGTTTCCATTAGGAAATGTGTCTTCCAGTGTTCCTCTAGGTTGTCCTCAAACAAAGCTTTCTGCTTTTGAATGCGACTATTAAATGAAATTACTGTATATTTAAGACTTAAATCTTATTTCAACACATTATTTAAGCATGTGTTAATCCTAATCACATGGCTTGTCTCATTTAATTATGTGCAAATGGAATATTTCACCTGGCCATAATTAAATTCTCTTTAACTGCTTACCTTAAACCTTTTATTCAGGTATAAAATGAAAATCAATCTTACCTTTTCTCCTCATATTTATAATATTTCATCTTCTCTTCTTACTTTAGTAAAAACACGATAGTAGGGTTTTGGCTATCTAAAAATTCCTGTTTCACTTCCTTTAGGTACTATTGATTTCTGTTCCCCACTACTTACCATTTACATAGTTATGTATTTGTCTTCACTTCCTTTTTTTTTTTTACTCAAAACATATCAATGAATTATAAACAACCACTTTTAAATTAATTTTAGAGTAAGTACGGTATTTTTAAGGTCTTGTGATACAACAAGATACAATCTTACCGTCAAGATAAGACATTTGCATTCTTTAATGTCTGAAAAATTGAAATTGAAAATATAACAAGCAACGCACATTGATGTTGTATCTGATACAACATCCTGATACCGTGGATCTGATGTGTAGTACTGGTACTACTCCAATTCTGGGAATATTCAGAGTCCATTCATTAATTGACATAATTGTAAAAATAGTTTCCTTATTGAATTAGGACAGTGACATCTATCATTCAAAAAAGTTGGCTGGTGATACATAAGGAAGCTGTCTGGAAGTTAAGCTATTAAATATTTTATACTGTAGCCTCTTTGAGTGCCTTTCAAATTCTCAGACAAGCACAAAATCAAAGTAACAACCTATCCAAATGGGAGCAAAATATGTTTTTAAGCATTGCTCATACTTTCAAAAAGAACATTGCTCAAGGCTGTTTCTGCATCTATATATACACACATAGATTTCTACCACGGGTCATGTAAGAACTCCAGTTGCAAGGAGATAAAGCTGCTTAAAGTAATCAGGCTAAGAAAATTTATGTGAAAATCAATGACTTTAATTGTGTTGTATTTTAAGTGTAAGCATTGCCAATACATCTGAGGGATAAGAAAAAGAAATCGTTCACAAATACTTTCTACTACTCTAGAAAACTATTAAATGTGAAATCTTTCTCTGAAATTAGAGCAATGATAAGACTAATGTAATTCGTATTTTTCTAAAAGGTTTGTCACCTAAAGCTACAACTTTGAAAGAGCTGATGAAATGAAAACAGAATAAGATATGGGTCCCCATAGCCTAAAGTTGGCTTTGAGAAATACGGAGTATTTCTTTTTCAAATTGTGTTCAGGCCTAAGTCCTGCTGTCCTGTCTCTCATGTTGCTGAGAATAAAAGCTATAAAAGAGATAAAAATATGGATCTTTCAGAAAAGATTCAAGAGTTCCAGTATCTGTAGTGTCCTATTTTTAACTAATGCTGTTCATGTTAAAAGAAAAAACAGACCAAAAAAACCCCAACTATCCATAGCAACCACCATTAATTAAATAGACTGAACATCACAGATTTTCAAAAGCTTTTCTATTTATAAAAGAGTTTGGTAATTTACTATACACTGATAGTCAATATCACAACCCAGAAATCTTTTTTTCATCTCTACATGAAAATTGGCCTCTCAAGACAAACTGTGTTTCTCAAAACTGATAAGGGGGAAAAAAAAAGATAATGAAAGTCAGTCTATAATATATACATATTTACCTTACGTATTGCATTACAGTAGTCATTATCTTTCCTCCTATTGAAACATTTATGTTCTGAAATATGCCCAGTAATTTTACAAAATTATCCTCCCAGAGTATTTCTGACACACCAATACTGGTAGTTAATGATAGGCTTTGTGTTGGAAATAAGACAAATAAAAAACCCTCTAATGTAGTTACAAACAGGGAAGCGGAGTTGAAGAAATGAATACTTAATACCAGCTTTATTGCAGTGGGATCGGGAGAATTTATTTTGAGATTACAGTGTTTGCTTGCAATATTTCTGTGTGTCCTTCTAGAATCTTGACAAGTAAAAGCAACTTGTTGCATTTTGTCACCACAGCACCACTCAGACTTAGTCCTTAGCAAGTGACATGGGCCACCCATAAGTGACAGCCCTTGCATTGCTAGGAATAGCAACTGGTCTGTATTTTTGCTCCTCCTTAAGCTAACAGAGCTCCCCAGCTCTGTGTCCAAAGTCTTCTTTTTACACAACGGATTTGTCCCACACACTGAAAGGTAGCGCCCGAGCCTAAAAAATAATATGTAATTATACAATTAAGCAATATATCATAATGTATGCAGGGGCACACAGAAAGCAAAATCTTGGCATTCTCATTCAAGTGCATTTTAATGAGAAATGATGATTTAAGTACAGCTTGAAATTTCCACCAATCGCAAGTTATGATGTCAGTCAAGCCAGAGAGTCTTTTGTTCCTTCACTATGTCAAATGCATGGTAATGTAACTTAGCATGACTGTCTTTTGTCAGAGGCCACGTTAAGTGCCATTAACCTCTATTTCCCTGGAGCTAAGAATGAGCTACTGTGGCTCAGCTGATCCATGGTAAGTGACTGGAAGCCACAGCTGGAATGTGAACTTGACCTATCACAACTTTCTTTTAATGCCATTCTTCGGAGTTATTGCCGTGGGATTGTTTTAAATTTCTGCAGGGGAGAAGACTACTTATGCCATTTTCTAGCTTTTCTTTTCACAGTAACTCCAATGCAGAGCTATTATGCACAACTGCAGTGACATGCGTGTCAAGCTATTTTAACTAGCAGCAGAAGGACTGTTATTTTAGAGAGGAGAGTATGCTCATGCTGTGCACCGGATTCAGGGTTAGAGGGAGTATGGCCCAGATCTTCTTGACCAGGCAAAAGAACACAGCACTGGTCAAGCACCAGATGGTGCTGAACATGAGGGAGGTCCTCAGGTTCTCCCTTCTTCTACTTCCTTTTACCAACCTCAGTCCCATGTGTGATTTTTCACCATGAACAAGACATGGGTCAGCTTGCAGACCTCAGATGCCCACACTGCCTGCCCCGTGAATGGAGAGAACATTATCAGCCGTGAAGGCTGTGCTAGAAAAGGCTCTGGCTCTCTGACATGGAACCTGACCTCTGAGCACATCTGTGCCTGCTATTTGCATAATGTCCTTTACCCAGTAATTCACATGACAGAGGGGATAGCTACATAGCTTAGGTGGAGGGGAACTTCAAGTGGCACAGCGAAAGTACCCCAAAAGCTTGTGATCATCACAGGGAAAGCTGGAGTAGCTCAGAAATCAGAACAACAATCTGTTCTAATGGAAAATGTCTCACAACTTCAATGCATTGTCACCATCCATTTTTTCCAAATTTTTCAGTCAGTCTTGGGTATTACAACTTCAACAGTGGATATCTCACCTTAAAAATCAGATGCTATGTATGTCTCTTCCACCAATGACACAATGATGTGTTTGCCTTCAGTATTGTTCTTCAGGCATTGTTGTCTTTCCTTATCATATTAAATTTTCATTTAAAAAAAGAAAAAGTCACGTTGGATGGCTGATATGGCTAGAAGTTATTATTTTCTGAAAATTAAAGGTAATTTCATTTTAGAACTCATTGTGGCATTTACCCCAAAGTTATTGAAATATCTGGAAGGAGGGGGGAGTATAATTATCTTTGTAGCTTCACAGTATCATTACTATAAGTTTAAAGAAAAATAAATAAACTTTAACAGCTTTTTACTATGGAAACAGGACATTTAGTCTCAGTGGGTGTCCTGAGAGCTGCATTTTAAATTTGATTTTTTTTTTCTTTTTCTTTTTTCAAAAGGGCCTGTGGGGGAAAATGATTAGGATGAAAAGATAGGTCTGAACTTCAGAATAATTTTAACGGTAGTTGCCAAACTTTTGAAGCCTCCATGAAACACAGCCTGTTGGGGAGTACTCCAGTGTTGCTGGCTAATATGAAAAGAATTATAGATAAACAGCTAAGATAACTGTAACCCTGAAGAAAATGTGATAATATTGTCAATACAATATACAGAGCAAGGAGGGGAAAAATCAAACCAGCCTTAGTGTTATGAAAGACTTGGGAAACAATTTACACTTTTCGAAAAGCTGGAATTCATAGAGGGGCTTTAGATAAAATTTCTTTATGCTTGAAAAAAAATGTTAGGATATCCTAAGGCTTTTGAGCTAAGCAAAGGGTAGAAGATGCTATAGCAATGGAAAAACTTTTGTAGCATATTACTGCAAGTGCATGGTGCAGGAGCAGTCAATGAAGTCAGCCCTCCAGCAAAATCAGGGCCATCCAGGGCATTATTTACAGTCCTTCTCTTCTCCTGGTAAACTCCTGTCTGCTAGGCAGAAGCCACAAGGCTAGAGGCTTATCTGTCGTGGTTTTCAAGCCAAAGATAAACCTTTTCTGCAATCTAAAGTGTCTGGGAGATGGGGTTTTTAGAAAAAAAACAAACCCTCAAAGACAGGTAGGCCCCCAGAGCCAATAAAAAGAGGAGCCGCTACTACCGGCAGCTGGGTTGGCTTGTGCTGCCTTTGAACTCCAATCTGGGGCGCAGTTCTGAAGTGATCTTGCTGCTACCCAGCCCACAAATAATTATTAGTGAAAGGATAGGGACTCTCAACTGTATAATTTATGCCATTGTGAGTTCATTCTAAGTTTGCATATTTGTTTCCTGACAACCTCATTTGTTTGCCATCTAAATTTAAGTATGGAGTCGAATTTGATAACGCAAGCCATGCTGAAGAATCAGTACAAAAGTGTAACGGGGAACTAGCTGCTGGGTCCCCACGTATGTTGATGGTAACAAATTTTAATTGCTTCAGAATGTTGACTGTGTGTCAGCAGTTTTCCTAGGCCATTATTTACACATCCACTGTTTCAAGTAATGACTTTACAGATAAGGAGAAGGAGCACCCCTATTGTTGTTTCTGAAGTGACAAATGGAGGTATCCTTTTGAGAACAAATGTTCTGGGAGTGTTGAATACTATTATACTGTCTTGAATTCAACAGGGAGAGCACTAGGACTTTCTAGGTGACATTTAATTTAAAAAATAGCCTGTGCCAGAGCGGAACAAGAGAGCAAAGGTTGTGCTTAAAAGTGGAAGTAATGATTCTGACACTTCTTCCAATTTCTTTTCATTGACTACAATATTAGTACCTGGTCAAGATACATATTTTTTCCCCATGGTGATTATGTGTCTTTATAAAAGCTGAAACACAAGAAGTTTTAAAGTGACATAAAGAATCCGACTGTCCCTTTCTATTCAACATTCATATGACCTACATTAAAATAACAGCCTATAGCATACAATGGACGTACCTGAGATAGATCAGATACTGAAGGAAAGGTTGCTCACATCAGTACAGAGCTCAAGCTGAGCTACACTCCCTTCTTTCTGGGATTAAATCCAGTGATTTAAGGTCTCCTATCTTTAAGGAGCTTGCCCAAAGTCCAAAGGGCTGAGGCAGCTGCTGTGGGAACTAAATTGATGCTTTACTCACCGTCCTTAGTTGGTCTAGGAGTGATTTCACTGTTCATTGCTCAGCTTAAGAACGGATCTGAGCTTTCCGTATCTAGTGCAAATGTCATTGTTTTAACAGCACGCACACTCAAAGGCCACCTATGATATACTAAAACTCAATAGTTTCAGTCAAAGTCAATGTCACCTCAATGACTTATATGAGCTGTTCATTATTCTTAGTAATTCCTTTTGTACCAGTGTTGTCCCACCCTAAGTAATTCCTTCAAAATTAATGAGTGGTTGCCTGGGCTATTTTACAAATTTAAAAACCAAAACAACAACTTTTTCTCCGGAAACAATATCTAGACCATGTATGTGAGTATTAGTCCCTTATCAAAGACATGGGTCTTTATTTCTCCTCTTGGTCACCCCTTCTCCTATTTCCTAGATGCAGGAAAAAAAAAAAAACAAACAAACCAAACATGCAGTATTTTAATATTGGAATAAAGTTCTCAAGGGAGATGAAAACAAAACAGAACACAGTTCACAGACTGAAGAATAGGTATTGACAGAGGGATAAAGATTGTTACTCCAGAAATTGTTTAACTGCTCCTATGGAGAAATGATTGAATAGGATCATATTTTCACTGCAACTTCTTTAAGGCACAACACTTGCCACTGGGTCAGAAAACAGGGTTTTTTTCTGGTTTTCTGCAGAAAGCATTGTTATCCTTGTCCAGCCTTTCTATCCATCTAAGGGTCACCATTCTACAGGGCACCTGGATCAAACTACTGTGTTAAAAGATCAACATTTAGGGTCAGCTAGGAAACTTGCTCGTTCAGTTTAGAAAAACAACTGACAAAATTGGACAATATATATATTTTTTTCTTATGACTCCAACTAAAATCTGAATATTCAGAACAAAGAATCATAGAATCATAGAATCACAGAATCATAGAATCATAGACTCATAGAACTGTTTGGGCTAGAAGAGACCTCAAAGATCATCTAGTTCCAACCCTTCTGCCATGGGCAAGAACATCCTCCACTAGACTAGGGTGCCCAAAGACCCATCCAACCTGGACTTGAACACTGCCAGGGAGGGGGTGGCCACGACTTCTACAGGAAACCTGTTCTGGTGTCTCACCACACTCGCAGTGAAAAATATAATCTTAGAATCTAAAACTACCCTCTTTTAATTTAAAGTAATTCCCCTGTCCTATCATTCCATGCTCTTGTAAACAGTCCCTCTCCATCTTTCCTATAATCCCCCTTCAGGGAGTCTGCAGTAAGGTCTCCCTGGAGCCTTCTCTTCTGCAGCTTGAACAATCCCAACTCTCATCCTGGGTGGTCTGTAGCAGGCCTCACTAAAATGTACTGTGTTCTTGTGCTCCCTTTAATCCTAACCCATAAACTGTCAGTCAGGTCTTCATCCATCCCCAGGTGGAGCTCCACGCACTCCAGCTGGTCACTGACAGAGGATGACACCTGCTCATCTTCCCTGTCTGTCCTTCCTAAAGAGCCTGTATCCTCCTATCCCAACCCTCCAGACACAGGAGCCATCCCACCAGATCTCTGTGATGCCTGTGAGTTCACAGCTCTGCAGGTGTATGCAAATGTCTGTAACTCCTCTTGTTCTACATGCTGTGTGCAAAGAGGCATTTCAGTTGAATCTCCATGAAGATGACTGACTGGCTGGAGGTGTTGGAATTCCTTTGATGTACTTTGCCAGTGTTCCCCTGTTGGTTCTTATTAACTCAGGAACCCCTGTCTTACCCCTTCTAGACTTCAAATGTGCTGCAGTGTATGCAGTACATCTCCCAGCCACAGGTTGAGGGTTTGCTAGCACCCTGTTCCTCTAACCTTGGCTTGTTATCCACAACTTGTCACAGGCATGCCTGATATTATCTCACTCCCCCTTTGAGCCTAGATTAAAGCTCTGTCAGTGAGCCCTGAGCAAAGACCCTTTTTCCCTTTTGAGATAAGTGAATTCCATCTGAATTCATCAAGCCTGGTGCTATGCAGGCCATCCCATTGTCAAAAAGGCAAAACCTGGCAGTGACACCAGCCACGGAGCCAATTGTTAATGGGCTATGTCCATCCCATTCCTCCAGTGTCACTGCCTGGAGCTGGAAGGAGGGAAAAATAACACGTGCTCCATTTCCCTGCAGTAACTATCCCAAGTCCCTGAAGTGTCTTGATTTCTTTTACACTGTGCGTTGTGGCTTCTTCACCACCTGTGTGGAGGAGAAGTAGTGGGCAGTGTCAGAGGGCCCTACAAGGCTGTAGAGTTAATGTGGCACCCCAGGGAGGCAGCAGACTGCCCTAACAGGATGGTCTGCCCAGTATTTTGAACCCTCTCTTCCCTTCAGAAAGGAGTCGCCTACGACTATAATCTCCTTTAAATAGTGTATAATGAAAAATTATTTTCTCTCCATTACCTAAAGTGTTTTGTTTCAAATCTGGATTGAATTTTAGATGTAAAATTCAGGCCAAGACTTGTTTTATCAGCACTGGTTTTTCTAGCTGTAATTCCTATCCACCCAGGATGCACAGACAAATCCCAGAAAGCTCTTCAAGGAACAGATTGGTCAAGGGAAAGTTGTTTAGCCTCCTCTCCTCATAAAAAGGATTTTGCTTTTCTTCTCCTTGAATATTACAATAAATTTTTTCATACAATATTCACATGGTGTCTTCCTGTGCTATTGTCATCCAGTATTAATACAGCTGCATAGTATCTTCCCACTGTGTGCATTCTACAATGAAAATTGTGTTTCAATAAATCAATACCACATTTTAGGCAAGCTCATCCCAGGATGAGCTAGAACATCCCACTTAGTGCAAAAGCTGATTGACTGCTAACAATGGATTAGGAATTATTAGTGAAATCAGGTTTAAAATTACATGAATTAGCAAAGTGAATATACTCCTAATGCACAAGTGTCTCATAGCTCTATTTTCTAAAGAAAGACCCTAATGCAAACAAACACAAAATACTTTTGATACATCAGGCTTTTAGGAACACAAACATATTGGGAGATATCAGGTAAGTTATTAGATCTATTTTTCTCCTGAACATTACAGAAGAATTCTTTCTGCATTCTTATGATATAAAAACTGCTGGCTTTTTCCTCTTATTTTTTATCCAGAGTAAACATCTGAAACACAGGTGATTAGGCATGGAGGCAGAAATTGTTTTTACAGTAAAACATTTTAAAAATCGTAGTTAGCAAAACAAAAATGAACTTTGGATAAAAATTCTTGTACTGTGTTAGGAATACCCTTGTGTAGTTTTATATGCACATGGTATAAATGCTACGCTGACAAATCAGTCACACATTTTGATAATGCACTTGTGTTTTTGCAAGTACTGGCTTAGTACATCTGCGTCAGTACTTCAGAGTGAAGCTGCACTGATGTCTTATATGTATAAAACCAAAGTTAGCTGACATTTAAATCCCATGTAACCAAATTTTCAAATTGGTCAGATGAGAGAAAATTTCTATTTGTTCATGTTATTAAAAACAGCTGCATTACATTTAACTCAAATTGTTTCAAAGTAGCTAACAAGACACTATTTCAGTGAGTTTTATTAAAATATGTAGTATTAGCATTAATATCAATTAGTAGCAATATTAGTATACAGTGTCTGTCAGAAAATGATTTCTAGGACACGAGCTACACACGATGGAGAAGTGTATACAAGATGAGAGAGGTGAACTTTTCTCAATTTGGACACTTCTATCTCAGTGTGATGGACAAGGCTTGATGGGAAGATGGTATCTCCTTTGAGGAGAACTCCAGATGCAGAAGCAGCAGCTGAGACCTGACTAGTCATACCAATGAGAGCGTTTAGCCTTGTGGAGCCCCAGGTGCTTGTGCTGCAGTTTCAGAGTATAGATATTGGCCCCGTTTGGAAAATACCGTGCTGTGTACACTGCAGTGACTACTGCATGCAGTTATGAGAAGTAACGGTGAAAAGGCGCTCATTCCCACACATATGAAATGTCGTGCTGCAGTTGGATGGTCACAGGGGTATTTCTGTGGCAGATGAAGAAGAAGGGCCAGCATATCAAACACTACCAGTAAGTCTTCACCGACCGAAATGCTGCAGTTATGTTGTTTCAAAACCTCAGTGAACATGAGCAAAAGTAGGTCTGCACCAAAGTACAGGTGCTGCCTGTTCTCTACTGTTCTCCAGCTCCTGAATTTTGTGATAAGAGTCCCTGGACTGGTTGTAATTTCTAATTATGAAACTGCCTTGATGAAAATATATGTCAGCCTCAAGAAAATATCTACAGAGAAGAATGGGACAATATCTCTAGAAACCTGTTTGATATCTTTATTTCTTGTTTCTTGTTTCTTTCAATCACCCACCCCTTTTTCTCTTTTCCTGTTTATCTTATGATCTAGTCAGTATATTTATTAATATAGCAATAGATCAACAATTATATTGCAGTATAATTTTGCAAAATCAAGGAAAAATAATAACTGCCTGTAAACATATATATTACATTTGGATTGAATGGTTCAAGGTAAGTTTTTATTTTCTTTGCAACATATAAAAATTAATAGGCCGTAACTTCCATTGTTTGGGGTTTCTTACCTGTCCAGATATGATCACTTATATAACATTGGCAAATGCTAAGTGAAGGATTTTATAAGTTTCATTAGAAACATTTGCCCTGCAAATTCTGAATTGTGTTTCTATTATCCCAGTCATAACCAGGAAGAGAAAGGAAGTCAAAAGCATGTGGTCTTACCCAGAGGGCTCATTGTCTCTTAGGCCATAGTGAATTATCACGAGGACTATGATACTGGAAAACAATTATGTCTTTTCTGAGTATGGCTGTAATACTACCCTTCACTTCTGTTACTCATCTGTAAGTCTGTCCTGGAAAGTAGTTTGGGTTACAACCCATCTCTTACCTGTACCCAATGGATCCTCTGGTCAGAGCAGATACTAGTTTATAAAATTATGTGCTTCAGCTTTCCTCTAGCTCTCTCTTTTCCTGTTCCTCCTGTCTGTGCATGTTATTGTACTCTGTGTTCCAAATGTACCTTTTTTTTTCTTCCCAGAGGTGCATTTTGCTATGATATTTCAACTGATTCATGACATCTTACCCTTCACTTGCTGCCTCAGTTCATGAGCACTTTTTTTTTCTCCTATTGAAGAGCATTCGGATGGTGAAGGCTCTGTTGCACTCTTTCCTGCTTTCTCTCTTTCCGCACCCACATATTTTACATGTTAAAAAGCAGAAAAATGAGGCTTCTTCTCTTTTCGCAGTTTTTAGTGGCACTCTATAAACAGAGCACAGAAACCTAAGCCCACACAATCAGCAAAGAGCCAAAGACCTCCTCTTCACAACTCAATCCCTACCATTTACTGACAAGTTATCCATGACACATCATGCCTTAATTCTTACAGCAAGACATAAAATACACTCCATGTCTTCCATCTTTAAAAACAGCAGAGACTACAGAGGAGCAATCATAGCTTTTTTTAAATCCTCACTCATATATATATGCTGACAGAACATTCATGGATAGGAATCACTTTTTTGTTGTTTTAAACATTACCTTTAATTAAGTTGGAGGTAATAGAGCTTCATTAGTTGTTGCCTTTACTGGCGTGGCGACCTGGTTCAGGAATGCCACGGCGGCCCAACCCCTGGCCGCTCGGGACATTTGCTCACAGACACCAATGTGGTGGACGGCAAATGGCGTTTATTGGTATGCAACACGGCCTTTTATGGCTTGGGTTTACAACGTCACATCCGTCTGCTTACATCATAAACTAAGTGCTACTGGCTATTAGGAGAGGGGGACCCATCTTCCCGTACATCGCGATATCTTCCGGACGCCAGTCCCTTACTACCTACAATTAGTGAAGATTAACTCCACTCCATCCAGAGCCTGGAGTTTCCCAGAGCCACACGTTTACCCTTGTTGTCAAACAACCCCCCCCAAGCCCACACAAAGCAGCTTCTCTGGGGCACATACTGGCCTGTTTAGATCCTGGCCAGCATTTGAGTTTATGTTGCACGGTAAAGCCAAGACAGAGCTAGCTAGGGTTTCAGCCTAACTTTATTCACAGATTTTTAATATTCTTACTCAGGACTTTTCTAATATTCTGACTCAGGACACAGGGGCCACAGAGGCCTGAACTGGGCAAGACAGAATTAATTACTTCTTTTTGGTAGCCTACATCAGTGTGCAGGGCCAGCAGGGCAGCTCCATGGAGTAAGCTTATCCAGGAGCCCAGGTGGTCCAGGCACAGGCCTTGCTCTCCCTCACAGGGCACCATTCCTTAGAGTTCAAACTGGGTGCACACAGCTGGGGCAGCTGATGGTCCCTCCAGAACGCAGGGCTATGCCCCAGGCAATGACACCATAGCTCAGGGCAAGAGAACATGCTCTAGCCTGAGCTGAAATGGGCACCATGGGCTCCAAAATGGCCATATTAGTGCCTTCAGGGCCAAGAAGAGATACATTTTGGGAGTTTAAAGGTTGTCCCCAAGTCATTTGGCATATAAATGTATATGCATATGCAGTCATGAGGGGTAGCAGGAGGAGTGACTTGCTCCCTTTCCCAATCTTTCTCTCCATTTCTCAGCCGTGACATTACCCCAGCCACTTCTGCACACACCAGCAGGCTGAAATCAGTCCAGGGTCTGTGGGGAAACCCAATGACCAATGACAGCTCAGGAGACCTGACCAAGCCAAAGCCCAGGATTCATCATTATTTGCACAACTTATCTTCAGAGTTTGATATTGCCCCCTGGGTCCAGACAGACAAGAATTAGTGTCTGCAACACCGTGCTCCTAGGCATCTGGTTCTATTTTGGAGCTTGTATACAGATGCTTCCAGAAACATAAATAGTGGGCATAACAGTCAAGCTATTCAGCAATCAGTGACATATGAGTGCGATTTCAGTGGTCTTCATTTTCCTAAAGGAAAATAAGAAATTATTCTTTTTTCTTGTTTTCATAGGCCTTGCTTTTCACTTTGCAAAACTATTAATTATGCGTTCTCTGTACACTAATCACTGCTATTCATGTAGCCAAACTTAGGATGGATAACCAAACTAATACAAACTGAATCTGTATTTAGCAACTAGACAGATTACTGGTCATTACTTAACAAAGCTTAATTTTGACAAATAAAATGCAAAACTATAAAGATCACTAAACAAATAAAATTTTCTCTTTTCCTCAAAAAACCCCCAAAGGCTATAGCTAATTGGCAACCTGTAAATATAATTTTAGCTTTTATCCCTAATGGAAATTCACAGTGTAAAAATTCTTTATCAGGAAAATTAGTAATTTTTTTAAATATTGCACTATTATGGTCTCTTAGGAAACTGTTTCTGGTAGTGTATCAAGGAGTCACTCTTTATTATCAGCAGCTATTTTCTGGAATTTATTCTGCCACTAGGATGGTGAGAAACCCCATCAGCAAAGAAAAGAAGGCTTCATCCTTATGCCTGACACAATACTAAAGTCTTCCTCTACTCCAGTGTTCTTTGGCAGACTATACCTGAAGTCAGAGTAATTTTTAAAGTTACACAGGAACCTGATTCTGAGGTCCACTCTCATGAAACTATTAATCTGAATTTTAACACTGATGTATGTATCTAATCTAAACAACTTGGGTTTAATATTGTAAATGTAAAATACTTAAAGCAATACTCTTAGCAAACAGTTTCTCAGTAATCTATAGGTTCAAATTTATTCACATAAAATAGCTGTTGAATAATTCCAAGGAAACAAAATATTCTGGGAAGAAGTAATAATTTCTTACAGTTCATGAAAACTCTGTATTTATAAATGGATTTCTTTGTTGCAAATAACTCTCCTGGATTTAATCAAAAGAAACTTATCTACTTTCAGAGTATTTCAGGTGACACAGTATGCAAAGAAAGGCCACTTAGTTTCCAGACCTATTTAAGAAAAATTATAAATGATTTTTCAATCCAAAATAAGAAGGGA
Source organism: Heliornis fulica (assembly GCA_013399135.1). Lineage (NCBI taxonomy): Eukaryota > Metazoa > Chordata > Aves > Gruiformes > Heliornithidae > Heliornis > Heliornis fulica. The sequence goes on from VXBZ01010282.1 coordinate 24,729, forward strand.
TTATACTAATTTCAGTGTAATCACAATGCAGGTCTAATATGATAAGAAGCTCTTTTAGCTGCTTCTTTCTTATGCAGCAAGGAGGAAGTAGTAATCTCTGTTTTAAGGAAGAGAAAAAGAAAAAAAAAAAAACGGCAATGAGGATTCAGTAGCAAGTTCTAAATACAGTGGCCTTTAGCTGCTATAAACTGTTCAGTATGTATTTTAAATCCAGGGACTTCTAAGGGAACAAAATAAAATGCTGTCATTCTTTATTCCTGGCCTGCTTTATTTCCTTTGAGGTCTGTTTAGTGTCCTGTGATCTTGATTCTCTTACATGACGGTACTCAACTTTGTCAATAACCATATGTAGCTGTCATTCCATTTCATGGTCCAAATCTAGCTTCCCTAATTCTGGACCCAATATTTGCTGACTTATTTTATTTCATTTGCAATTCTCACTATGACTTTCATATTCAATGGGAAGGCAGGAAATGTATCTGACGTTTTCAAACTTTGGAAAGATATTTCCCGCCGCAGAACTCTCGTTTTCATTTAGGCACATGGAAAGAACTCTGAATTTTATAGGAGGGTTATCAAGATAAAAATCCACTTGAACCAAACTGGTACTAAAATTTTTAGTGAATAGAACTTTTCCTGTTTTCCCATAAGCTGGTTCTTATGGGGGACTTCAAGTACTCAGATATTTGTTGTGAAAGCAACAGAGCCAGGCACGCGCGGTCCAGATGGTTTCTGGAATGTGTTGAGGACAACTTCCTTATACTAATGGTGGAGGAGCCAACAAGGCGTGGGGTGGTACTAGACCTTGTCCTTACTAATAATGATGGGCTTGATAAGGTAGTGAAGGCCAGGGGCAGCTTGGGACATAATGACCATGAGATGGTGGAGTTCAAGATCTTGAGTGGAAGAGGAAAAGCAAAAAGTAGGATTGCTACCCCACTTCAGGAGAGTAAACTTTGATCTCTTCTGGGTCCTAGTTAGAGCTACCCCATGGGCAAGGCTATTAGAAGGTGAGGGCGCCTGTCAGAGCTGGGCAGTGTTTAAACAGCGCTTCTTCCCAGCTCAAGAGCAGTGTGCATCTAGAAATCAAGGAAGGGTGGCAGGAGACTTCTGTGGATGAGCAGGGAGCTCATGCATGAAGTCAAAGGGAAGCAGAAGGTCCATGAATTGTGGAAAAAGGGTCTGACCACTTGAGAAGAGTATAGGAATGTTGTAAGGGCCTGCAGGGATGTGATGAGGAAAGCGCAAGCCCACCTGGAAACAAAGTTGGTAAAGAAAATAAAGGGCAATAAGAAGGAGTTTTTAAAGTATATGAACAGCAAGAGGAAGACTAGGGATAATGTAGGTCCCTTGCTGCAGACCTGTGGCTAGCAGTGTTCCCCAAGGGTCGGTGTTGGGTCTGGTCTTGTTTCACATCTTCATTGATGGCCTTGATGAGGGAAGAGTGCCCACCCTCAGCAAGTAGCCGATGATACAAAGCTGTGAGGAGTGGTGGACACGCAGGAATGCTGCGCTGCCATTCAGCGAGACCTGGACAGGCTGGAGAGCTGGGCAGTGAGGAACCAGATGAGGGTCAATAAAAGCAAGTGTAGGGTCTGGAACCTGGGAAGTAACAACCCCAGGTATCAGGGGGTTGTTACTTCCAGCAGGTCAACCCCAGGGGATGACCTGCTGGAGAGGAACTCTGCAGAGAAGGACCTGGGGGTGCTGGTGGATGACAGGTTGGCCATGAGCCAGCAGTGTGCCCTGGTGGCCAAGAAGGCCAATAGGATCCTGGGGTGCATTAAGAGGAGTGCAGCCAGCTGGTGGAAGGAGGCGATCCTTCCCCTCTACTCTGCCCTGGCCAGGCCTCACCTGGAGTCCTGTGTCCAGTNGAAAACTTCACAGTGAAGGTGACAGAGCACTGGAACAGGCTGCCCACAGGGGGGTTGTGGAGTCTCCTCTGGAGATATTTAAGACCTGTCTGGAGGCCCTGCCCTAGGGAACACGCTTTGGCAGGGATGTTGGACTAGATGGTCTCTGGAGGTCCCTTCTAACCCCTACGATTCTGTGATTCTGTGAATCTGTGAATATACTTGTTTGTACTTTGAACAGAGATTAGAAATAAAAAGCCTTCAGTGAGTCTAAATGTAACCCATCGGTGAATGCATTCTGGTCTCTGCTCCCAGCCCCATAGAATGCATGTATTTATTATCTCCCTGCAAGTTAGCTCAGAGAAAATGGGAATTTAGTGTTCTAAATTCTTGTAAGTTCTTCTTGCTGGATTACAGTGGCTGAAAGATAATTTACATGAACAGGACACACAACCTCTTTTTACATGAGCATCTCAAGGCTAGGTTAGGCTCCTCTCCCATATATCTTCTATGTACCTAATCTGCCCTAGGCCTCAGTAAGATTCAGCACTGCAAAACATTTTCTGTGCATAAAAATATGCTTCCTGTATGCTGGTACGGGTTAACAAGAGAGATATTGTTATACCCTTTGCTCTGCCTCCCTTTTAAAGACAGCTGACGACATCCTTTACTTACACTTCATTCAGTTTAACATGAGCACACACTGAAGTAGTATGTATTCCCTTCAGACTTCACTTACATTTCTAAAAGACACCATCCCTTCCCCACCACAAAATTTAGTAGTCTCAGCAAAATAATAACTTCAGGCTAACTTCCTATTGAACTTTTCCAGTTTGTTCTTCTAGTTATAGAGTCACTGTCTGATCCAAGTTAACCTAGTCTTGGTTTACTGGTTTGAAAGGGCAAACTTTGCTCCAAAAATGCTTCTGCACTGGGCCAAAGTCCCACAATCACAAATACTACATCTCACCAATAGAAGATCTGAATAAACATTATTTGAAGCCCAAGAGGGCACAATAGCCTCATTTTGATCAAATATCCAGTGAACCCCATGTGTATTTTTATACAGCATTTTCCCCCATGTTTGGTTGGGTTTTTTTTCTTTTTGGTCTGTGCCCTAGCATATCATATCAAATCTAAATAGCCACTTACTTGGGAAATTCTGCCCAGCTCTCTGGCTTGGACTGGTGCAAACCCAGTTTTCTTGATGGTTATAATGACAGAACAGTTGTGTGTAGGAGCCATATGAGGCTGGGTGATGCTCAGTGCAGATGGATTTATTTTTTTTCATTTGCCCGAACTTTAACAGGAATGTAAGATTTATTGAAGATTCAATGTTTGGACAGCAGTAATAAAATTCAGAACCCTAGTGCACTGGCAAATTGTCAATCCATCTTTCAAAGAAAAGGACAAGAAGTTTGTTTAGTGAAAGTTGGTATAAGTTGTTATTACCATAGTCAAAGCAATTAATTTCTCCTGATTCCATTCTCAAATTATCTAAATAATTAGATTATACTTGTCAAAAAACCAACATGTGCCAGTCACACAGCGTATTTCACCCCAAATATCTCATGTTTAGCAGTCACAAGTAAGTGAGAACTTGATCTCACATGCAGGAGTGTCAGCAAAGACTAGAAAACACCATCAGTTCAGTTTCTATAATTGCTATAGCAATTCTTTTCACAGTCCCCATTCACAGGTTAGTTGTGTGATACTGAGATTTGAGTCCATTTAAAAATAATTTGTATTTAAATAGCTGCCTTTTATTGTTTCAGTCTTCAAAGCAACATTCAGTTTAGTTAGTTGGGAAAAGCTATTTGATTCATTTACAGCTGAACAACACTTAAATCAAATTATGTCAAATGTTTGGATTCAATTGCTTGTATTCAATAACATGATTTAGAATAAAAACCAAAGAGCATGCTTGGAGTGAAGTGAATAATCCAAAATCAATCTAAAAGCAATTAGATTAAGCTAGAAATGTTTAAGGATTAGTGACTGGTATTTACATAGAAACATTAGATATAGGAATTGCTTTTACCACATTTATTTTTAAATTCTATTAGCGGATTTTTTAATCAACTAGCTGTTACTGAAAAGACTAAATTTGAAAATAAATACATACAATTAGCTTTGTCACTTGCATAACCATTTGTTGCTCTGGATGTCTTATTATATGTTCAAAATTTCTAATAAATATTAACCTCTGGAAAACACAAAGATAATATAATACTTCACCATATATCAATTGCAAGACTGAAAATATAATCTCAGTTATATTTTAATTTCCGTTCCACACAAATACAGATATACAAATATAGAATACACACACACACACACACACACACACACAATTTATATACAAATGCTACAGACTGAGTTACATTAGATTGTGGCTGAAACACAGGGCTCTAGACTCTTGTTATAAAAGTGTGCAAGTCTGATTAGAACTCAAGTAATTTGGGGGAAAAAGCTCACTAACAGCAATCAATTTAAACATGGGAGCTTACCTAAAGGCAGTATTTTTAATTCACTGAACTTCTAGTAGTTGTTCTTTAAATGTAGTAATTTTCAACTTGTCATCCAAATACACTGCATTAATATAAACTATTAATACTGTACCTCCATAACAAATGCTAGTTAAGCTTGGGTGAAACTTTTCTAATTTACCTGAGCTGGCTACAGACTCCTGTAAGATACAAAGGGGAAAAAACTGCTAGTCTCATGTGAAGGTTGGAAGACTGTTGACTTTTGAAGGCAAGAAACCTGAGAATCTGTTGAAAGAGGGATAGCAGAAAAGGGAAAAGGAGATATAGAGAGGGAGTGAAACTATGTTAAAATTACAAAGCTTTTTGCTTCCTTTAACTGTCACATGGCCTCTTGGTTTACTAAGACCAGGCTATAAAATTCCATTTTATACATAAAATTCTAGCCCAATGGAAGCATGAAAATGCATGGTGAAACTGAAAAAACCCAAATGCAAGATTAATGAAGTGATAACTGTAAAGCACTTTTGTGCTTTTTGACAGTAATGCTGAGACTCTTAAGGACAGCAGGTGGAACTCAGGTTGAGATCTGAATGCAAGCAACTTGGTTTCAGTAGCAGGGGGTGGGCTGGGAGGTCTGCAGGGGTGGCATCCATGGGAAAAGGTTAGGGTCTACCCCATGCCACACACAGTCTGTGTTCTAACCTGTGCAAGTAATAAAAGGGGAGGAGAGGTGGCTGGATTGAGGCTGAGCCTCAGTAAGGGAATAGGTGCTTTAAATATTTTTACATGTTGTTTCCTCCTCCCCNTTTAAGCTAATTGGCAATAAATAAATTGAATTATCCGTTTAAGTCTGTTTTGTCTATGGCAATACTTGCCAAGTGATTCTTCTGTCTCTGTTTGAATCCACAAGGTTTCTCAATCTTGCTATTCCTATTTTTCTCCTCCATTCTGCTGGAAGGTGGGGGGTAGTGATTGCCTGGTTAGATGTTTGGCTGCCAATGTTTGGCTGTTGGATGCTGTTACAAATTAATAGTTCACACATAGAACAAGCAACACACAGCCATCCTCTCCCAATAGAGAACATCAATAGCAGGGAAAATACACTCTAAAGGTATATTCTTTCACTATCACCCCTACTCCAAAAACCTTCAGATCTGAATCTCCTGAAACTCTTTTACATACATTTATTACTGTTGTCCATAATATTTTTTTATGCCTAGGCCACTTCTCTTGGAAACAGGGTTTTTTTCTTGAAATGTGATTTTTGTTAATGAGGTACCTGAGGAAAATTCCACCCTGATTTATCTATCTAGTGTACACAATGGGTTAAAAGAAATACAGATTAACTTGCAATGCTTTTGTAAAATGTAAAGTTGTAAGTATTTATGAGTAGAACTGATTTTGAATGCAAACAATTATATGGCATTAAAAAGGAAACATTTGTATGGACAAAATGAAGGTCTTTTTCGCTATTTTTAAGTCTATATTGCTTATTACCTTCCATGTGTATTTATGTATATACACATATAAGGTAGTTTATTTACTACTATATAGAAGACTTACGACATAGCCTGCCTTATAATAAAATTAGGGCTAACACTTGGGCATTTTTACACCACACAACAGAGAGCAGTGCAGAAATTTTAAAGAAAGCGAAGACTACTCCTGCTGCAGAATAAGAAGCACTACAGGTCTTTCAGCACAGCTCGGCACCTCAGCAGGTAACTTATACTGAAGCAGAGATCCAGGCAGATACACTGCTATAGGGACCAAAATACTACTCCCTACACTGATGCATGTCATTGCAAGTTCTAGTGATTATTTGCTGAGCTATTTCTACACAATCCTCCATTTTGCAGTATAAGCAGGACTCAGCATGCCCCTGGTGAACAACGGACCAGTGGAGCAGCCCAAACTCTTCATCAGTACTAAGTGTAGCCTCTCTGCGATCAACGGGAGATGGAAGTTTTCTCAGGTGCTGTTCTCAGCAAAATACAGAGAAGAACTACACAGTAAATCACTTACTACAGAAGAATGGTGTTGATATCTGTTTTGGAGAGCAGTCAAGGAGCCTGAAAAATCCCACAACCCTATTTCTATCCAGCAGTGAATCAAATGTCCCACCTAAGCATATTTAAGTGCTGGGCTCCAGGGAAATAGCACAGACAGCATACAGTTCAAATCCAGTGTGGTTATTTTGCATGCTTTTTTTCTTTTTCAGTATGGTAAACAAAGTGACAGATCTAGTTAATATATGCAGCCACAAGCTGGGTTATAACCAGAAAACATTAAGCAAGAATGTATTTTGTGTTTTGCTTTCATGACGAATTGCCTTAGCGTCTTGCTGGAAATATGACATATTATATGGAACAAATAGGTACGATTAAAAAACAAACGGTTTCTGCTTAATTTAGTTTTAAGGCTGATCACTCTTTTCTTTCTTATTACATGAATTTTCCTCAGCTGAAATTTGCACGCATAGTCAACAGGCCCTGTACAAAAAAGGTATTTTTCTCTCTGTGAGGCTATATTTCTATTTAGAATTGTGCACATAAAAGACAAGTAAGATTTACACATCAGAAATATTAGAGAACCTCCACCTCCCTCCTCTTCTAGAAGGCTGGCTGCTCTCTGCACTGGTCAGATGTGGTAACACAGAATATAGGCAAGAGAGCTGAAACATCCCTGAATACTGAAGGAGAATCTGCAAGTTTGATCAGCATGATTTGACTGGGAACGGACCTTGAGCTTAGTACTGCAACCCAGAGCCGGAGCAGAACTTCTCACTGTTTCAATTCCACTTAGACTTAAGAATATTCTAGAAAAATAATTAAAATGTTAACTATGATATAGACTCTCCTGATGAATAGCAACACTCTCCTAATGAATAGCAACAAAGTAAAGGATTAAATACTAGTACTACTACAGTTAACTGGAAAGAGCAAGCTACAGTAGCCAGGCAAAAAAACCCCATCCATACTGAAGTTATGTTTTTTAGTTGCTATCCAATTGAAAGAATGAATCACCAGAAAGGCACCTTGGGAAGAAAAAAAAAAAATCTTAACTTGGATATAAAACAACCCAAACTACCCACAACCCAAAACCTATAAAGTACCTTTTTTTTTTCTTTTTTATCATTCTCATTGCTCATTATAAATCCCCAAAAATGACTATGAAATATTATTCCAAGTCAGTTCCATAGAAACTTGCTAAAGCTTCAGAACAAAATATAGCTAAATTCTTACCTCCTTTATGATACTACTACTCATTTTTTTCTGCATTGTCAGATCAAGTACATCAGGTCTTTATGAGAATAATTTCCACTTAAGAGATTTCAAGTGTGACGCTGTAACACATGTAGTAAACTCCATAAGAGAATTATCTATTATTAGAGATAGAAGAAAACCTGAGCTCAAAGTAAATTCAAAGTGATGCATCCTTCTGTTTTAGAGTCTCCCTGCAACACTGTACAATGCTCTGCTAACCCTCTCTTCTAGGAAGAAGAGCCTAATCATCAACCCTGTAAATCAGTGTAGTACTAATGGAGACAATGGGAATCTGCAGATTTATACTGAGGCAGGGTCAGGCCCAAAGCTTCTATCATCTTCTGTTCTGGATCGATAGCCAGAAAAATGTAAAGGAGCAGAAAAATCCTTTATAATTATAACATAGTTTATCATAAAGGAGAGGGAAAAAAACCTGTTGTATTTACACACTTACTGTGTTAGCTTTCTTAATACTGAAAACAGTATTTAGGTTTGATACTTCTCGGGGGGGTGGCTCACACCTAGCACATAATTCAAAAACCTGAGTCACAGATGTATTTTTTTTTTAGTCATAGCACATAAGTCTAAAACATTTGAGTTGAGTCATCTGCTTGGTTTAAACAATTCTGAAGAAGACTGATCATTGCCAACCATTTTAGCAGTGCTTGATTGTGTGTCTTTAAAATGTCTTAACTGGAATGCATATTCCTGCATTTTCTATAACCTGTTACCATCCAAGTTATCTTCTACTGTGGAAGGTACCCAGAAGACTCCCATTTTGGACTGATAATTCTGTTTTCTCACATGAGAAAAGAGAAGAGGAAAAAAAAGCAAAAGTATACCCCATGTTCTTAAGAATTCCATTTTGAGGAAGCATATTGTCAATTATTTTCTCAATTATTGAGCATGCTCATAAATCAAATCCGCTCTGCATTCAGTAATGTCAGTGGAACCATACTACCAAAAGAAGTGTGAGAGAAGAACCAGCTCTGTTTTTCACCTGGTTATTTAGCACATATGGATAGTCCAGTACAGAAAAAAAAAAAAAGACAGCATTCAGTGAACATAATTAATCCTCCAACACAGATGAAAAAGTAGTTAGAGGGATATATAGTGCAAATTATGGGAAGAAGGTTAGCTAACATTAGGAGATATATCCTAAATAACTTCCTAAATGTGTTAAACTCTTAAATTCTGGCCTGGTTAATGCACATACTTTCTGTCATGTTTCAGTTGCTACTGTTTCTATCACAGAAGACAAAACCCCCAAATTTATTTATTTGTTTATTGATTGATTGGACTAAACTCCCATCTTATTTACATCAGCATAAACCCAGATAATATCACTGATGTCTGAACACATTCAACTGGAATCTGGCTCATTTTTCATTTGTTCATCACTTAGGATGGGAACAGCTTGTTCAGAGCTCTCGCTATTTCTCTGTCATCCTCTCTCATTTTTAGAAGATTCTCTTTTTTTTTTTTTTTTTTCACAGTGGTTCTCCCTTCTAGGAATAGTTCTTTCTGTCTGTAAAAGTACAATCATTTCTCATTTTCTGATATTCCCTTACTTGCTAGTTTTCCACCACTAGTTTCATGTATTATTTTTCATTAGCTGTTGGTGAACTCCTCTTATTTTTGAGAAAGAATTTTCAGACCATACCGAAGCCTCTTTTTTGGTAACTGTCTCTTTTACAGAATCGCAGTTCAGGGACTTAATATCCTTAGAAAGTTTTGGGTTTTGAGGTGGGTTTTTTTGGTTTTTTTGGGGGGGGTTGTTTTTTGTGGGTCGGGTTTTTTTTTTGGGGGGGGGGGGGGGGGTGTTG